>JARDWD010000833.1:4530000-4965564 GCA_029034505.1 Ornithoptera priamus | reverse complement strand
TAATCTGAAAATAATTTTTTTTTTAGAAAATACGTATAATGCACATAAATAAATACCTGACTTCAATACTTATCCATCAAGGTATAAGAAAGTATATAAAGTTTCAAAACTTTTGAAAAAAAAACGTAATAAAACCAAGTATCATGAAATATCAAACTGTAGAGGCTCATAAGAGTAGACGCTGCGCCGGCCCATAAATTTGACTATTTTGTTTTTGTTGTAACATGTGCGATCTAATTTTTGTCGTTTTAGATATTTAGTTCATTGTAAAACATGTACAATGTCATTGTTAGATAACGAGTCAGTACGACAGTTAAAATTTAACTACTTTCGTAGGCGGACGTACATTATCGTTGTCTTCTTAATTCTGAATAGTTTTTATTTTGCATACCAAATAAATATAATTTCAATGGCGGATAACTATAATGAAGAATACGCTGACATTTTCTATTGTTATGGAATTATTGTTAAATTCTTTACAAGCACGAAGGGAATATCAGCTACGTTTTCCAAATCGTCACCTATCAAGTCATAAAGTCTGCTGCGGCGTATCCACGCATCAGGGAAATTGGCAGCGTTCAACAGAGGCGACATAACGCAGGTAGGCCACGCATCTACGATACTGAAGAGGAAAAAGGAACCATAGACGATCTTGTTATTGACCCGACTATGTCAACCAGGGTCGTGGCAAGATTGCTAGGTTTAACACAATGGAAAGTGTGGTTTACTGTGCATACGGAAAAGCTCTACCTCTACCATTATACACCGTTCCAAGCCCCGGAGGAAGGAGACCCTGCAAGAAGGTTAGACGTCTGCCGTTTTATGCTGCATGCAGACTTAGAAAATAATAATTTTCTCACCAATATATTATGGACTGATGAATCGAAGTTTGACAGACACGGCATAACAAATTTATGGGCCGGCGCGGCGTCTACTTTTATGAGTCTCTACAGTTTGATATTTCATGGTACTTGGTTTTATTACAAGTGTTTTTTTTCTAAATTTTAGAAACTTTATTATACCTTATCAGATGGGTATAGAAGTCAGGAACTTATTTATGTGCTTGATTCGTATTTTTATAAATAAAATTTTATTTTAGTTTTAAATAAAAATGTAAGTATGACGCCTTAGTTTTTACTGTCAAGGCTTTCAAAGAACCTAATTTAAAAGTTTTAGCCTCTAAGTGATGATTATAAATTTAATTTAATAAAACAATGATTAAACAATAATTATTACATTAAAATTTGTGTAGAAATAAATAAGAAATAAAATCATCTATTTTTTTCCTAGAAAATCGAGAATTTTTTGGAAAATATTGAAATAATTAATAACACCAGAACCATTATTTTTGGATGGGGTATTCCATACATAGATAGATAGGATACAAGCTATTATACTTTAGCCCCTCCAGATCTTTTACATCTATTACCTTTCACCCTGTATATGGACCATAACAATGCTATTATGGCAGCAAATATAAAATATTAGCAGATATAAAAATTATTGAACCAAATTAAAACTTAGTTTTTATAATCGAGTTTGTAAGCTTTAAATCTATAAACAGGCAACGTGAGGAAATTCGTACGGGAGACAATTTTGAGATTGACAGCAGTCATCAAGTTCGACGTATAAGTACGCAGGGGTTAAAACGCCCATAAATCTTATTTCATAGAAGGTTTACATGTTGTAATAAAAGTATTTTCTTTACAGTTCTTTTATCGCATCGTATTTTTAACCTATTCCATTGAATACGGCTTCTAATAAAATGTTCTACACTCTGTGTCTAGTCACTACAGATTTTTAACGAGTGCAACAATTTACAATTCCTTTTTTAAATTATTGTCAAAAAAGTGTTTTCATTGTTAGTTAGTCATTATACTTGTAAGTTACTAATAGTTAATCATTATATTTGTAATTATTAACATTAATTAAAATTATAAGTTATCAGGGTACCCTAATTTTCTACATTATTTATAAAAACATGAAAAGTTTAATATTATTAAATATGTCTTGTTAGTGTTTATATTATTCAATATTTTATAAAGTAAAAGTAAAAATATGTGGATTATTGTAATTTCTTTAAATCGTTCTTAAATCGTCATAACATATGATAAACAAACAAAAAAATAAAGAATACACGAGATATAGCTTCTCCATATACAACCAGCCTTTGATGGAGAGTTAAGTGTTGACTTTCGTGTCAATCGGGTAGGCCCGATGATGGATGGAATGGAAGTAATAGGGTTAAGTACAACCACTCTAAAACACCAATCGGTAAATTTGACACCTATGTCTAAAACATACTTTTATATACGATATTTAATTATAAATTCAATCAAATAATCAAATTTTGAATAGTAATCTACGGAGACTATTGTTTCAATATCTCTTTCTTATTCCGTGTATTTTTAAATACATATAAGTTTATTGAGGGATGAAAATATTCAAGTCTGTTTGTATTTTTTTTTTTTTTATTTACTCTTTGTAGAAATACACGAAATTACTACTGTTTTTACATTAAATACGTCTATTTTAATCAGTGACAACTTTGTCACTATACGCCTATAAGTTAGTTGAAAATTAAAAAAAAAATGCATTTCGTTTAAATTTGCAAATTCCTGAAAGGGAATATTTTCAAAATTCTATTTCGAAAAATTATAAAGCACCGAAAGTTAGACAGTAGTTGCGTAAATCGGGAGGGATCTGAACTTTGTAAGTTAATACTCCGCCCGCGAAGTGAGTATACCAACATTACTTTACATTTGTGATTGCGGGAACTTTGATTATACAGTTCTGAATTATGATTAATATTGGGGCTTTCCTAGTTAATTATCTTGTTCTGATTAAATGCGAATTGTGTTTGTACAGAGATATTATTTGGATTTCAGTTTCATCTCGTTAGTGGTTTGTTACAATAAGTTACTTTATACTATCTTACTATTATATGCATGTATCACACATACTCCTTCTGGGTTTTTATGCAAATGTTTGTAAGTTTTATTTATTTGTAATTTTACCGTGAAAAAATAAAAGGAGATACTTTTTTTTTTTTTTTTAAATTAAGCGACGAGATGAGCGGGATGTTCACCTGATGGTAAGTGATAAGCTGCTCATACAATGCGGCGATTTAACAAAACATAATAATGGTGTTTAATTTCTTTAATTTTTGCATTAATTCCTGGATATAAAACGGTTGCTCCCGTTGAATATATGACAAGGACGCTCCGCTGTTTAACACCGCTGCGTCATTAAGTAAATATTCCTGTAATTGCGTAGCCTAAAAATTGTGAAGATAAATTTTTGGTCGCAGGCTGGATCCCGCATACGTAATAGGCCTCGCTGGGATTATTATTTGCGTAGCTGACATCCTAATTAACGCGGCATTCAGTTTTTTTAACTGCATATTAAAATAAAGCCACAGGGCGTCACGAAAATTTAGCAAAATTATTATTATCCTGGTCAGAACTAGGAACAAAAAATAGCAAAATGTTATTTGTTGGTGGACATAAGGTATTAACAGGAAAAATAAAGTTGAAGGTGTTTCTGTTGAAGCTTTTTTAGTATTGTTGAGTATTTCATTCTTTGGTTAAGTTATTGTTTTGATATCCGTGAAATTAAAATTTTATGTTGCAGTACTAAATTTGGAATGAATTTAACAAAACTTTTTTATAGTAATCTTTTTTAATGTATTTTTTAAATGGCATTATTTGGTTAATTCATCATTATTTGACTAACTATTCTTAACAGAGTTCATCAACATGATCATCAGCCGATAGACGTCCACTGCTAGACATAGGCGTCCTCTACAGATCTCCACATCGATCGGTCCCGCGTTGCTCACATCCAGTGGGTTCTCGCGATTCTCACCAGATCGTCGGTTCACCTTGTGGGAGGCCTCCCAACACTTCGTCAACCGGTACACGGGCGCCACTTGAGGACCTTACCGCTCCATCGACCATCGGTCCTTCGAGCAATGTGCCCTGCCCACTGCCACTTAAGTCTAGCAATCTTTTGGACTATGTCGGTGACCTTAGTTCTTTTGCCCCTCAAATGAACTCCTACTAACAGACTTAATGTATGTATATTATTAACAATAGGTCTTTAATGTATGTGGAACGTAAGCAAACACAACACTTTTAAGACTCTTGAAAGGGTTCAAGTGCTCCCCTGAAGTAGAACAAAATGAGTTTTGCCATTTGCACGAGTGTTAGTTTGTTTTCTTTACATATATGTAATCATCATCACATGGCAAGAGTTATCAATGTAAGTCTACATTTATACTACATTCTGCATCTGAAGAAGTGTTGTTTGTAATTGTTGCTATTTGTAAATGCGTACAGTGCGCTCTTAGGGTTCTCCTCTGAGCTTGAGCTTCCTCTGAAAACCAATATCTAGAGGGATTATATATTTCTAGATAGGGAATATATGTTCCTAGATTCAAAGTCTGTTATGGACACGCGACATTCTCGAAACCGCATTTATCCAGCGTGGCAATAAAATAACTGACTTTTCCTATAAAAGAAGGCAGGTTTCTGCAGTATGACATTACCTGAGATGTTTAATAATATTAATTCGATACCTCTGTGCCTGATTCCTTTCAAAGCAAAACGTAATAAATATATTATAGGATAGATGTGAGTAGAATAAAATTGGAATTATGGTTATTTTAAAGTATTTTATGTCATTTATCCTCTGTTAAAATGAAAGTATTATATTTTTCGTATTGTGTACATGGATTATATTTTTATCTCGTGTGACCAGAAACTAGAATGTACAGGTTTATTAAATAACATTCGGATAACGTTTCACGACATGAAAAAAAAATCCTTTTGAGTTTTAATTACAAAACTGTTGACGTCATTTGACAAAGAACTAAATGAAATATGTCCTAGGAAATGAAAGTGTTTTGTTAGCTTTATCGTACTTTCGGATTCTTTGGAAAGTTGGGCGGGGTATAATGATTTATTAATTCACATAAACTACGATTCATGTTTTGAAACATTTCAAATCATTAATTATTGAAGGAGGTTTTTATTACAAGTATTTAATATCTTCTTCTTATTATTATATATTATCTTAAACATTTAGGCAATGGTAACTTTCGATAAAGCTTAATAATTTCTTTTAACATCTTTTTTGCAAAAAATCTCTTCAAAAACTCATTAAGAAACGGATATGAAAAAAAGGTTATTTTCCATATTTTTTGTAACGTAGGTAACAGACATAAAAGGATTTAAAATTATGAACATTTTAAGTATAGTTACCTCTACACTGTATTTAAAATTTTGAATGTATTTGATCACTGTGAAATAAATCGTGAAACTCGCGATAAGGTTATTACAACAACTATGTAATGGTATGTGACACTTTTTGTAAATTTTACATTATGTGGGAAAAACTATTTGCTATTTCTATAATCTTTTGATATTATTCTCGTCAATATGATTGCAATATTCTTTGTTAACACGCTTTTATAATGATATATGCTTGAAGAAATTGAATTTTGCGGGCTTCGGAAGCTTGGCTGATTTCAACGATGTGAGATAAAATTTGTATTAAAATTTAATGCTTATTTTTAATTTACTTTACTGACCTTACGGTAATAGGTAGCTGTTGATACTTTAATTAATAAAGTACTGCATAAAACTGCAAATGTTGAATAATATAAAAATAACTGTTTTATATGCTACAAAATATGCATATGTTAAACTATAGTTTTAAAAGAGTACTTCATGATGATGATGTTATTCTTAAATCCCGATGGGTTTAAAAGATTAAAATGCAGTTGAATTGAAAATAACAATATTTTAATGCTAAACTAAATATAAAATTTTATCGAAAAAATGTTAAAAGAGAAGCGTTGGCTCTGTATCACATTAAATATTCTATTTCCCCAGAGAAAATGTATCTGTAAGTCTGATTGCCGGAAATGTTTCGATATAGTGCTCTTGTTTCTTTTAGAAGTGTAGGAGATTTAAAATATTTTAGTAGTAGAATGATTTAAGACACTGTAAATTGGCAGTATATAACACAATATTGTATTAGACAACAAAATCACAAAGAGATTTATTTATTACTTTGTGTTTCATCTTTCATCATCATCATCATCAATTCAACAGATGGAAGCCCACTGCTAGACATAGATCTCTTGTAATGTGTTCCACTATATACGGTCTTGTGATGTTTGAGTCCAATGGCCCCTAGGAATTCTTTTTATGTCGTCTATCTACTTAGTGAGGGGTTTACCCCATATTTTATAACATGGTAATGAAATTTAACAGGATTATATTTTATTATAATGCTTAAATAAACAAAAACAGTTAAAAAAATCTTTACAGGTCCGGGCTGGAATACAAAATGAGCCTCACTGGGATTATTATTTGCGTAGCTGACATCCTAATTAACGCGGCCCTCATTTTTTTCATTATCTACGTAGTGGAATTATGCTCGTGCAAATAATGGGATGACATCGTGGCTTCACTGGAAATCTTGCAAAAAGACATTGTTTCGCATAAAAAAAAATTAGTTGACAATCACACACAATTTTCACACAATTCGCATTGTAAAAAGTCCATTGAAAGGTGAAATTACTACTCTTTTTAAACAAATAGAGATAGAATGAGTTTCGTATCAACTGACATTAATATCTATAGTCACATGTTCCTAAAATAAAAAAAAAACATTACCGCTTTATGTAAGTGATATAAACTAATAATTATTGTTTTTATATTGTTCGATATACATTAAGTTGATGATAAAAATCTTCTTGTCTTAATGGTGGTGGTGGGTCTCTGTGACCGGAGATCGTTTGGTTAGTTACTACCGCAGTTTCTATATTTACCGCCAAACAGTAGTATGCAATTGTGTTCCGGTTTAAAGGGCATTGTATCTAATGAAATTATTGAGGTAATGAGCCTTAACGTTTTGTTTCAAAGCGACAAGCATGTGGTGGCGTGTCTACCTGGCGCTACGTTGTTATAGGCAGGCATGGTACCACCGGGTGAACGTCTAGCTGGTGTCGTCGCCTCGTTGAATAAATAGAAATATATGTACAAAATCCATTAGAACTTCAACTGCATTGTTTGCTCTCGTCCACTGAAAAAGAAACAAGCTTGCTATTGATGTGGGAACAAAGTCCGTGATATAATTAAACTTATTTTGATAACCTCCAAATGTTTGCGAATCCATTGCTAATTAAACTTTACGCACGTTTTATTTCACACGTAAATAAAAATGTAAAAAAAAGTAAAATCGTAAATCAATACGCCCTTACACACTCAGGATACAGGAGATTGATTTGAGGATTAAAGAAATTTCGATCATGTTCACGCACAATTTAACTTGTTGCGCAATGAAACATCCATTAATTTTGAAGATGGCCATTTTCCAGTACGATGAGCAAGATGTTCAGATATTTGGTACAGTATTTCCACTCAAGGATGTTCGCTTTTTAACTCATGTACAGACGTGGGCGCCTCAACTATATAAAGTTAGTGGAGTTTGTCGAGTTTATGTAATTTTGTATTTACCGAAATGAAATATAACTGGGAACACTTACGAGAAGTAGATTCACAGAAAACTAATATCAGTATTTGCCAAGCAGTTCGCATTTGGAGGATTGGGGTGACAAAGAAGACTTTATTACTTATAGAGTTGGCACTGAAATTATTTGATTAAACTTTTCCTATAAATGTTATTAAAAAATTTCAAGACAAATTGTTAGTAATAGCAGTGCAAGAAATAAAAAAGAATAATAGGTCAAATGAATTATATTGTTAATCTATAGGTGTAAGAGATATCTAGAGATTCATTGACTAATCACGAGATCTCCGAAACTATAAGTCGTTAACACTCAAAATTTGGTAAAGATATTGCTTCTGCCATTTACAGGTTGGCTAAGAATGATTTTACAAAATTCTTTCCGCAAAGATGTGCGGGGGTGTTATGGCCAGCAAAGCGGGCCGGTAACGGCTAGTACGAATATAAACACGTTATAAAATATAATTTTTTTAAATAAATTAATGTATAATAGTTTTTGGAAAAACTAGGAAAAATGATAAACAATGATGTTTTACTGTACGTCATGAATAAAAAAATAAATTAGTTGAGATAGTACAGTAGTTATTACAGGATGAAGCATTTGGTGCAGATATATAGGTGCTTAAAAATTATTTATTTATAGTTATATAGTTTCATTTAATTATTCTTACATATATGCTATTTTATTATCGGTAAGTTATAAAAACAACTTTAAAACTTACCGATAATAAAGTAGCACATGTAAGAATAATTATATGAAACTACTGCTTTAGTATACGGTCTACGTCTTCATCAGTTTCACACAATAGTCGCCGTTATCGGGACGGTACAACGTTATTAAATAAACAGCCATCCCGCCAGCACCCCTCGGCTCTTGTGTTACTATCGGAGGATTACTGCAGGCACTGCCACTTCAGTAAATTATTGAAATCTTTGTTTGTTCTGCTTGAAGCTTCGATAAAATGAAGCGCGTGATTTGAATGGAGAATACCCGTTGCCTGGTGTAACCATCAAAGTAAAAGTACTGTATGTAACGCGGAAGAATTTGCGAAAACACCAGTGAATCAGATAGAGAAAAGCACTTTGTTTACGATCATATTTTTGGATTTTTTTTCTTATAAAATATTACTTTCTTCCGTCAGGCATAAACAATCAGATCAGGAGCCAAAATGTTACACTGTTAACAGAGTTTCATGTTCAATTCCTATTTCAGTGAATGCCTTACAATTCAATCTTGAGATTTATATAAACGGAAGGTAGCGCATTGAACTATGGAGAACCGCCTCAATGGTGGCAAATGAGGCACGCTTACCGCTTGCAGTTTCAAGAAAATTTCTTTAAGAGAAGCTTTAATTCAACGTCTTTAGAAAATGCACCCGGATTTACCTTTAATGAGTTTCGAGGGTTCGACTTGGGGTTTACTTTGTAAATGAATGGTGAAGTTAGCCCGCCAAGGCCTTCAAGTTAGGGTATTCCATGCCTTTGTGTTTTATTATCGAATATGGCTGGCTTGTCATTAACATTGTTTTTCTTATATTCGATTTATGTACTGTAAAACAATTGCTTATATTTTATTTTATAAAAAATCTAGATAATTTTTTGTCCACAAAACAAATATTTTCTATCCCTCGGCAATTTATTTCTTTTACCATATAGTTGCTTCATCGAAAATTAATTAGAACTGTTTTCTAATGATTAACTTTATAAAATGTATTCATTTAATTACTATGTTAGTAAGAAATATTACAAAATATTTGGTAAAGTTAAAAAGAACATTCATACATATTTTATGGTCAGTAAGCCTTGAAAATGATAATGGCTGTTAGTGCCAGATTTATCATATATACAGGGTGAAAGGTAATAGGTGTAAAAGATCTGGAGGGGCTAAAGTATAGCTCGTATCCTATCCTATCTATGTATGGAATATCCCATCCAAAAACAATGTCTCTGGAGTTATTAATTTTTTAAATATTCTTTAAAATAATTTCGATTATCTAGGAAATAATTCGATGGTTTTATTTCTTACTTATTGTTACACAAATGTTAATGTAATAATTATTGTTTAATAATTGTTTTATTAAATTAAGTTAATAATCATCACTATAAGGCTAAAATTGTTAAATTAGGTTCTTTGAAAGTCGTGACAGTAAAAAATAAGGCGTCATACTTACATTTTTATTTAATCTGAAAATAATTTTATTTCTAGAAAATACGTATAATGCACATAAATAAATACCTGACTTCAATACTTATCCATCAAGGTATAAGAAAGTATATAAAGTTTCTAAAACTTTTGAAAAAAAAACGTAATAAAACCAAGTATCATGAAATATCAAACTGTAGAGGCTCATAAGAGTAGACGCTGCGCCGGCCCATAAATTTGACTATTTTGTTTTTGTTGTAACATGTGCGATCTAATTGTTTGTCGTTTTAGATATTTAGTTCATTGTAAAACATGTACAATGTCATTGTTAGATAATGAGTCAGTACGACAGTTAAAATTTAACTACTTTCGTAGGCGGACGTACATTATCGTTGTCTTCTTAATTCTGAATAGTTTTTATTTTGCATACCAAATAAATATAATTTCAATGGCGGATAACTATAATGAAGAATACGCTGACATTTTCTATTGTTATGGAATTATTGTTAAATTCTTTACAAGCACGAAGGGAATATCAGCTACGTTTTCCAAATCGTCACCTATCAAGTCATAAAGTCTGCTGCGGCGTATCCACGCATCAGGGAAATTGGCAGCGTTCAACAGAGGCGACATGACGCAGGTAGGCCACGCATCTACGATACTGAAGAGGAAAAAGGAACCATAGACGATCTTGTTATTGACCCGACTACGTTAACCAGGGTCGTGGCAAGATTGCTGGGTTTAACACAATGGAAAGTGTGGTTTACTGTGCATACGGCAAAGCTCTACCCCTACCATTATACACCGTTCCAAGCCCCGGAGGAAGGAGACCCTGCAAGAAGGTTAGACGTCTGCCGTTTTATGCTGCATGCAGACTTAGAAAATAATAATTTTCTCACCAATATATTGTGGACTGATGAATCGAAGTTTGACAGACACGGCATAACAAATTTATGGGCCGGCGCGGCGTCTACTTTTATGAGTCTCTACAGTTTGATATTTCATGGTACTTGGTTTTATTACAAGTGTTTTTTTTCTAAATTTTAGAAACTTTATTATACCTTATCAGATGGGTATAGAAGTCAGGAACTTATTTATGTGCTTGATTCGTATTTTTTATAAATAAAATTTTATTTTAGTTTTAAATAAAAATGTAAGTATGACGCCTTAGTTTTTACTGTCAAGGCTTTCAAAGAACCTAATTTAAAAGTTTTAGCCTCTAAGTGATGATTATAAATTTAATTTAATAAAACAATGATTAAACAAGAATTATTACATTAAAATTTGTGTAGAAATAAATAAGAAATAAAATCTTCTATTTTTTCCTAGAAAATCGAGAATTTTTTAAAAAATATTTAAAAAATTGATAACTCCAGAGACATTGTTTTTGGATGGGGTATTCCATACATAGATAGGATACAAGCTATACTTTAGCACCTCCAGATCTTTTACATCTATTACCTTTCACCCTGTATATGGACCATAACAATGCTACTATGGCAACAGATATGATAGATATAAAAATTATTGAACCAAATTAAAACTTAGTTTTTATAATCGAGTTTGTAAGCTTTAAATCTATAAACAGGCAACGTGAGGAATTTCGTACGGGAGACAATTTTGAGATTGACAGCAGTCATCAAGTTCGACGTATAAGTACGCAGGGGTTAAAACGCCCATAAATCTTATTTCATAGAAGGTTTACATGTTGTAATAAAAGTATTTTCTTTACAGTTCTTTTATCGCATCGTATTTTTAACCTATTCCATTGAATACGGCTTCTAATAAAATGTTCTACACTCTGTGTCTAGTCACTACAGATTTTTAACGAGTGCAACAATTTACAATTCCTTTTTTAAATTATTGTCAAAAAAGTACTAGTAAGTTATTAATAGTTAGTCATTATATTTGTAATTATTAACATTAATTAAAATTATAAGTTATCAGGGTACCCTAATTTTCTACATTATTTATAAAAACATGAAAAGTTTAATATTATTAAATATGTCTTGTTAGTGTTTATATTATTCAATATTTTATAAAGTAAAAGTAAAAATATGTGGATTATTGTAATTTCTTTAAATCGTTCTTAAATCGTCATAACATATGATAAACAAACAAAAAAATAAAGAATACACGAGATATAGCTTCTCCATATACAACCAGCCTTTGATGGAGAGTTAAGTGTTGACTTTCGTGTCAATCGGGTAGGCCCGATGATGGATGGAATGGAAGTAATAGGGTTAAGTACAACCACTCTAAAACACCAATCGGTAAATTTGACACCTTCTATGTCTAAAACATACTTTTATATACGATATTTAATTATAAATTCAATCAAATAATCAAATTTTGAATAGTAATCTACGGAGACTATTGTTTCAATATCTCTTTCTTATTCCGTGTATTTATAAATACATATAAGTTTATTGAGGGATGAAAATATTCAAGTCTGTTTGTATTTTTTTTTTATTTATTTACTCTTTGTAGAAATACACGAAATTACTACTGTTTTTACATTAAATACGTCTATTTTAATCAGTGACAACTTTGTCACTATACGCCTATAAGTTAGTTGAAAATTAAAAAAAAAATGCATTTCGTTTAAATTTGCAAATTCCTGAAAGGGAATATTTTCAAAATTCCATTCCGAAAAATTATAAAGCACCGAAAGTTAGACAGTAGTTGCGTAAATCGGGAGGGATCTGAACTTTGTAAGTTAATACTCCGCCCGCGAAGTGAGTATACCAACATTACTTTACATTTGTGATTGCGGGAACTTTGATTATACAGTTCTGA
This sequence comes from Ornithoptera priamus, assembly GCA_029034505.1. NCBI lineage: Eukaryota > Metazoa > Arthropoda > Insecta > Lepidoptera > Papilionidae > Ornithoptera > Ornithoptera priamus. Next base: position 4,953,083 of record JARDWD010000833.1, on the reverse strand, counting down.
ATTATGATTAATATTGGGGCTTTCCTAGTTAATTATCTTGTTCTGATTAAATGCGAATTGTGTTTGTACAGAGATATTATTTGGATTTCAGTTTCATCTCGTTAGTGGTTTGTTACAATAAGTTACTTTATACTATCTTACTATTATATGCATGTATCACACATACTCCTTCTGGGTTTTTATGCAAATGTTTGTAAGTTTTATTTATTTGTAATTTTACCGTGAAAAAATAAAAGGAGATACTTTTTTTTTTTTTTAAATTAAGCGACGAGATGAGCGGGATGTTCACCTGATGGTAAGTGATAAGCTGCTCGTACAACGCGGCGCTAGTTAGGAAAATAAACACTGCATCACATTGCGTTCATAGCCTGAGACAAAAGATATTTTTCCTTACCCTAGTAATTACGAAATAGGCGATTCGGTGGTATCTACCTAAACGGTCTCTGGCAATAGAGTCTACTAATAAAGTACTGATTTACTGTCAAAGCCTTCACCGTCTACATCGTAGTCAAAAGATTTCCTAAAAAAATATTTATACATATAAATTCCTTCTACTTTATATGTATAAAGTACATTACTATATCGATAATACAATATTCGCTGTGAAATATAGTTAACTATATACAGAGCTGATGAAATTAACAGGGAGTGTTGTAATTTAAAAATACAACTATCAATATTCGAACAGTTATAACTGGCTTGATGAGCGTTCGTTTGCTTTGACTAAAAAAAAAATATTACGTGATTGCTATTGCTCAATGGTCGCTGATATATACATACATGTGTCAGCTACAGTCAAGCTATAGATACATGTGATATAATATATAATAGCTGTTGAACAACCACAATCACCATCATATAAATAGCTAAGCATTTATATAACATTGCTTAATAGCGGTCTACTTTATATCGAACGTTTAAGGCTTCAAGCAAAATGCTTTTTGGTGGTTTTCTTTTACGTGAAACGTTACTTATTGTTTTCCTAGGTATCCCTCTACCTTTGTAGTAGCGCTTAATTCTTATTCCTACCCCGTCTCACACGTACGTCGGTAAGCTAATATTGGTTCTGAACGTCCCCACCCTCACCAACCAACTCCTTCCCGCCCTAATATATGAGTTCCTAGTGCCACATACTTATTGTCTTACACATTAATAACTTTAAGGATTACTTCGCCGGCAAATATGAAAAAGGGTGGGGTTTAAACTTAGGACGGGTCTTTAGCAATATGAGTGAACTTTTTCTTTTCGTTCTCGCTAAAACTTTGTAAGAAACCGTCCACCATTAGTGGCTACCCAAGCGTGTGCGTTACGAGGAAAAAGTCCGCAGCTAATACCTAAGTTTTTGAAAAGCTTGAAATACGATTTTAGGACGTCGTTATACGCTCGACAGATGCGGGAGGAAAGTCCTCATGTATGTACATACAAAAGTTTGAGTGACTTTATTATAGTGTCTAACTACACACTATACGTCTTGTTCAATAATCATACTTATCTTAATTTGTATTTTTAATAATTCGGTTGATTCAGTATTTTCCACATACTTTTCGTTATTTATTTACTGTGAACGTTTTTTTTTCTCGTACGTAAATTAAACTGTACAAATTTTACTATGATGGGTAGCATTAATATTCATTAATATATTGGATATGAGTCAACGAAAGCTGGGCGAAGAAAACCAGCCTTAAGTAATATTTTTAAATCAATGCAGACTATTTTCAAGAAAGCTCTTATAACTCCCTCAAAAACCAGTAACTGTTGTTCAAGTATTAAAATAATTGAAACATGTATCAGGATAAGGAATTCAGAAATCAAACAGAATTTTCAAAGACAAGTATTAAAGGACGATTTATTTTGAGTTCAATTCCTAATTATTTCAGATAAGGATAAGTATCTAAAGTATTTCATGAAGTAATGAATACAGTTCTTATATTACTAAGTATAAAGTGTGATACGTCTGATAGTAATGAAATGGTGAAAATGTTCTTTTTCAAAGGCTTGACAATATTTTTTTTATTGTACGCATGTTTTGATGAGATACAATATAATGTTCTTATTTTTATTTAACGTTTTTAATTTCTAACAAAAATAATTTTTTATTTAGTAATTCTGTTGCAGATTTGTGATGAAAAAAATGTTTTTATTTCTATGGTTTCTAACGAAGAAATTTTGTATATTTCGTACATAAGTCGTACAATAACATGGTTATGTCAGAAAATAAATTACATTTCAAACGACTCTGCATGTTATGTTTTCCTTAGTTGGAATACGGAAAAAAAATGTATTGAATTTCGTTACAGGCAATTTATGGACGAAATATTGAAAGGGTATTTGGCTAAACCAATTTAATACGGTAAAGTTTGTCGTAATTGGTGTTGTCGAGGAAATCGAAACAGCTCCTCTTAAGGTTTGTAATTGGTTTCCTTCAATGTACCAATCCAATTATTTTTCTAAACCCTGAAAATACTTTCCAAGTTATATGGGACCAAAGTTTCCATTTTCATCGGAAAACGATATTGTAGAGGTTGCTTTACTGTTCTTTCCTTGAGGCTAAGTTGAAATTGCCTTTAAATATTATATATCAATTGTATATCCGTAGATTTAACCAAAAGTAAGGGTTACTTTATTATTTAAAAGTTGAAAAAGACTTGGAAATAAAGACTGCAACGATTGTTGTATGAATGAGAGGAAATGTCGAAAAGTAAAACGTTTAAACTATTTGGATATGAAAAGTTTTACAGTTTGTGAACAACCTTATCATAATCGAGTATGACGAAAGATTTTTACAAAATTAATCCATGTTATTAGAGTAATGCGATGGCCGCTTCAAAGTTAAATCATTTCCCGATATTGATCCTGAAGGAGTGAAGTTTTAACATCAGTAACGAGCTGTGACGAGCCGCGGGGGAATAATGAATTGCTCCACTGTTAATAGAGAGAGAGCTTTAGAACCATGGAACAATTAAAAAGTTTAAGAGCGGACTCTGCTTAGTCGGTATTCATTTGAGAGGATGCATACAAATTAATACAGTTTGTTTTTTTTTATATCAACTATGGTGTCCTCTGGTAGCAGTTTCCTGTTGCTGGAGATCGTCGAAGTACGAACCACCGCACCACCTATTTCTGTCACCAAACTGCAGTGTACAAACATTACTGTGTTCCGGTTTGAAGAGGGTTGTAGCTAGTGAAATTACTGGGATAACGAGACTTAACATCTTGTCTCAAGGCGACGAGCGAAATGTCGTGCATGGTAACTAGCGCCACGTTGTTATGGCCGGGTGTATCACTTACCGTAAGGTGAATGTACCGTTTCACTCTTCGAAAATATTTGATATTTTTTTATTCATGATTCATGATGATTCAGGTGCTAATAATATATTTTTCTTAACGTATTTCTCTGTTACCTTCGTAAAAATTAAAATCAGAATCCTTACAAGAATTACATTTAGCTCCTTCCCTTCCGTTATAAAATATATTTTTTTTTTATTCAATTTCACAATTTTGTTGTAATCTACACAATTCTAACAAATAATATTTCATATAATAACTTGATCGACGTAATGGTGTGGAGAAACTTAACATCTTATGTATCTATAATTCTTCTCTCACAAGCGTCATATTGTATTTAAGTTTATGCTGCTGTATTAGTCACTTCGTCTGAATAATTAATAATTGTATAATAAAAGTTCTTATATATTATATATTTCGCAAAGTTATATAGTAGATCAGAAACTTTCTTTGAATCATCATAAGTACATTTTATGTTGCTATAACATTTACGGGTTGAATCTAAACTTCATTTATTTTCTCATAGACTTTATTAAAAACATGAAATTAGTTCTTTAAATAGATGCTTGATGTATGACTTTGAGCAGGACCCAGGTTTAAATATAGATATAGTTGATCTACCCGAGATAATTTAAAATAAATCTTTTAAAAGTAAGTTCATAAATTATTGCTTAAAAATATGTAACATAGTAAACAAAAGAAATAAGGAAAAGAAACATTATACATATGGACACAATAATATTCTGTGTATTTCTTTGAATATTAGATAATTAGCAGAAGTATAGGTAATTAAAAAAAGTTGAAATAATGTTAGAAAAAATTTAAATAAGTTAAGTTAGTAGTAAATATGTTGTAAGTAAACGTTCTAAATAATACGATAAGGTAAAGCCCTGAGTAATATTATCATAAGGAAAATATATAAATAAATAAAAAAAAGGATTACGTTACAATAGGTAGACTTAATGCCTATTCGCTAATGCTACTAGTGAACCTAGGAACTGGGGTGATGCTGTGATAGGTAAAGAGGAACATTTTACTTTTAGCTTAGGAAATTTAATATTTAGCGTAGCTGTTTACTTTTACATTTCAAACTTCAATTCTAAAATCTGTGTTGTTTTATTTAATAGAAACGCGACCGTTTCGACTCTAGTATCCTGTGTCGTACATAGTGAATGAAATGCAAGGAACTTGCGAAATAAAGGAGAGGCGGAACGCTATACCGAGACAAAGGTAGAGCTTATTGCAAATTCCTACGCTCACCTCGCGTCGCTATTAAGCTTCCTATGCGATACTACAATATTTTAATATTTGCAAATCTCAGCCCTGCTCCAAGACTACCTCTACAAGACTGTCGCACAATTACGTACCATTTGAAAAAAGTTTTATTTATTTCAAACGGTTTTGATAAGGTTTAATTACATAACTTTTTATATAAGTTATTATAATTAGTTACACTTACTGGTATTTAGTTATCTGGTGAGAATCGCAGCGACCTACTGGATGCGAGCAGCGCGAGACGAACGATGTGGAGATCTTCTTGGGAGGCCTATGTCCAACAGTGGACGTCTATCGGCTGATGATGTTGACTGGTGGTAGGTTTTTACTATCGGAGACCATCTAGGCACGCCTACTCCTGTCGCCATATAATAGTATGCAAACGTAGCTTAGCTAAAGTTAAGCTACAGCGCTTTTCATTTACAAGTAATTTATTACTGGGGTAACGAGACAACATCTTTGTTTCAAGGTTACCAGTGCATTATGGTGCTGTGTATATCATCTGCTTACTACCAGGTGAACGTGACGCATTGAAAAACTGTATCACTGCATGTTGTTTATGTTGATTCATAGCAGTGATTTAAATAGGTCTACGTATATATTAAGTTTAAAGAGAGGAACTAAGTCGGAATTTGTTTATACTTGACTTGCTGTGCCCCAGCTGTTTCGCTGGCCGTTATATAAAATTAGACTTGAAATTTGTCTAAAATATTCTTTGAGAGCAACCGCTACCGCAAAGGACTTTTGATACTAACCGTATATTTATAAAAGTTAATTAGAGACGAAATGATGAAGGATCGATCAATGAAATTAAAAACATAAGTAGCCTTTAAATATCTACATATCATTCCGCATCGAATGCTCATATCGTTACGTTCGCTAGTTTTCACGTGATTGGCGAACAAACAAAACTCATTTTCACTATGTAACTAGTCTGGTCATAAACATTGTTATATAGAAACCTTTCTTTTTTTCCAACTTTTTAATTATTTTGAATTTGGAACACGTATATTACTTTAAAAACTTCTTTTAATTTTGCGCCATTTCACATATTATTTGGTGTTAATTATCAAATTGCAATATGAAATGAGGTGTTAAAGAAAATAGGATTACAGTGATCGTCTTGCACAAAGTGTGTATGGAGCCGTCGGTCATATTGCAGACACTTCAAAGCTTGGTATCAGCCGTATGTTCGTATATCGTACTATCAACAGATATAACAACACTCCCTCTGTCGAAGACCAGAAAAGATCGCAGCGGCCGCCTGGTGTTAGAACTACAAAGGCTGTTAATGCTGTTAAAGCCAGAATTCGTCGAAACCGCAATAGGAAGCAAACAATCTTATCTCGAGAAATGAAGATTCCCGCTAGGACTCTGTTGCCTATTATAAAACGAGACCTGAAGCTCGGTGCTTGTCGTCGATATACAGAACATGCCCTAAATCGATCTTTACAATTCAAGAGAGTGGATTGATCAAAACGCCTTCTGTCGCGATACGCAGGTGAAAGGCACAGAAATATTTTCTTTACCGATGAAACATTTTCACGATTGAAGAACACTACAATGAGCAAAATGATAAAGTGTACGCTCACAGTTATAAAGATGCTGCTCAAGTGGTCAGAAAGGTACAACGTGGTCATCATACTGCGTCCGTGATGGTTTGGTGGGACTTGTCTTATCAAGAAGTCACAAAACTACATTTTTGTGAAAAAGGAGTGAAAAGTTCAGCCAAAGTGTATCAAGATACAGTCTTGGATCATGTTGTGAAACCTCTCAGCAATACACTTTTCAAAAAAATACCTTGGACTTTCCAGTACGACTCTGCGTCTGGTCACAAGGCACGAACTACCCAAACCCGGCTTGAAACCAACGTTCCAGCCCTCATTTAGCCCAGACCTCATCCCTTTAGACTTAAAATTATGGCAAGATTTAGAGGACATGGCCTGCTCTAAACGACACGGCGACATTGAGTATCTTAAAAAATCTTTAGAGCAAGCAGTGGCGAAATTTTTCTTGGAAACATTGCGTAAATCCATAGATTCGTGGCCAAACAGATTAAAGGTCTGTATAAAAGCCAAAGGTGGCTATTTCAAATAGAATACATTTTTTTATTTTTTTCTGGGACATATAAATATGTAGGTATAAATTTTAATAATATTACATTACTTCATTCAAAAAAATGCATTTTCATTTGTAACAGAACTTATGTCCGGATTAGGTATAGAGAGAAGATTTGAAAAATTATGAAACTTGTACTGTCTCCGTACTGCAGCAACTAACCGCTTGCCTTGTACACGGAATAATAAGAACCAAATCAAATACGTTAAATATTTAATACCATAGACAATATTACAATTAAATTTGTTCAGAATTATTCTCCTCTTCGAAGAGATTAGTTTAGTGAGCATTATGATAATATGGGTACAATAAACTTATACTAAACCATTTTCTACAGCAGTTGCAGTATTCGTTTCATCAAACTTTATTATTCCATACCATACAATTAGTTACGTTATGAATAATTCTATATGTATAAATTATACAGTCTAGTTTACCTAATAATATTAACTAGAAGTAGTATTAAGATAAATTATGATTTTATATTCCACTTAGTTTTGTCTTTCTCTTTCTTTTTCACCTTTTTTCTATTGAAGACTTTTATTGATGCAGTATAAGTAATTTTTATCTAGATTAACTGTTTATCCTATGTACACTTGATAATGAATAAAGTGTAAATACAGTGTTTAAAAATGATTTCAGAAGGATGCGAGAGTTCAAGTCAATACACCAGCTAGCGGTTTGCCGCGAAAACTCTCATAAAAATATTCATGCCAAGTATGAAAAAAATCTACAATCAGCGAAAGCGGTCCCTCGCGGCATATTGCGGTACAGAGTTTTCATTAAACACAGAGCGAGGTTTGTGTCCAAAAAAAAATGCCTACACAGCCCGAGGCGTCTCCCCCGCATATAAGGAATGTTGTCGCTGGAAAATTAGTTCATAAAATAAATTTATCCAACCCGAGCCCGAATAGACTAAATCTACCGCTTCTAACTCAAATACAAAAAAACTCCGTACCCTCTTACCCTCTTCTTATATAAGTTTTTATTTTTGCTGTGTTACGTTCCCGGAGTAGATGTTATGAGTACTTTGTACATGTTCACAATGATGAAATGATTTTCTTTTATTTCCTTCACTAAGCAAAACTTTTGTAGACTCACTATAACAACTATATATTTGTATAATGAAAATAGTTTTTGTCGATTCTCCAATCACGTGAAAACTAGTGAACGTATCGAAATGAGAACACGACCATTCGTAGCGGAACGATTTGTAGATGGTTGTAGGCTATTTATATTTTAATTTCATAGATTCTTCGTTTTAATTCTTATTAACTTTTATAAACATATTCATTTCGTATAATTTATGTGGTTGCTATGGTAACAGTTGCTATAGTCATTTGCGGTTGCAGTTCCTCTCAAGGAATATTTTAGTAAAATTTCAAGTCTTTTATTATATTAAGGACAGCAAAGCGGGCGGAGAACAGCTAGTAATTGATAAAATGAATCCAATTGCCATTTATAACAATATAGCTTACTATGTACTCGTATATGTTTGAGGCAAACTGCATTCAACCATTCCTTGCAATCTTCAACACAGTCCACTGGACTGGTGATGGTCACCGCATAAAATTTACATTAACATAGGATTTAGTTAAAAAAAATTAAAATCAATATTTAATAGTATGTCTACAGGGGTTAGATTTGGAAAAAAATATTGTTACATGTTTGGCATACATGCCATCCACACTTTACATTTCAATTATTGTTTGTATATATGCTACAAATATTGCTGTTCACTGTACAAATAACAATTTATAAGCCCCCTACGCTTTTTTTATTCGAATTCAATAAAGGTGTAACACGTGGTATCAACGCTCGGGCAGCGATGGAGTTAGGGTGGAATTACGTAGGAATAACAGGGGACACTTACAAAAATTGCTTACACAGAAAACTAATATCAGTGTTTGCCAGCTAGTCGAGCTCGATGTGGTGTAAAACTAAGCTTCTGTTTGATAATTGTTTGTTAATGTTACATATTCGGAATTTTTTTATTAGAATCCAAATGAGAAATTATAGTGTTAATGAAGAATAAGATTGTCAAAAAAAAAAGAATCAATGCTATTTTTTCTTTACCTTTTCTGTTCTAGTCCTAAGCCTCATTCACTGGAGTTAATTGGTAGAAAAATCTATGAGACTAAAGCTTAAGCTCTGGTGTAGCATTTCCGTATAATTATTTGTTTATTAGTATATAGAAAGTAGTAAAAAAAATTAAATATAGGTATACTATTAGGTTAATTAATAATAAAACAAAGCATATACATTTAGTGTAGCAAGGATCAGATTCAGAAAGATTTTTAGTGAAGTCAATTATTGACAAATATTAGACTATATTGCTTATACAATAACATATTACCTTACTAAGTAACTGGTTAAGTAAAATAAACTAATTTAACATGTATATAGATTAATAAAGTATAAATATGTTAATGTAATTAAACAGGGAAATTAATATGATACGAGGTTTTTAAGATAATGAGATATTATCGGTCGATAAGAAAATAGAATAGTTTCTTCCAGTACTTTACTTACACTGGTTTAAAATATGAATTGTTCAATTTCAAATCCGCTATAACTTCTGAAATTATGCTTTTTCCCAGTATCTTCATATTTCATCATCATCTCCATCAGCTGATAGATATTTGCCAAATGTATTACATGATCTTAATGTACAGTTATACAGTTTAATCAAGATTGGCTTAAATCAGTTGGAAGTTGTTGAAATTTAATAATAATATACTAATGTAAAATGTAGTCATAGACATAATCGTTTTCTCTTATATTTTGGGCCTACTCTACTCCTCCACAGAAATGCCTACCTTATTGTACTTTTAATAGAATACTAGATAGATGTGGTGCGGTTTTGGCAAAACGTTTTATGATCGTTTTATTGTTTTCTCAGACTAGCAATTCAAAGCCATGACCTATTTAATAAGGATGAGAGAGTCAGCTTTATAGGATTGTGCGGCTAATGTAGGCGTATTATTTAATTTAACCTATCGTAAATTGATTTAGTTTTTCTGTTCAAATTATATTAAAGAAATGTTGTAATTTTCTTTTCATATTCTAGAGTTTCCATCACGGTGTAGTCAATCGACTAACAAATAGTAAAAAATACATTAAATTAAACATGCGTTAATTATCACAAATTTTCGTTAATGTTTGATGAAATTGATATAAATTTACTTTATAAATAATATAAAAGTTTTACATTATGCTTTAAGTATCTCTTAAAGCAATAATTGTATAATGAGATTATAAATTAAAATTGAGAAAGCTACTAAGGTAAAATTTATTAGTTCAAAAACATATTATCTCCAGTGCTTCCATAATGAACTGAATTGAAAAATTAAATATTAAACACAAAAGTCCATGAAAGGCTGAAAGACTGAAGAGGAAAGCGTACACTTGACCAATTTTATTGTCTTTGGCGCGAAAGCAAACAGGATTCTTCTTCAAAGGGAATTATGAAGGAAGTTGGATACTTTGAGTTTGCCGGTTTGTAGCAAAAGTTGCTCACTGTCCGCTGTTCGAGAGGCTTACTTGCAGCATTATAGGGATTTTAATTAAGTTCAGTTTAATTACTTACAGGCACTTTGTCCCCAAACAGGCTCGTAAGCTGCTAGCCGGAAATTTGTGAGCGCTGTATAATTGATAGTTTATCGGCGTATTGCATGTTTAAACTAATAATTATAAACGAGATTCCTAGTACCATAGTAGCTGTATCCGGCGGATGTTGTACTTCTAGTATACCAATAAATTTTATATTCATTATTATTTGTTAGACACGTTAAGTAATTCTTGCTAATTTTAATATTTTCCTGTTAAATCGATGAAGTAATCACACCTTAATCTTACTTCTTTGCGTAAACCTAAAAAATCTTTAATAATACTATAAATATGTTTTTTTTAATTTTTTTTTACAGTTTATAGTATTATTAAAAATTCTGTTAAAGGCATGAATGCAGTAAATCGCTTGTAGCGAAAATTTCATAACAACATTTGTTTTTAAAAGGAGCGTAAATAAAGTTTATTGTGCTCCATACACACAAAGACATAAAACGAGTAATCTTATACTTTGATGATATGGAAAATTAAAAAAGATTTAAAGAGCGGAGATGAAAATACCCTCGCAATTCCTTGTATAAATTTTTAATATAAGTTACGGAAGTGGCATCAAAGTTTACGGATGTTGTAAATTTTATTTGATCTTTGTTGTTACGGAAAAATGAATTACCTCTAACTTTTCCTCTTTCTTTAGTTATGAAAGGAATACAGTAACTAAAATGAAAAAATAAAATATAACGCACAAAGTCTAATGTTCTGCCTTTACTTGACACAACTTTCTTAAACATGATTCATGATAAAAATTTGGAAGTGGATAAAAAGATGTTTTTGGCGACAACATGAACGTTTATCCTATATTGCTCATGTCATATATATTCTCTTAATGTAGAGTATTGTAATCGAGACTTTGCCGTGTTTTTCTTTAAGGCGCTTTGAATTACTTGTCAGTTTAAATGAGGTCTGGTTAATTTTAACTTTACTTTAGTAGCAATTTATATATGCTATAATATAGTTGCTGTTACACAATATATCACTGGACGATGGATAAGGACGTTTATACTATATACCCACCTATGAGTTGTAGTATATGACTTTAATATTAGAATGGTATAGTAAAGTTAAATGATATAGTCAAGTAAAAATATATAATAATTTTTTTTGAAAATATTTGTAGTATATTGAATACGAAAATAAAAGAAGACAAATTGTCGTTTGTAAAATACGTAAACATTTCTCACTCGAATCCATCATGAGGAAGCAACAAGTTAAACAGTGACTGATGTGATACCATTACTTGCAAAAGGTGAAACCTTAGTTCCCACCAGTAAAATATTCATCCTTCCTTATACCAGCTCTATTATATAAAACAGCGAGGTGCTTTAATCCGGTAAAATGGAGATTTGTTGCCCGCGGCTTTCCTTCCATACTTCTTTCTTTATGTTAGTTACCCTCCAGAAAATTTATTCAGTTCCCTTAAAATAATTTAACAGTGGATCCTCTTGGAAAATGTATTGTAGTTGTTTTGTAATAAGAAAAGTTTCATGTTTAATTTTCATAGCAATATTTAAAAGCTAAGTAATAAAAAATTCTTCTATAACAGAGGTCAAAGTCGTTGTTTTAAATTATATCAGGATCTTATGTTAACATTGTAAAAGCGGTCCTAGAATTTAAAACCGCTCATTGTAGTTATTTTTATTATAGTATCTCAGTAAAAAAATTGCTTTATAGTTTATACAGGCATTAATAATTAAAAGCAATTAATAAGTATTTCTCATTCATTTTAGCTTCAAAGATTATTATTTAGGTTAATTAATGTTTTGAGTTATTAGCCTCAGAAAAAGTATTTCTCGGTCTCTCATTCAACCTACCATAGGTTATCAAAAGGAGTTTAACTGAATTGATTCTTGAAGGTTAAAGTTTTATATAAAGAAGGCAATAAAATAAGGGCGAGAATTTTGTGAGAAGTCGGCGCCAAGCCTGCCAGTTGCAGACAGCTATTGATAGGATTCGCGAAATATTATTTGGCATAGAGTTGTAAAATTGAATAAAGACGGTGAAAAGTATTCGATTAGCTTAAGATATCAGACGTATATCTTAAATTCACACCTTCAGGACCTTTATTAGTTTATAAACGTTGTATAAGTTAAATGAAACAAAAAAATATATTTTCTAGTTCTTGTATTTTGTAAATATCAATGTTGCGCCTTAATAGGAAGGTCTAAAATATGTTGTTCTTCTATACTTCGCAATGATACTTTCATCGCTTTCCTAGTTTCTGCTAAACAAAATAACTACTTGTTCCCCGCCTGTTTTGCCGGCAGTAACCCCCCTGCAACTGCTTTTGGGGAAGGATTTTGGAAAAATTCGTTCTTAGCAGACTTATACTCGATATAAGGAATATTCCTTCTTACAAAATTACAAGTTTCTAGATCTCATGGATTCCAAGATATCATGATGTCTGTACATAGGTACATAGAGGATATTATACATTTATGTAACAAGTCTCTGAATAGATACAATTATAGGCTAGGAATGATTTACAGTTTCATATATTCATAGTGTATCTAGATAGTTTTTGCTTCACTTACGAAAAATAACATTTTCAAATGTATTCTCTAATTTCCAATGTATATATGATAATGGTTTTAGCCCCTCCAAAAGATATACGTAGACCGTTATTCTCTGTCATAAATTTGAATAGAATCGATTGCTGTCTGCGCCTCCGGGAAAGTTAGATTTCCCTCAGGATTTCCACGACACCTGACCGGATGTAAAATATATTCTCAATTTTTTCACTCTTATTCCTATTTTAACTTCGTATAGCTTAATAACTTTCAAGTTAATTTTATGCGTTACTAAAAATTTACTTATTTCAGCGTAGAATAAATTACTTAAAATGTTTTATAATATAAATGTATAAGAACTATTTCTTAAAATTATTACTTTGTAACATGAATAGTTTTTTAGGTTACATATTGATGTGAATCTTAGTTACTCCAGGTACTCTATAATAGTTAACAGGTGCTTTAAATCTTAAACGGATTAACGCATAACGAATTAAAGAAAAATTATCATATACCCAGTGTGTTTAACATACGAGGTCTTAGTTGGGGTCTACACGTATAGTAAAATTTGTTTTCAAAAATCTGCCATATTTATCAGTAAAAACATCGGTAACAGTTCTAAATTTTCCATAAAAAAATTTATTATCCGTTAGAGAATGCATTAGTCTATTTAAATCAGGAATCGTAAAATTGTAGTCGCCCTGAAAAAAAGTACCACTTAATTTACTTATGTTATTGTAAAATGATAATCCAGATTGTAAACGAAACGTTAAATTAGACCTTCCGGTGTTTTGGAGATATTTTATATATAAGATTTAATATGAATATATATCTTGATATTCAGAAAAATATATTAAAGAAAAAAAGAAAATGGACTGTGATAGTAAACATATGATACCATGTGTATAGATTATGTCATATATTATATAACTGAACTTTATCACCTCACCCAAATCTGACAACTTTAAGTTGATACATGTTTTCATAACTAGTTTAAAATAGTATAATGACTGAAAAACAAATTATATAATCAGGACTCTTAAGTTTCAGAAACTGAGAAGTTGTACAAAAAAGATATTGATTTGTGATTGACAAATTATGTGTTATTTTTTTTAATTTCATCTTTGATAAAGAGCAAAACCTTTTCTTCTTTAGTTAGTTGGAAGTTAATACTGCACATTTATTAATTTACTATATAAAAAAAATTGCTCAAAAATATGCTGCAAAAAAATATGTAAGTTACTTTCATTCTTTTTGCAGTCTAGATCGCAGACGTTATAATATAATTATAACTTTCAGTTACTTACGGTCTTAACTTTGCAATCTTTGCCCAACCCCGGGACCATGCCAAGAATTTCCTTTGCAAGCTGTTTCTCGCAAACGTTTCTCATAACAATGTTGATGGCTTGTGAGAATTTCTTTAAGGTTTCATCCCAAGTGTACCAGCGTACTTTTATCTGAATAAAAAATATGCTGTTCTGAATTTGTCTTAACATTTTCAGTTTTATTTTGTTAAAGTGCAAGGTTACCGCCATAAAGTAAATAGATTTTTTCTATCGTTTACTTTAATAAAGAGCATTTTTTTTATGGATTATATTTTTAAGTATGTATTGTTCACTAGTTTAATGAACTAACTTATTTAAAGACTTGTATCCCTTTGATGGAAGTATATACTGCCTGAAAATCTTTTGAAAAATATCTGCAAATATTCCAGATAGTCTTTGTTTGTTCTACTTAGATGAATTTTTCATTTATTACTTAGATAATTTATGTTAACTAAAGTGATATTTAAATGTCTTACAACATATTCAGCGATTTTTATTTACTATCAACGTTATTTTTTTAATCTATGTGCTGTTAAACTTTAAAATCTTAATAAAGTTGATAAATTATTAGATGTTAAGAAATAAAATTAATATTAGATAAATATAATTTTGAAATGAAGAAGGTTTTTCGTACAACTATAAGTCTTACCCCTAGAACACCAATTTCTTTTGATATAATAGAATGAAATGTCAGGGTTGAAGATCCATTCTCGAATCGTTCAAGAGATGCTGTAACTTTTGCAAACGGTTTGTAATTCTGCACGGCATATGAAAGGACCTTTATCACGTAGGCACCCTGTGAGAAAACGCAAACAACCATTACATTTACAATTTTGTAATAAGCGAAATAATCAAACGTTTGAAATTTAACATATGTTATCTTTACTTAGCATGTTAATAAATCGGTCATTATCGTAACGATATAAATATTTGCTGTTGTGTTATAGTTTATTTATAAGGTATCTATTTCTTCGATACAAGGTATACAACTGTAACGAATGTATTTAAAACTGATAAAAACCTGTTCAGGATATTTGTTCCAATCTGAAATTTTTACTTAACATTACAAACTAAAAGAATGATGCAAAATAATATGATAAAACCTGATGGGTAAGATATGAAACTTATCCAATACGAACGTAGTTTCCTTCTAAAATAACGGCGGACGATGTCACTAGCAGAGCGTACACGAAAATGTAACGACATAACATGTTACGTTTCACGATGCTTGATCTGTTATTGCAGTGAAATAATATTATATTCACAAATCGTGTCCGGCGGATGTTGGTCATTATGATAAAGTGTCATTTACTTTAAAAATAACTGATGGTAATCTATATACTCTGTACAGGAAAACGCAATTGTTAATAAATATGCAGATTAAATATGAGGATGAACACATATTTTTTAAATTCAACAGCGCAATCATTTCAACCTGTTATTTTTTTTTAAAAAGATATAAATTTTCTCATCGATTTAGTATTTTTTATTGCACTAATATTAATTAAGAAATGTTTTAAACATAGTGACATGCCTGGAGCAAAATAACAAGTAAAGTTAGCATTATTTAAATGACAACACGTGAAAGGAAAATTGTATTGAATAAAAATGTTGTTGTTTCTGAACAAAAGTATTAATTTTTTTATTTCACCAAGAGATAGACTTACTTCCTTAAACTATAAGAATTTTTTTTTATACTTTGTTTTAACTTTTTAATCTTCTTAACCAAAAAGAAAATCTTTAAAGCAGAAGGTAAACGGTACATAATACCATGTTTTATTTTATGTGTGGGCAAATGATAAAATGATAAAAAATTTTCTCATTTATATCCATAACATTGTGGATAAGATTATTAATAAGTTATACGATATTTTGTTGTCTGAAACTATGGTTGTTATTAATAAAGTCGTTGAGACAAAAATACTCCGAGGATAGTACTCCTGCGGTTGAACATACAGAATCCCTAATAAGAGAGGCTTATGGCGAATAACATCTGGGGCCCGAGGACGGCAAACACTTGGCTGTAAACACGAGGTTACTGTAAGAAAAATGTTTTTGTTTCGCAAGCTTTTCTTATATTTTGTCATATCTCGTGTTTTGTGTACATTGCCCTGAAGCGATGCAGGATCTTGTTTGTTTATCTAACTGGCGTTGACTCGGTGTTATACGAAATCTTTTTAAGAATTACGTTCATTCGTTCAAGTTTTATCTCTAGACGCAATACCCTCACCATGTTTTATAGTAAGAATAATTTCTCGCGATTTTGAAAATAGAAATGTTTTATAGCGATATCTAAATTGATGAATAGTCTGATATAATAAATCAATAGATGTCTTGTCCATAAAGTTAGCTACCAAGGGATGGATATTTATTATCTTCTTTGCACCTTGCTGCAATGTTGATTCCGGGCACGTCTTGTCTGGGGACTGTAATTCTTCTCCCAATTTTGCACCTTTTCGGAGCAAGGCATAATAAGTAACTTAGATTATTATAAAAGAATTCCTTTACAGGTTAAATAACGCTCTTGAGAAGCTTATGTTAAAACATTATTTTCTGTTGTATAATTTTTGGTTAAATCTAATTATGTAACATTAAATACAGTTTTAACGCTGTGTATAGTAAGTCCGAAGACAGCTTTAAAACTATATCATAGTATTTTAGTTTACATACCAATTTAATTATGATAGTTAACATATTATTTTATATAAAATAAAGCTTGAATTTATAATAATATAAATAATTCTTTAACCAAAATTATTGTAATCCAGATGTATGGTATAAAAGTAAATAAATGGCCTCTGTGAGAACGTGTACTATTCACGACATGCGCAAAATGAAGTCGGTAAAATATCTAAGACATTTGTCAGTCGATTACCTGAGAGGGAGACTCCCCCGATAATATTACAAAATTCACCATCCCCAACAACGTCTTACTGTGCTTATGAATATAAATTTTCTTGCCAATCTCTTTTTAGAGTAACGTGTAGCTGTAATAGACTGTACACCTCTGCCTTTACTCCATTGTTTGTTCCATCATTTTACTTACTTAAATTTGGACAGCATAAAATTACAGAAAAATAAAGTAATTTGTACGCAAATCTCCAGTCGTTAATACATAATTAGCATGTTAATTTAGGTGACTTGAATTTTTGCAATTATACCGTTCGTTGAATTGAAATTGTCTGATTATGTAAATTATAATCGACTGTTAAAAGGATTGCAGCGTTCACAGCTGGTAAAACTTTCCATGAGGAATCCTGGACATTTTTGTGGTAATTATAAAAATATTAAACAGCAATATTGCTGTTGATTAAAATATGTAAGGTTTAAATTATAATTTGTATAATAATTAATTGGTAGGCGAATCCTTTTTGGATTAAGCTTTAAGAATTATTCTCGTTGCGGGATAACCTCTTGTCTACGTTTACAAGATGGAAATAGAAAACAGTTTTCTTATTAAGCGATACGATTTAATAAATAATATGAATAATCCATAACGCTGATTGTATAAATTATTCAAATATATCGTTTAGTATTACTTCTCATCTGAATATTATTAAATTTTTATTATCTACAGTAGTGATATTTAAAGTACGAGAGATAATTTACAATGTTTACTAAACAGTTACAAAAACGTGTTTTTCAAATTCGAGGTGTAGTTTAACTTCATTGATTAAGTGGGATTTTAGTGATTTTTGTAGAAGAGTAAACTAAAACGCGCAAAATTATAAAAAAGATTGAATCAGAACCTGTTCATGAAAATCTTAAAAACGATTGGTATTATTTACAACTATACAATAGAAAGATAGTGATTAGCAATTTCAATATCATAAGTAAGAATAAAAGAAAAAAATTATTCATCATTATTTTGCTCACACCTTATTAATAGAGAATAATAACGTGAATGATTTAAATGACATATAACAGTGATTTGAATCTACTTCGTATTTTCCGCCGGAACCGGCGAGATCTGATAGATTGAGGCTGGTGCATTGAAATTTCATACTTGTTGTCTAGTTTAAGTGAAAGCTTCACCTCCATACGTTTATTTTAAAGGTGGACTGATTTATGTGGATCATACTTAATCCCACCATCTAAAATAATCTACAGGGATTAGCCGTATAGAGTACGTCGTTATAATAGTTGGCGGTTGACGCATCCGGCCGCGGCACCGCTTACAAGGCTTAAAGCTAAAATTTGTAACGCACAAAGGATGTGGGTAACCCTTGCGGAAGCGGGATCCTAACACTGGAGTACCTACGACGATGTTCTGAAATCCCAAGCCTTGCTACATTTTACATAAACTATTATCAAATTCAGTAATCCTCTGAAATATTTCTTACTGACTTTAACCAGAGATCTGAAATGCTCTAGAAATATAATTTAATATTCATCTGTTTTAATATGTTTCTGTTTATTCTATAAGTAATTTTCTTTTATTATAAAACAAGTAAATATAAAAAACAAGTAAATAATTTACGCTTAAATTTTTTTTTTGATGATTGTTATGAATAAATGAGTTGCAATTTAAATAGTAATTGAGGCAACTTTGAAACGTTTTTGAACGTTAAAATGCGATTTGTCTGCTACTGTATCATTATACTATAAATGCCCTAAAGCATCATACAATGCTAAAATATTTTTTTGGATATCAAAATGTAATAAAATGCCTTACGCCTCGCATCTATTGAGCCAGCGAATGTTTTACCAAATTGACGTCGAACATGGGATCATGCGTTCTTTTGATATGGTAATCCGTCCCTACCCTCGGGTAATAATCGATTATTAAATAGGCAAAAATCGGCATGATCGGAAGAAAACCCTTAGAATCCACTATAAGAGTCTTAGACGGATTCTTTATGAGCAAAAGGGCCGATTGTAGGTCAAATCTAGGCCTGTTGATCTTATAATAATTTATAGAGAAATGATTCAAGTGACTGAACTAGATGAATGGTACAGTATTTTAAATTTCCATTTTAGCATATTTTTATTTGTGTGCGAAAAAATAACATCTAATAACCGTAAAAGTAATTTAAATATAAATAGAAAATATTACAATGAAACATTGCTGATTTTCATTTTACCTATTTTTTTTAATAATAAAGTCTTACAAGGACTTCTCATCTATGAATGTTTATCATGCTTACATACATTGAACTAATTTATTCTTCATATTCGACTTTGTCTTACAAATTTAAGATACATCATTATTAAAAAAGAGAGTCAATTATTGGCAAAAAATTTATTACTGTAAAACGACGAAAATGTTTTGCAAGATGAACACTGGTACTAGTTGATTAACAAAAGGAAACGTCTATGTATGTATACGTTTAGTCTTTAAATAAATAGGATCCATATTAGTTTCATCAGATCCATGAATTGAAAATAATATGTAGTATACATCAACAAGCCATGACACATTTATTCTCATCTTAACTCATAACCACTTCTGGGATTCAGAACCATCAAGTGCTAGGAGAGAATCAAGACAATTTACACACAACACCATAGCAAAAATTTTTGTTTATCTAATTTCTCTTTGATTCGTTTTGGGGTGCCTTCATGTGAATAACACTGTAGATTTAGAATATAATCAACGAAATCTCCAATTTCGATCCAAATAAGTATATAAGGATGAAGATGAGAGGTCACTGACCACTCGAGACGACGACGTAGCAGATTTTATCTCAAGCGCCGCGCCGAATATGACGACTTTTTGCAAAACCTCCAAAAGATGTCTGAAGAGCCCCGCTCCGAGGCGAACGCTGAACAAAAATGCATTACGCCGCTCTGCCGCTGCAATTACGATATTACTGTGCACTGCTATAATTACTTAAAATAAAAACAAATTTTTCAGCATGAATCGTATTTACTGTTCATTCTGGTGTAAAGTGGTAGAACAACTTGAATCTAAAAGGCTGAATAAAAAATTAAAACAAACATAAGTTCGAATGAAAATTTTAACTTTAATCATATTATTTAAAGTTTTTAAGTCAAAGAATTGGTGTTTTTCTCTTAAGTAATGTTTTAGCTTATTATTTAAAAGTACAAAATTTGCATTAAGCATACTATTTGAACAATTTTTTACTGTCATTAATAAATAAAGTAATTTATTATAGATTTACACTTTGCCTCTTTACAGACTTTCTGATGTTACTTTTGAAAATGATGTTTCGTGGAGAAAAGCATGTCAGTAGTTGTAGGAACCATTAAAGGTGCATTTTTCATCTAGATTTTATTTTAGAGAAAATTTGGAGAACTTTAGATGTACTCTCTGCTTTCCATCAAACACTTTTCAACTCGGACAAGTGTTGGAACAAATATGTGGAATATGAAGAAAATAAACAAGGCGTATTGGTGCTCGGAGGCGCATCGCGAACTGAGCCTGATCGGAAATTCCGTTACCCGCAGAGGGAATCGACTAGTGCGAGCGCATTCGGTCCGTTTGTACTTTCCTAAGTTTGCCGTCGCGGTACCGAACTCTTGTATGTACCTTAGGGTTTCCATATCACTTCACAACCTATCCAAACTATAGCTATTGTTTTACATTCAAATTATAATAGAAATTTAATGCTAAATTAAAAACTAGGTGAATCTAGATCGTAGATATCGTCACATGCAATTGGCACTATTCCTGTAGTAATTCTTTTATTATTTCCATATCATAACCGGTTCTTTTTTATATTATCGGTAATGCTACATCTCACTTTAAAAATGACAAACGCGATGAGCAGCTCTGTAAACTTCCTAACTTGCAATGAATTCCTGACCTTGATATCCTAAGACTTAAAAAGTAGGGTAGGCTACGTTAGTCCGCTAAACGGTGAAATGGCTGGAAAGGGATGAAAACTATATAAGTATTTCCAAAATAAGGATCATTGGTTACCCTACACCCACTTCAACAAACTGCACGTGATTGAATTCCGTACGTATAAAAGTTTACGTTTAAAGAGCATAGTTTACATTCTTACTCCGCGAAATGGCATAGGATATGCGTCAACTTGCAGCCTTTATTACTTCTGCAATTGAATTTCTACATTTTAAGAATATTTTAAATAGATGTCATGCAGGCATCTCTAGATTTTAAGTAATTTCTCTTACGCTAACTATAAACATATTTATTTTGAAATTGAAGAGAGCAAGGGTTAATAAGAAAGGATACGTCACTAGCCCAGAGATTTCGAAAGGAAATTTTAAATGAATCAATTATCAAAAAGTAGTCCATTACTTTACTACCTGTTAGCATTAAATCACAAGAATACATTTTAGGGTTCAGTTGAACATTTTAAAAGTTAATCAGATCATAAGGTGTATTTAAAAAAGATCTTAAAAAACTGGCGTGGCGTGTTAAGTTGCAGTACTAACGTGTTAATCTAACGAAGTTATCGCGTAAAGAGTGGTTGTCGGAGAAAATTGCTCAATCAAAGATTGTTGAGGTTAGGTCAATCGTGACTTACCTCGTAAAGCACATAATGACTACTCGCTTAGCTTATAACGTATTTATTAGGTCTGCGTTACATGAATATTTATGTTGACGTTATACAAAAAATATAACCTTACA
This sequence comes from Ornithoptera priamus, assembly GCA_029034505.1. NCBI lineage: Eukaryota > Metazoa > Arthropoda > Insecta > Lepidoptera > Papilionidae > Ornithoptera > Ornithoptera priamus. Next base: position 4,931,388 of record JARDWD010000833.1, on the reverse strand, counting down.
GTTGAAATTAAGCAAGTAAATTGCTACCAACCACATTGCGCTTCATAATCAACCTTATTTTTTATTCAAGAAAGCGACGAGAAGACCGAGATTTTTACCTGATGGTAAGTGATGCGCTTTCCCGTAACAACCTCGCGCTAGTTAGGATAACATACACAGTACCACATTGTGCTCGTCGCTTTGTGACCAGATTTTGAATATTCCTACGCCAGCAATTTCAGTAGTTACAAGACTTTTTAAAACGGAACTCAGTAACGTTTGCATATATAGGTCTCCAGTAAGAGACCTGCTACCTGTAAGACCTGTATTGTGTCTTCGTGTACAACATTTTAAGTATTATTATTTTGCAAGTTACTTTTATAACAAGCCTGTTAAAATTATAAAAAAATATGCGATGCATATACCTTCATGATTAGACGTGTCAGTTAAAGATGAGATGTGGAAAGTCGAATGTAAAGAAGCTGGTGGCAGGTTGTTAGGTGTTGATAGAGACTGTCTAAGTAGGTACTGACGCAGCTACTATTTCTGCCACAGAACAGTATCTGTGCAAATACTACTGTCTTTGAAGAGCGTTGTACCCAGTCAAATCACTCGGGTAATGAGATTTAATATTTTATGTCTCAAGGCGATCAGCACAATGTGGTGCTGTGTATATCATCAACTAGCCCCACTTTGTTATGGCAAAGCAGTAACACGTAAGTTTGATGGTAACATTACGTGAACGTTTCGCCTGTTTTGTCGTTTCATTGAACAGTAAAACATAAACTGAAATTGTTAAATGTATTTGTATGTAACTGATAAACGATGTTGTACATGAAATACAATTTCGTTTTAAGTAATATTGCATTATGAACCAATCATAACTGTAAGAAAACAATTTCCTCCGTCCCGTAATTGAATCCGACGTAATGAAAGTCGCTCACCGGTTTCGGGTTTATTATCCGACATTTTATATAGTTAATGGAAAATAAAAGAAACATTTCTACGACTGTCGTTTCATTAACTAACGTTACTTCTTAGCTGAAGGCAAAGTTGAGTAATAAGAGAGGCCGCTTCTCCATAACAATTACGGCACTCGGAAGTAATAAAAGTTCTCTTTTTTCCGTACGTGACGCAGAAATCAGCCGACTCTTATGGACGTGTTCTGCATCGCTTACCTAAGCTTTCCCTTTTTATTTTTTCCTTATATTTCAAACGTTCACCTTCCATCTGTCTACTGTATTAATGATGAGAACAGATTACTTTTGAAGCTGATAGACTAAGAATACAATCACACACTAAAAAAAAGTAACAGATATACAAATCCATTGATATTAATATAAATAACAAAAATAAGAAAGACGAAACGAAAATAAGGTAAAATTAAAAAAAGGTAAATACTTATAGGTAAAAATTCTAAATTAAAAATTTCCTTTATTAATATCATCCCCTTATACCATAGTTCTCTTCTTTGGACTTTAATTAGCGGAACTAAATTCTTTTTGAACATTAAGTACTAATATCGACCTAATTTGTATGTTAGTTTATAAACAATCAGATAATGGCTTAAGTAAATATAGACATATACTTAAATAAATAAATATTAAAATTCATGATAACAACCTTTTTTTATTCGATGTAGCCATAAGATGAGCGAGAAGTTCCCTGATGGTTATCAGTAAGCTTGTCTTTATGGGCATCCTAACTCCACGTTGAGCTAGTCAATTTGAGACATAAGAAGTTAAGTCTCGGTTCTTACTGTTCAAACGGTAACCTGGTAATGTTTGTACTACTGTTTGGCAACAGAAATAGGAGCTGGAGTGGTACCTACCTAGAGAGTCTCCGACAATAGAGACCTACCAATTATCGTACGTAAAACGTGAAATATGAATCAGTTGATCAGGGAAGGGATCGCGAGATAATACCATCCCGATGATTGATGTCTTTTGTGTAAGGAGACGCGATAACCAAAACTCCGTAACGAGTTCCCTCACCCTCCTCACGTGCAAATCGGATTTGTCTAATTTATTGCTCTGTCTCGAGGCATTGCGAGATGCCACGGTTACTTAGCTCTCGACACCTTACTGTAATAATGGGATCTCTAGAGGGATTTAAATTGAATCTCGCTGCAGGCATAGCTCAAGTGGATATTTAAAGTGAAGCGTCGCCTTGAAGACACAATCACCTTTTCAAAAAGCCTCCTGTAAATAAAATAACAAATAAATAAAAAAAACCTTTTCAACTGGCATTCTTTATAAAGAAATACAATACAAGTAATGTTTTCGTGATTTAATAATATGTAACAGCATTATACTTAATGGTTATGCTCAAGAATATTCTTGGCGATGACGACTGTGACCGTTTTCTCAATTTTTATTTATTTTTATCCTAGAGACGAGTGTGTAAGTGATACGTCTACCCATAACAAAGTGGTGCTAGCCAAGATGATTTACACAGCACCACATTGAGCTCGTAGGTTTGAGAAATAAGATATTGAGTGTTGTTAACTAAGTCAATACACTAGCTCTTAAACCGAAACACTATGTTTGGTGGTAGATACCTGCCTAGGCGGTGACTTACTTCCAGTTTTATTTAATTTTATATGTAATATGTATGTGAATAGTATACTAACACATTCAGTATAAATATAAATCTTTTTATAAAGAAATAAGTTAAAAAATAATTATTACGGTTTCACGCAAAATATTAGTTTCAAAAGTAGGAAAATAAGAGTACACAATAAATTCCTGCCCGGTACGGTGTAAAGACCTTTGTTTTAATAATAAAAAAAAAAACAAAAAAATAGGTATATTTCGAACACCCTTCAACGATGTATCAGAGGAAGACGAGGGTGAAAAAGGGGCAAGCACGGAATGAAAATAAACGTTTGAACAATCGTTTAGACCCTTTACGTTGACCTGACGTGTAAAACAAAGTAGAAAAAATTGACAAACATTCAATAGGAGGTAATAAGTTAATTTCTGAAACATCACTACATTTATATGTAAGTAATCAAAATAAGATTGCTAGACTTAAGTGACAGTGGGTAGGGCATATAGAAGGTCTGATGGTCGATGGTGCAGTAAGGTCCTTGAGTGGCGCCAGCGTAGATGTATTATTGCGAGGCATCTCACATGGTGGATCGACAATCTGGTTAGAATCGCAGGGGCTCACTGTGGGCAATGCGGAACCAATCGATGTGGCGATCTTTGGGAGAGGCTTATGTCCAGCAGTGGACGTCTGTCGGCTGATGATGATGATGAATTACTATAGCAGATTAAGTCAAATGCTGTATTTTAGTTAAAGTAAATTTATTAAACAAAAATATTCATAAAAGTCTAAGACATGTACGTAGTAGAAGTATTTAGATCACTAATCAATTGATAATGAATATAAATTTAATAAATGATACAAAGTAAGTAACCGAGTAAAGTTACGTCTATTGACTTGCAGTTTGACAAAGTTGCCATCCAAAAATACAGAAGAGATAATTTATTTTGGTTTGGTTCAGACCAAAGGGAATTGTTTCGGGTAGATACATTTGTTTTGAGAAAATCGCAACATTTTCTGTGTATATGTACAGATGTTCATTAATTCTTCATTTGAGATTGATTTCATTTATCGACATTAGGAAACAGTATTTTATTGACATCAATAAATTATTTGAATCATATCATGTCTACTACATTAATGATTCGATCTTTACTACTTCTTGGTTTTGTACATTCAGATCTCTAATGTCAGTTTAAAAGAGTTTAAGAGTATGATATTATTAAAAATTATAATTCTATAATAAATTGTAATAAGATAATAATGCAGATAATAAATATTATTCGCTCGATAAGCATGATTGATATAAAAGTAAATGTATACGCATGAAATACCCAAAAAATTAAATCCATTTCGTGTTCCGTATGACCTTTTAACTATTACAGTGGGGTTATTTCCGTGCAAATGTCTCAATTAACACAGAAAAGCGTGATAAAGGCGACGGGGAATAAATTGGTGGCCATTTATTAGCCACGACAATTTACTGAGCTCAAATCACTCCATATCCACCCGCCGGTTGGGCTCACTACGACGGAGTTATTAAAGGCTAACAGGCAATTTAATATTTTATAATTTATTCAACAAACTAACAAAGAACATTATATTACTTTAATGAAAAACAAACTAAAATATTTTTAGTCATTTTTGAGTCTACATAAAAAAAAAATTATTTAGTTATACATATATATAAACGAACGAAAAATATTTTTTGACTACTCAGTTTATATATCATTATCGATTAAATTCTATGTTGAAGGTAGCTCGCTTAAGTTTCATTACTTGAACACTCAAACATTAAAGTTATATCAATTATTTACGTATTTTAAAAATTTTTACAAAATATATTTATGTTCCGTAACTTTTGTTTTATTTAGATTCTAAACGTTTCGAAAATGTTTATATGAAAAAATATTGACAAGTGCAAACAAAGCGTCAATCTAGAATATAGGACGGACTAAAAAACTTGTTTGATTTTTAGATAGTATCCACATGTGCTGGAGAGGGGAGTCGTATGAAATATTCGCTTGCGTCGGAAGCAATATTTATACACGAGATTTAAGCTCTAGGGTGAGTGCAGTCAGTGAACGTTTACGAATATTAAGTAACATAACTTAATACCTAACAAAAACTTTTTATACTGAATATTAAATCGAAATTGAAATTTAGATAGGTAATTTAATATTATAGTACGCACGAAAGTAATGCATTCTAAGTTGCAATACAGACAACTTACAGGTATATTGATCGAGTACAATTGTTTGTTTGTATCACTTGAACAATAACAGGGTATGCTGGAATTGCAGCACATCCGCAGTAAGCCACTCGCACACAATCTCGAGTGGCCATTCTATGCGTCGTCAAACCGTAATGGGTGAGAACAAATGGTACTATTTATCGTAAAATCGACACTAAAAACAGCGTAACACATCCTTTCGGCAAAACAAGTAGTAAATTTTATACGCTTTGTTCGATATGGGTCTTGAAACGAACGATTATTGTTGATGGTAGACTTTATTGTGTTCCAGTAATTGAAATCCATAATTTTCGCTTCGGGCTCCATATTAGATGGTTTATTGGTGTTGCTTGATGTCTGCTGTGTACGTTTAAAATTAATTGAGGAGTGTATAGCTGCACAAAATGGTTTAGTGAAATTATTCATACGTACCTATTTCTACGGGGTTGTAAAAGTTATAATTGTACGGTGTAATTGAACGCGAGAAATCACTTAGGGTAATAAAAATACCCTAGCCATAAAAAAAATTATAGTTGTAAGGATTACATTAATACAAAAATTCAAAACATGAAATAAATCTGTTTTAAGTTGGACCTTCTTGGGTTTATCGTTTTTTGACTGGAGAATTTTCTTATTACTTCAGCTTCTGCACTTTTGCCGGATATAGACTTGTTACATATAATCGCATTTACTTAATGCGATTGAACAGTAACTTACAAATATCCTTATGTAGTTAGTGTGAAATTTATACTGTAACAAAGTATGCCAACACGTGTATTTTAGATGATGAATGCAATCGCATGTACTCGTGGTAGGTCTGCTGCCAAAAACCGTCTAGGTAACATAGGTACCACTGCATTTCGTATTTCCGCCGCCAAACCGTTGTGTGCAAACATTACTGCATTCCGGTTTGAGAGGCGATGTACCTAGTGAAATTACAACGGTAACAAGATTTAACATCTGTCTCGATGCGGTGCAGTGTATACCATCACAACTAGCGCCACATTGGTATGAGCAAGCATATCAATTACTATCAGGCGAACTTCTTACTCTTCTAATGGCTTCCAATAATAAAAAAATCAATTGATCTCATATTTTTCCCCTTTAGCATCCTAGAAATCTATGTTACTTATTAATCGCGGAAGGTTGAAATTAAGTATAGAGTAGAGAATAGTCATGAGCTAACATTTGATAACTTAAAATGAGAATTACAATTTATAAAATCTTTGTAATTTATGCTAAGTTATACTTCCTTCCTTGTGTCGAACATTTTGATTCGCCAAAGTAAGAGATTGAATGTTGTATAACTAGAGCGGAATTAAAGTTGACTTTTTAAGCTCTTATTTATTAGCTAAGTTTTATGCAATCGTATATAGCTTAGCACACAATCTATATTTGTAAGTCAAGTGTCTTTGATTACTACTCCATTCAATGTTAATATTTATCGATCCTTATATATTTCATTCATCCTCCAAATATCCTCCAGGTAGGGACGATTGTTTGTTCCGTCACATATGAAATAGACACTTGAAAGGGATAAGTAAGATCTATAGTGTTTGTATATCACGACTATTTCTCACACTAGTCTTATAAAGTAAATTTGTATATTTTTGGCTACCAAAACTTTGTTAAAAGTATTTTTTTTCTTTCATTAAATTGTACATTAGTTTATTTACTTAAATATCAAATAAGTTAGTATTTACAATTATTCGATATGATGAATATAATTATGTGCACCTAAATTATCTATGTTAAATAACGAAGTCAAGAAAATATTTACATTAAGATAGAAAAAGGAATAATTTGCTTTTATCTTTTTAATATTATATATCAATATTGTATGAAGTTATGATTTATCGGTGTTATAAATGGTATGATATAAAAATACTTTAAGTAATATTTAATATATTACTTGTCTACTTAAAATCGTGTTGGACAAATTGCGAATTGTTTTAATAAAGTGCAACTTGAATATAATATTCATAGTAAGTCGCGAGAGATGTTTAAAGCAATAACGTTTAAACGTATGCATGGCCTTAACAAATTGCGCTGCAAAACGGCGCAAAAATGGGATAAAAGCCCCAAATTTATGTCCAGGGCTCATCGTGGACCATTAACACCAAGTAGCGTTCTGCATAATACATTAAAACGTCGCGACGCCGCCATTGCATTATTATTAACGGTTGTCCCGTATCAACAAATTCTCAATTATTCCTCTCTCTTATGGGCATCAGGTGTACGCTTATACGGAACCGGACTGTACTGTAATAGAAACAAAGGCTTTGCGTTGTTGTCGCGTCTGTCTGCAAATTCTATTTACTACGCGACAGTAGACAATTTAATGCCCTTTACATTTCTAGTGTATGCTCTGATTATTGAAATAGAAGCGATTCATCAGAATTTGTATTCTTGATGTGACAACTAAGCATGCAGCATGCCTGATTTTGAACGATTACCGTTCTATTAATGCTAGTAATACTAGAGTTATCGCCAGTTTGATGCTCCACTCCATATTGTAGCTCCCAGGAAAAATTTCAGCTGGTACCTTATTTCACATCTTGAGAGTTTTTGGGAGACCACATATCTGGAACCGGACCATATGAGACCAGTGCGGTTCCAGATTGCGAGAAAGGACCGCCGATGGTGCTATGATAAAATATCGTGGTGAACATGATGGAAAACATTTCTTCAGACACATTTCAGTATAGACACGGGAAGGCAAACACGGAGAGGAAAAGTCGCCTCTCAAGTTAAATCTTTAGCTCAAGGTCAAACTTAAGCTGCAGTATAAAAAGTCACGTTGAATTAAAACAATGCAAAGTAAAGAATAAGATATCGCAACACCTCCCGTTATTTTATTATCACTTTATACTATTATTAATTTAATATATTATAACAAAGTTTAGATAAGAAGATATCTGTCGCTTCAGTCCTTCCGTAATCGTGACTAAAAAAGGGAGAAAATCCTATAAATTTAGTTTGTCTTATTTTTTTACAAACGTCTAGATCTCTGTCAATAATATGAGAAGTCCCTAATAAATTTTAGAAAACATTTAGTTGCTCAATAATAGTAGTTTGTGTAGGAGGACTCTAGATTACTAGCAGCCGAACAGTAATGTGTAAACATTACTGAGTGCCGGTTTAAAGGTCATTGTACCTAGTGAAATTACTGGGGTAATGAGATTTAGTATCTTAAGTCTGAAAGCGACAGGCGCAAAGTAGTGATGTGTATATCATCCTAACTAGCGCCAAGTTATAAGCGTGTGTATCAGTCTTGCTCGCGTATTCAATTCGTTGAATAATTAAAAAAAATAATAAACACTGTGAAATGTTTATTAATGATATCAAGTAACCAATTACTGTTTAACGGTCTCGGACACTTAGTTGATTACAAATATCGGGGTCGATTTGACAATTTCATTAGCGGCCTATGTAATCGGAAAGTTGGAGCATTTTTATCAATCCGGTCACGCCCCATTCTAATGAAGTGAGGCGTTTGTCACAGTAACAACCGCCGGGATCGCATTTGAGATAGCGATAAAACCGAAATTTACTACCCTCCTAATAACAAAAGGTATATTTCTTCGTGAGTATGAAAATTTTATTACAATATTTATACTGTACTCTTACTAACCTAATATGAACTCTTGGTATGAAATAAGTGATAATAATTGTTATTGTTATTGTTAATATGTTTAAACAGAATTTCAGTGAATAATGAACACCATTAATGTTTTTTTAGTGACATTATCATCATTCATCACTAATATCCTATGGCCCTAAGATGAGACAGAGGGCGTCCATAGTGATTCTCCATCGCATTCGGTCTTGGGGTTCACTTTTAATCTTATACCGCATCTTCCCGATCTTTTTCGCCTTATCAGCTACTGTGCGGTGCAAACATTTATTAGTGATATTTTCCTGTAAAAAATTATTACGATAAACGCATGTATTATCGATATCTGCTTTTTGCGTGCCAATATATATATATATATATGTGTGTAATGAGTTTGCTTGTCAATGACGTGAGAACTGATGAACGCATAGACATGGAGACATGACCATTTGGCGCGAAATTATTTGTAGATGGTAGAAAGCCACTTTTTTTTAATTTCATAGATCCTATACCATTCTATTTCTAAATTACTTATAAACATTTTCATTTCGTATTATTTATGCGGTTGCTATAGTAATGGTAGCAATAGAAAGTCATTTGCGAGGATACTTATTGACTATTACTACTTACTAATTACCTCTAAACTGAGCTATCATCGATGGTATCCTGTTTAATGTTCAACTCAAAAGTTAGCTATTTTGTTTTAAAGCTAGTATAGTATAATGGAATTAATTATAAATTTGTGAAAATGTTGATATAAAGCCAAAAATAGGTTTGCACAAATATGTTAGATACTCTAAAATATATATTACCAGTTTTTCTATTAGTAAGCCTAATTTCAATTATTCTTTGTAACTGCTAAAATATGCATTAATTAAATATTCCTTTAGTAGCTAACATTAAAATATTATTGAAGGTGTTTGTAACGAGTAACCTTTTGATTTATAACGAAATTGATTACGAAGGTAGAAAAAAAATGAAATTTCATTCCGTACAAAAGCAAAATCTCATCCGTATATGCAAACGGAGCCGCGCATGGAAAAATTTCAACGAATTCTTCTATCGCAAATTGTATTTGAAATATCCAAAACGTGAGATGAAAGCGAGCTGTCCGAATCTAGATAATGCAAATACGGGGCGCCGGCGGCGAGCCTGATGCGCTTTGCGGGACTCTTTGATGGCGGCCCGGCGTCGAACAACATTTCCCTTTATCAAATACCTGGTTACACCGCACACGGAAAAACGGCGTTTTCACATACTCCAAAATGATTTTATGCGCAACAAATTATCTCTTTTGAATATATATGTGATAAATTTATTAGTTATTAAATTAATTGTTTTTTATCAAGACTAATTTAGAACAAGCGACGAGATGACCGAGACCTTTGCTACATGGCAACAGTTTAATAACTTAGAGCAAGTGACGAGATCAGCGAGACATTTGCTACACCGCGGACAGTTTAATAATAGAACAAGCGACGAGATGAGCGAGACCTTTGCTACATGGCAACAGTTTAATAACAGAACAAGCGACGAGATGAGCGAGACCTTTGCTACATGGCAACAGTTTAATAACTTAGAGCAAGCGATGAGATGAGAGAGACGTTTGCTACACCGCGGACAGTTTATTAACTTAGAAAATGCGAGGAGATGAGTGAGACGTTTGCTACATGGCAACAGTATAACTGAGCTACGACTAATTTTGTACCATTGCAGTACAAAGCGAGAAAAACTGTAAAATGTTACGTTACGTTAACGTTAACGTATTTTTGTTGATTTGTACTTTACCAGGTGTTCCCCGCCCGCTTTGTAGGCCGTAACACCCCTATAACTCCTTATGGGGATGGAATTTTATAAAATTATTAGTCGATCACTACACGGTAAAAAGAATATTTTACAAGCTGTAATACAACGTCGGAACAGTAATGTTTGCAAACTATTATCCAGGGGCTAAAAAAAGGAGCTGCGGTGGTACCTATCTGGACATACTCCGGCAACAGAAACCTTTAAGTTTATTTCTGTCCTCTATAACTCTTTAATATATCTTTCTTTGTGACCCTGTATACTTTTCTCCTATCTTCTAAAGTTCTTTCACTATTGCAGCGGTACAAGTATACGTCAGTATATTCGGTCTATATTCAAATTGTCATATTACTTACTATTTTGATTCAAAGTTATTCAATATTTTACAATAAAGTGTATTCATATCTTCTTAACTATGTGTATATATATGAAGAACTGCATCTTAAATCGAGATTCATTACTTACCACAGGATGTTCGTGCTGTTTGAGAGAGAAATTCTCCTAAAACAAACGTTACTAAATCGATGCAGGATAAACAAAAAAATTACAAACGCCCTCATAAAATGTCTATCAATAACTTATTTCAACATTAAAATGAATCGTTTCTGGTTTCGGTCTTTTGAAAAACGATAAAAATATTACAACGTGAACTAAAACATCGCGATGCTAGGAAAAAAAATAGCTTTTAACGCTTCCACAAGCTGGCCATTAGCTATAAAATTCGTTTCGTATTATAAACAATACGACGATATCCGACAAGGCAATGTTTTATTCAGGTATGTACCGACGCTTTAACGGTTGCAATGATTCCATATGTTCATTCGCTTCTATTATGTATTAACAAATGTTTATAATTTATTATATATAGAATATTTTTTTTCAATTAAGGTGGTAGATAGGTTGGCGTGATACTGAGCTGTGGTTTATACATTATATGTGATATCTTATTGTCAAAGTGAACCACATTGTCTAGCGATGAGTTGAGAAAACTGTGTATATCTAAAATGGTACTTACAAACTGATTAATACTAAATCAAATTATTGAAAGCTTTAAAAAGCTTATAAATATGAATATCATTTTATACAGAAACTAATAAACTTTACATACTAATTAAATCTATACTATCACTACTCTATACTATTAAATATATGATCTTATATAATTAATCCTGGACCATTTAGGTATACAGTGTTGAGCTTACACACCTGTGTTTTACACTACCTATGCACCTTTTAAACTTCGAATGAGGGCCGGATGTGACTACCTTTTTTCGGTCTTTTGTAAATATTATTTTGCTTTAACTTTCTGAATTTTGTAAACATTAAAGGCATTGTTGGAAAAAATGTATGTAACCCTTTTTATATATTAATTATTGAAACGAATGATCGTAGATCTGATTCTAAATTTAGCTCCTTCTTTCTCCGTCTGAATTTTAATTACTTTACCTACTGAGGCAAAGTAATTTAAATTACTAATTTTTTTTTAATTTAAAAATAAATATAGGAACTTATAAGAATATCGTTGGCCAATGAAAAAACGTTGCGGAACTGATCTCCAACAGTGCATTCAATAAAAATGAATCGTATTGTTTCCCAGCAGCGAGCATTTTTGAAATTAATTTGATTGCTTTATATCTGAAAATGTGATGAAGTATTGCTGTATGACTATTGCATTTTAAGCGAGCACAATGTGAGTAATCCGTTCGTGTCAATGCACAAAAGCAATAACGCCAATGTTGGCCAATGGAAACTAGCACTTGTTAAGCAGCCTTTGTGTGTAGTTGAATGCACCTTTATGTAAGCGACCATCATATGGTACCCACTTTATTTTTTTACATCAAATTTTCTAAGAGCAGTATACTATACCAAATGACTCCTGTAGTTTATTATAAGTACAGGAAATCTTCGAGAGGGAACCGATAAGTTCCAAAAACAACTTTCGTGGAAAAAGTCTTTCACGAAACCTTTCTGGGCCAATGTGTTAGATAAATAGACCAGACTTTCTTGCTACGAGAGAAAAAACCTCGAGACCCAGATTCGAAACAGTACGAACGGTGATTATTTACATTATTAATATCATACACAAAAAAAATATTCATTTAAGGTAGTAGAATTTCCTTCAGAAGTTCGTTTATGTAAATATGACTGTAAACCTTACTTGAGCGCTGAACAGTATTATGTAAACATTTTCGTATTATGGGTTTTATCATCTTATCTCAAAGCGATGCTGTGTGGAAAATATTCGTAGATCCCATTGTTATGTGCAGCGGGTGAAAGTTTTGTGATATATATATAAAAAATTACTAATAGAATTACTACAAAAGTGTCCTTAAAAATTCTGTAAAGATGGAATAAAGGACTTTAATCGATATGTTGCTGAAAGTACAACGAACAAAACCTGTTTTATATTTGTTACTATTTTACCAAGAGAAAGTATTTAGCATTCTGATTAAATGGTTATTGTATTATTCTTTTAATATAGCTGTACTGTGAATTGAAAATAGCAGATAAATGTGATGACTATTTCAATGTGGAGTAACTGTAAATATCAAACAGTAATTTCATCGTTAGTAGTGCCCTCTATTCATACAGAAAATTTATGTGTAAAATGCAAACTGGTCCAACTCCAGTACTGGCAGTGCATGGAAGCTCACGAGTGGCCAATAAATAACAAATCAGTCACAAGCATAATGGACACTATTTCTCAGCGCCAAAAATTTAAAGTTGGCTACAGTTCATGCAAAGTTCCCGGCTGAGTTTTCGGTTCCTTTAAGGTAAGATGTAGTCAAAAGTTACATTAACTTTATTCTTAATTTGTACATCATATATTTATTTTAATTTAAGGTATAGTTTATTTTGCAATGTAACGATATCATATTAGTTGCATTTCAAATGAATATAATATGTAATAGTGCCATCGATTGTTAAGTAAATAAACTATTAAATCTACCTGTTCCAAAACCGATAGCACTGGAGGACGTATATCATTGGCAAACTCGCGCTTGACTAAAATAGTGATTTACGATGACTGCTCTTTCATATATTATGATTAAATATTAAAGAGTAGTATCATCATAGTTCTCCGACTGGCAAGATGTACTAGCTAATAAAATTACTGAGTAAAGTGAAGTTTTGCGATTCAAGTATTCTAGTGTATTTTAACCAGCGCTATATATATATATATATATTATTCTTATTACATACCATCAGATGAAGATTTTCTTGTAAGATTTAAGATAATAAATATTTTATATGAATACCTCCAACTCCTGGATGTGAAACTTTCCGCGAGAGAAGCTTCTATAAGTTCTTAAATTTCAATTTCATCGGATCACAGCTAGCTTTACCAGACGAGACCAGACAATTCCAGGTGGTGTGCCAAAGCTAATTTTATCAGCATAGCGATTTAATCTGAAGAGTAAGCTTACCACTATTTTTCATTACCAATTCGTAGATTTTTTTAATATTTCATTAACGAATTGTCCTTATATACGTAGACTATATATTATTATATTTTATCTACACATAATACTCGAACCCCTATATGTACGTCTATCACTACACAAACATCTAAAGTAAGTTAATTTTTATTTTCATTTGAAAAGTTTTCAGTTAATATATTGTTTCGTCCGCTGACAATTGAAATTGTTAGTTTCATCTAGCTATATATAGCGAGTACTCAATTTGTTTTTATATTTCTTATATTAATTCCACAGGTGTTGTGTGATGTACTTACGGTAATACAGATATTCTTATTTACTACCACATTAGTATATAAATTATACTAATGAATCAGTTGTTATAAGATCCTTTATTCAGAGATCTATTTACAGTACATATGAATAAAGGCAACTTTTAGTAAGTAAATCGTTGAATGAGGCCAATATTAAACGATTACTTTAGAAAACTTACAAATACTTAGATAAACTTTATAGGAATTAAGGTCAATATAAGAAACATTAGAAAAATAAAGGCGTTAAATTTGATATGATTAATAAATAAAAATTGTCACTCAACGAAAACTATTTAATAGATTTTAGTTTTTTTATGCTTGCTAAGGTTAGAAAATAGTTAGTGAATCATTAAAAGTCTAATCATCAAACGGACGAGCCGCCATGTTTGAGTTTCACTTGTTTTTACCCACTTGAAACCTTTCGAGAGTAGAATGACGTCATTGGTTCAATGCGCACCCCACCACTAGCTAATTTCTAAAAGCGTAAGTAAAAAGAGAGGGTACTTACGCACTCATTTTAACGCAAGTTCACCCTCCTAAGTTTTTTAGAAACGTCAGTGCTGCAGATTTTATGTATCATCATACATTATATACACTCGTAAATGTATTGTTTTTTTTTTACATTAGTGTTATTAATACATACACATTTCAAATGCATTATATCTGATATATGTAATAGAAAATTCTGGTCTCCACTTTAGTGTTACGCAGGATGTATAGGGAGCAATGAGCATATTTGATCCAAAGCAGAAATGAACTGGTTCAAAGTATTAAAACGTAAAGCGTACTGGATTGGTCTTAGTTTCTACCTTTGTAAAGACACGCTTGCATATTCACAATACGTAGCCAATTTAAACCATTTCCGGTTTCAGGATAACCGACATTGCTCCATGGATTAATTTCAAATCTGTATCTTAGTGAATTCAGGCCACCGGAGTTTCAATCAGTGGCGTGGCCCGAATAAGTCAGAATTGTAAGCTATTTGTGTTGCACCATGATATTCATATATAAATTATTTTTTTTATATTGTTACAACATATAATACATATTAAAAACAATATTTATTCAATACCACAATGTTTAAATATTTTTATATTATGCTCTCTGTAGTCTTATATTCGGAGTAGTTTTTTTTATACATATACTAACTGTTTCTTGGACGTTTTGTTAGCCGTAATATAAAATTAGACTAGAAATTTGTCTGAAAAATTCATTAAGAGCAACCACATTCGCACGTGAGTTCCTACAGCAACCATTACTATAGTAACCACATAATCTCTGTCTATCTCTTCCTAGCCATTATTCCATGTTGGTGCGGTCAGCTTTCTTTATTATTCTTCTCCACTTCGCATAAGAAATAAATATGTTTATAAGTTAATGAGGAATAAAATGATGAAGAATCTATAAAATTAAAAGAAATACACAGCCTATATCCATTTACAAATCATTCCGCGTTGAATAGTCATGTTTCCATGTCGATATGTTCACTAGTTTTCCGGTGCTTCGCGAACAAACAAAAACCATTTTCATAATTTATATAAAAGATCTAAAATGATGTTAAGCTGCAAATAAGTATTTTAATTACAGCATTAATAGGATAAAGCTACATAAAGATATTTTTTAAAAAAGCAAAAAAAAGTACCGGTAAATAATTATTAGGAGAAGCGAATTGTTTTTTATACTACTAGTCACTACTAGTAATACTGGTGGTAGGTCTCTGTTACTGGAAGCCGTCCATCACCGCAGCGCCTATTTCTGCAGTCAAACAGTAGTGTGCAAATATTACTGTGTTCCAGTTTGAAGAGCGTTGTAGCTAGTCATTATTGGTATAACTAGATTCATTTATGTCTCAACACGGTGAGCACGATGTGGTAGTATATATCTTCTTAACTAGCGCCACTTTGTTTTTATGGGCAGGCATATTACTTCACCATCACCACCATTAGGTGGATGTCCCGCTGAGCTTGTCGCTTCCTTGAAAAAAAACTATTATATGGGTTTAAAACTTTGTATTGGAAATTCTGCATATTTATTGCTTATGATTACAAATATTTAGAGTGTAAAAGGTCCCGCTCCGTTGGCTTGGGTCCCGTGAGTTGTTGTAACTCACGGGACCCAAGCCAACCTCACCTCCTGGTGGTGGACTCTGCTAATTCACAAACGAGGCTCTGGCTTCCACCAGACGCAAGTCCCCTATATGAATCCTTACAAATGCCGTCTCTGGTTCTCGGCGATGCGGGAGGCTCAAAACCGATCGATGGGGGGATCATTAAGGGAGGCCTATGTCCAGCACTGGATTATCGGATGATAATGATCTAAATATTTTATTTAAGTTTTATTACTTCAGAGAACATTCTCTGAGATTTATATAAATATACCTCCAATCAAAAAACCTTGTCCAAGTGTTAAAAAAGGGTTCTGTTTAAAGATCCTTTATTTATTAATTAAAGACAATTAAATACTACTTATAACTAAACATGGATGCTGAAATATAAGAATTTTTAAGGGCCACTCAGAAAAGTGAAAATTATTTAACTACAGATGACAAGGTTTGATTATCTGAGATGTCTAGGTACCGCTGTAGCATCAGTTACTGATGTTAAACTATAGTGTGCAAACATTGCTGTATCGCAGTTTGAAGAGAATCGTAGCTAGTGAAAACATCTCTTGTATATGAAGGCTACAAACTTAATGAGCTGCAGTTTTTATGATCATAACTAGAACCACGTTTACCATCAAGTGGATGTCTCGTTCGTCTGTCGCTTCATCGTATAAAATAAAATATTTTTTAATATTAAAGCCTACATTGTAGTTAAGGGCTGGCATAAATAAATATATGTAAATTACACTGTTGTACTTTCATATGCTTTATATATATAAATGTTTTATGTAGCAATGTGTATGTATGCAATATATAACAATACTGATAGATAGAATGTTTGCTATGAAATGTAGATGATGATATAGAGTTATCAGGTGAACGTCTTGTTAGTCTTTTCAGTTTGTCGAATAAAAAAGATTTGCATAGTTTTAATGAAGTCATTAACGGTACGGTCCGCAGTTCCCGGGCTGAGAGCGCAAAGAATAAGCGATAAAAAACACGAGCTCTTGATGCATGAGACAGACAGCCCTCCAGACAATGGGGCGCACTTAATGCCCGTATCATGTACACGCCTCGCCGTGTGATACAGATGTTCAGGCAATTAGCTGGCTGCTCCCCTCCGAGCAAGTTAACATCTATTTAATTCCACAAAGCGACGAGACTAACAGGACGTTCACCTGATCATGAGTGATACGCTCGACCATAACAATGCCGCTGCATAGAATGATATACACTACATCACATTGTTCTCATCGCTTTAAGTCGTAATATGCTGCTTCCTCACTAGAGTAATTTCACTAGCTACAGTATATGTATTGTTTCAATGGATTTTTTATTTAACACAGACGAGATACCCATTAACTTTACTTTAAAATTTAAGCTATTGATATTTTCACTAATAAGGACAATAATAAGCACTATGTGATATTTACGAAATTTCTAATATTGCCCATTCAAGTTTTTTAAGTTTTTTTTGCTACTGTTATTATACTTTGTTGTCCTGTAATTTTTAATAAAAAAACATGTACGTATAAAGGTATGTATTTGTTTCCTTTTTTTTTTTGTATATTTGGACTTTGTGGTTTTTAACAATTAGTTTCTCCATTATATCAGTGATTTATCAAAGATTGTACTCTACTAATTTATTCGGTTGTTGTTAAAAAAATATAGTGTCGTGGAAGTCTGAAAGTTGCTCCCGTGACAAAGAAGTTGAGGAGTAAGAGGTTAGCGTGGTACGGGCATGTTATGCGGAGGGACGAAGGACATATAAGAAAGAAAGCAATGAGAATGAATGTGGATGGTTATAAGGGTAGAGGAAGGCCGAAGGAAGTGTCGATGGATTGTGTTAAAGATGACATGTGTAAGAAGAGTGTGAATTTAGATATGGCGGCTGATAGAGAGATGTGGAAGAGAAATACATACTGTGACTGACCCCACATAGCTGAGAAAAGGGCGAGAGAAAGTTAAGTAAATTTATCGCTTAGCTTTTTTATACATTTTATTTTTGAGATTATAAATAATATAATTAATATTAAAACGCTACATTTGCCTTGACAAATATTTATGAATGATTGCCAAGTCTATATGTAAATGTACGTGTATTCCTAAATAGCTGATGTTCTTAGCTGCATTTAACATTAATTTGCAATAAGCAAGGGATTAACTGCTCACTGACAGCACATCATAGCGTTAACAAAGCTTATACCTAGATAGTTGGAGAAACGTATACATATATATATATTTATGTATACAGTAAGGTCAGCCCGCGAGCAGGAGTTTGCAGTACAAACATAATTAGCGAAAACTGTTATTGTTGTTATAACGGCATTAATTGAATTTACGCCAAAGTTTATTTAGACGAGGTTACTAAAGGCAATCGGGGTCTTGATTAAACTAAACAGTGTTGTTGTTTTACAATTATTCACGGTGGACCCCCAATTTATTACTATTAGTTTAAACGTTGCTCTTCTACGGTTAGATTAAAGAACTATCTCATGATTTGAACAAATATTACATACTCCTTAATAAAGGTCTTTAATCTACGACATTTTAGAAATCAACTTAATATGAGAACGTAGTAACCATTTCTTAAATGAAATATTTTTAATATTTCTGTTTATATATATATAGTAAATATTATATAAGTACTTACGTAATAGTTTAATTGCAACTTTGATACTTTTCGTCATATTGTAATAGCTAATATTAATATATAAATGAGTAAAAGTAATTTTCTTTGTTCTTTATGGATAAAGAAAACTATCACATAATGGAGTTATGAAATAGGTTTTAACTGTACGTCTTTTTTTATACCACTTAGTTGGCAAACAAGCATGCGGCCCGCCTGATGTTGAGCGGTGACCGCAGCCTATGACCGCCAGTAACACCAGAGGTATCACTAGGCGTGTTTCCGACCTTGTAGTCACCTATTCACGTCCTTTTTGAAGAACTTCATATTGTAGCTCCTAGGGAAAACCTCGACAGGTTTTTTCGATCCGGTTCGACCTGTCTTTGGCTTCGCCAATACGATACGAACAAAGTCATTCATTGTACATCATCCTACCCAGCGCAACATCGTTATGGATAGATTACTTACTATCAGGTAAGCACATTGATCGTCTATTGGAATAAAAGAAATACAGCTTAACATCTAAACACAAGTCTTCAATTGGTTTCTTGTTGGACAATCCGCTGGTTCTTCAATAATTTCGTATTTATATCAAATCGTTACAAGGGATTTTTAAACCGTAAAGGAAATTTATAGAAAAATCAATATACAATTAATTTGTTGTGGTAATAAAATATTAAGTAACAAGTTTCAAAACCTAAGAATTCTAATAAAAACTAGGTTCTCCTTCCATTTCCGCCTCTATGGGAATACCAGAGAACTGATTTCAAGCCGTTGCCTGGGAGGCCATGTCAACAGCTATCTGCGGGAAGGAAAATATTTGCAGCGACGTCGATGTTTGATTAAGGCTCAACGAAATACGAGTTGAGAAATAAAAATCGAGAACTGTTTTTTGAAGTTGTTGATTTTTAGAGACGCGGCTTTCATTTTATATTTGTTAGGAAATTTACTTGAAATTAATTAAGTTATAGCCAATATACGCTGGTGGTAGGTCTCTGTTATCATCCGTTCAGGACCATTGGAGGAGGAATCCGACAGTTGTAAAATATCTGTATACGTATAAATATACTTGCGGATCTATTATCGATCATTGAACAGTTTTCGAGGTCTTTCCTTAATCGTATTTATAACCTAATGGCCTCTTACTATTAAGGAGATGATCAAACTTTAGTGGTGGTAGGTTTCTGTTGCCGAAGACTGTCTAGGTAGGTACCACCGCACCACTATTTCTACCATGAAACGCAGTAGTGTGCAAACATTACTGAGTTCCATTTAAACAGCGCTTTAGCTAGTAAAATTACTGGGGTTACGATATTTGAAATAATATATCTTAAGGCGACGAGAACAAAGTGTTGCTGTGTATACCAGGATGGTAGGAAACTAGCAGGTTATTATGCGCGGGCGGAACGTTTACCATCAGGTGAACGTTCAGCTCGTCCAACACTACGTTGAATATTTTTTTTTTATTCCAACTGCCACAAAGCTTTACAACTCATGACATCAGGTACCGAACTAAGTACAACGTGTATCTCATGACCCTAACTTGTGTAGTTATATAGCTTCGGTTGGACTAATAAATAATTTTTCGTTGTGTATGTATTTATGTATATTTATGTATGTCGGTGTGTGTATGTGCGCGAAGTTGTGTAATGAAATCATTAATCCGTTAAATTATGGTCGGATAATTGAATTGAAACGTACCCAACAATAATGCTATTCCCTTTGGGATAAACTGAAATGATACGAAAAGACCAGTATACTTATTTCATAAATGTTGAACCTGCTGAATATATTCGCTAAGCATAATCTACGTTGTTAATTTACGAAATGAGGTTAAACGAGTCTTTCCCTTCAAATATTTATTCAATGTGAAAGATGAAACGTGTGCTCACCGCCTTTGCTGAATAATTTATGTTTTATTTCTCATACAATCTCGTTCCGGCGGCCGAAATAAGCGGAGTCCGTAGGCTTCGGGCGATTTTAATTTTTTTTTGAGACATGGCAAAGGATCCTGCTAAATTATTTGGCGTAATAAAAAATTACAACTTTATTATGACATGCGTATTCATCGGAGCTTTGTGTTTGTTCTTTAAATGTATATTTAACTACACTCGAATATTCTACGAAATTACGAGGTTGATTACATTTTATACATTATTTTAATTTTACTAGAACTATAGTTTGATACTCTGGATTCAGATCCAGAGTGTCCTGATCAGTCAGGTGGTAGGTTCTACTGCCAAACAATAGTGTGCAAACATTACTCCGATTTCGAAGGGCGTTGTAGCTAGTGAAATAATACTATTATTATGTTATTATTAATAGTAAATACTTAACATTTTATACCTCAAGGCAAGGAGCACAATGTGGTACAGTGTATATCATCTTGACCATATTGTTATATACATTAATTTACCATCACGTAAACGTCTTCCTCGTCTCGTCACTACGTCAAATAAAATAAGATTTTATGGTGTTTAAAGGATAGTACGGTTTGTGTCTTATTATCATGTAAAATTGAGGTCCAATGTTAACCTATTGTAGATAAAAAATTGTGAAAGCTACTGTAACATATTTAATGTTATTTTGTAACATTGAAAACACTGCTACATAACAAGAAAAATGAAAAATTCGTTTCGTACTACTTGTTTGCAATATAACAGATTTATAAGGTGGCCCCGTTGAAAAATACGGAACAAATGCCACAAAATGGACAACGATCCGGTAAGTGGCAGCATTTTCTTAAATTTCAATTTCGAAACTGAACAAGGGTTAGGAGAGAGAGCAGACGGTTCATAATGCCGCTCTCGACATAAGGGCCTGACCATGGCTACTTGGACAGCTTTACATTTTTGTGCTTCGGATTTGTTATGAGCGCGAAGCAGTACCTTTTAAAGTAGTTTACAATTAAATAGATTACAAAAGTGAAAAATTACAAAGCTAAAGTGTACGTTGTAGTTATTGACAACAGCAAGCTACTGCAAAATCATTATTTATCATTATTTTTGTATTGTATATTTGAATTACTCAAAGAAAATATTTTGAGCATCATTGTATGGTACTGATTTAATTTAATTATGTATGTATACGTAGATATGGTTTTGTACATCAGACCTACTAGATGTCTCAATTTTAAGTCTTTTAAAAATTCTTATACTTTTTCAGGAACCATGTTCAATCTTTTACCAGTCCATGACCTATACCCGACCTTTACATTCATTTATTCACAACTCTTACCTTTAGCTACTGAATAAAAAGTCATTGAGTACCTCGAAATGAACTCTGAATTAAATACAGGTCCTCATAAATTGAAAATGTCTGTATATATTAAAGATATCACAATAATATGAAATTTTTACACGACAGTGCAATGGTTTCTTGATCGATACGAATACGTCAGAATAGCTCCAGCAATGAACACCTTCCACTACTGGTAGTCACAGGAAAGGCTGTCAGCATTTTCTAATATTGTTAATTTTTAGTCACTTTATAATATTGTTATATGTGAAATATTTCACATATAACATATGCAATATAACCGCAAGTAAATACGGAATTTGCATAAGGCTTTCTTCTTCCAAAACATACAAAGAGTATTTTACGAACTGCTTACACTGCGACCGTAATACATAAAGACTTTTTATAGCTGCAATTTTTATGGTTATTTATGTTTGTCGATGACACTTATGTTTTATAAACCTACTGTATAGTTATTCATTTCTCTTCGCGTATTTTGATATGTAGTGAAGACCCTAAACTGGGACAGCATACGACCACAGCCTTTGTGTCGTAGAAAATATTATTATTCAGAAGCTCTATCGTAAAACAGAATGACGCGATATAGTCGACAAGTTCGTCGCTCTAAGGGTCATCGATACCTTTGGCTTTATTGTATCCGTTTTGCACACCATACTAGCGAACTTTACTTTCTGTAGTTGTTTAGTATATTATTTAGTATTAGTTTAAGAAAAAACTAAATCTTTCAGTCTCTTGAAATTATTTATTTGTTAACCTATGGTCTTCAAAATTTGATTAGTTCAAGTTGCTTTTAACGCCGAAGGTGTAATTTTGAAGTATATAATATATTATTGCGGAAGGTTCTACAGCTGTTTGTTTTATAATATTTTACTGCGTTTTTATGCCTTTATTCCCTGTTATTTAAATTCGCTCTTGTTTAAAGTCTTCCAGAAAGGCTTTTTAAGATGAGACTTTAACGAGATTGTATTTTTAGATCTCTTTAACTGCTCAATGAACCTTCGGGTGGATGACATGGTTTGTATTTGTCCCGAGGTTACTGAAGAGGGTTTCAGTTATGTTTAGGCATTGTGTAAAGGACACTACAGCATTCCTTAGGAGTCCCTGGGACTTCTCGCAAAATAGCATGATGGTTTCCGTAAAGGTACGATAGGCGCAAATCTCACATTACCTTGTGTTCTTCTAAAAATAGAGTATAATGTGATTTTCTTCCGATATTAATGGTTAAGTAAAGGTAATTGATAGCATAATTGGGATTATATTTCGTCGTTAATGTTACTGGAGCAAGTATTAGTTTGGTGATACCCAATCAAGTGTCCCTGTATTAAATCTAGCAATCAAAACTCAATTAGAAAGCGCTGAGCCTCGAGACCGTTTTGTACCTCGGCCACGTCTTGAATAATCCATTACTGACACATAGGCTTAACCCTTCATGAGATATTAACATCTAAGATACTATTAACACATAATCCTTCAGCAAAGTGGTGACCCGACCGTTCATATGCTAATTCTGACCTATTAAAACGTCACATAATCTTAAGTGAGATGGCATTTGAAATGGTAATGAACGAGTGACGAGCACGACAGTCCGTTTCAAATGCTTTTAGTTTATTTCAATACTACGGAATCAGACACAAACAATTGTTACAGTTCTTTATTTCACTTTTAATGATTAATTAGTACTACTTACTTCCAAGTTATATTAGTTTTTTTACACAAATTTTATTTGCTTTATATATAAAATAAGTAAAATGTTAATCATTTAATTAATACTTAAACAACTAAAGATTTAACTTGCTGTTTGCACGACTTTTGTTTCAGTCAAATCGGATTTCGATACCATTCATCAACTGAACTGTTATGAAATATTGAAAGGATTGTTTAAACTGATGTTGATTTTAACAGTGAAGGAAAATTTACAGTTTTGAAAACATATTTATTTATACAATAACATTTAAATGTTCGTTAGTTCAATAATATCATAACTATGGCCTTTTACTGTACTAATGCTAACAATATTTTTAAAACTCTTGATCTAAGATTCTATCAATGAAACAGGGTGATCTATTTCATTTGGGGATGGCTGACGGATGGAAGGCACGACATTGGCTGGTTTAAAAAAAAATATAAATCATGAACCAGTTAAACTCCGGTTCAGTTTTAATGGAATTATCTACGATGATCTATATTTCCCTTTAAAAATATAAACTAAATACCTTTATACTGGTAGTACAACGTCTAGCGAGTTGTAATGCACGGTAAGTATAAAGCAAGTAAGTTGCGAAGGAAAAGTTGAAAAAGAACATTTAAAAACTAAATGCGGTATTTAAACCTAAAGAGAAAGTTTTAAGAGTTGATCTTTGTCACGGTTGCATTAGTGTAATTTGTTTAGAGTGTACGCGTGTGACCAATTGTCATACAAAACCAAGTAAGCAAATAATGGCAGCGTGTCGGTTCACAACCGCCCCTTCTAACTTTTACTATAACATTGAAACTTTTCTCATGAACGGAAAAATTGCGCAATTTTCGCTTCGGAATTCTGAAAAATAAAACCCATTTCATCCGTCTGGAGCGAAGTGTTATACTACGTACTATCGTACGTTCCCTGAATCTTGACGGGATAATAGATTTAAAGCTGTCTGTTATTTTATAAATCTATAGATCGAATAAATAGTTAATCAATAGTAAAGCAAAATAAATTGTTTAGGATTGCGTAAATATACAACCCAGTTGAAGTAGAATATTGGCTAGCTATAAGTTTGTAACAAGCATATATTTCAGATTCAGTTCCGGGCCCACACTGCTGAAAATTTGATGAGTAGGGTATTTTCGCCAAGTTAATTATCACCCACATATTATTAATTTGCCCTCATACTATATTCCGGCTCTCAACACACAAGAACTAAAGAATTCTAAGTGAGCTTCCTTCACCGATTCTTTGTCATTTACCATTGTGTTAACTTAGGGTCAAATTGTACTCCGTTTTAAATTAGTACCCACTGGATGCGACCAATGTGGGACCGATCGACATGGAAATCTTTAGGGGAGGCCTATGTCCAGCAGTAGACGTCTGTCAGCTGATGAAATAAGGTATAATATTTTCTTGGTTCCATAATAAATTTATGACTGCTAGGTTTTGCTTCAAGATCGCAGGGAATCCTTATATGTGGATAGCATCTTAATAGTTGCGTTGGAAATTGATTCTGTAGGTCTTTAACTAGTAGTACTCATGAAACAATGTTTGAGTTTTTCCCAATTTATTTATCTTGTAACAAATATATGAGAAAAGCATGATTAGTTCGTTTAGCAAGACATATTTGCATATTTCCTGTTTTAAGTTAATGTTCTTTTACTGCGACACTGGAATTTTTGAGCCTCTTCTATTGGTGCAGCAAGTAAAGAATATATTTACATTCGCATTTGCAATGGAGAATATTCGCATCTTCTTAAAAATTCTCATTAGAATTCTGAGGGTAATTTTTGCGACTTTATTTCATTACTACCGTGAACGTTACCTAGAGTTAAACTTAAATTTTGCTACAGATGTCATAAAAAATATTTTTTTTTATTATTTCTGTCGGCATACGGATTCAGCTTCAGTTGTAAAAGCCGAATTATAATGTTAGATAGTAATCATCCCCCCAACAGGTTCCCGCCTCGTCGTGCCGGATGGGCTCAGTAGCCGTGGCGTGGTCCCTCTCGGTGAATCAAAGAGGAACCTACCCGGCCGGCCCGAGGCGGCCGCCCCAAGTGAGAACTCCGGGTCTCCGTGAGGTAAGGCACATTGCTCGAAGGGCCGACGGCCTATGGGGCAGTAGGATCTTCGAGCGGCGCCCGCGTACTGGTAGACGTAGTATTGGGAGGCCTCCCACAAAGTGGACCGACGATCCGGTGAGATTCGCGAGAATCCACTAGATGCGAGCAACGCAGGAACGATTGACGTAGATCTTTGGGGTAGGCCTATATCCAGCAGTGGACGTCTATCGGTTGATGATGATGAGATTGTGGAGCTTATATTACATCTTATATCCCAAACAAAATTCCATAATATTTTTTCGTTAATATAGTACTATGTATATCCTCTATCAGGAAGATGTTTAATCTGAGTTATCAGTTACGCTACACTTAGTTGAACTGGTGCGAATAAACTCATAAAATATTGGCGTACCGTCAATAGGTTTGGCCGCGCCGGATATTTGCCCACTTAATGCGATTTACAAATATCTACTCATTCCCACAAACTCATTTCGGGGCTTACACTGTGACGGAGAGCACATCGACCGTGCATCATCACAAATGATAAAACATGGAGCTACTAAAAATAATAAAAAAATATAACAGACAGTTAATAGGTAAAGAGTTGTTAAAGTTTTTTTTCATCAATTAACGTGGGGGAAATGCCTGCGCATACCCGTCCGCGCAGGGGCAACGACAGGTTATGTCGGACTTGCACCGACTAAAACCCCCACGGTGATCTAACTCGTCCTTGATGGCGGGGTTACGGGAACGCTTAAGCACCATCCGCAAAAAGATTTGTTAAAGATAACTATCTAAAATTATGGGAATCTGTTATCAGATTCCTACAGAGTTGCGGTGATACCTAGCTGTCTAGGTAGGTATCACCGCACCTCTTATTCCTACCGCCAAATAATAGTGAGCAAACATTTTTGTGTTACGGTTTGGAGGTTGCTGTATCTAGTGAAATTACTGGGGTAACAACACTCGAAATCTTATGTTTAAAGGCGATAAACACAATGTAGTGCAATATAACCGTTTCAGCTAACACTACATTTGTTATGGGCAGGTACATCATTTACCATGAAGTGAACGTCACTCTCATCTTGTCGCTTCATGGAATAATAAAAAAAATATGTATTTTGAACGGATTTACGGCTCTACATATTTTTTGTTATTATTCTATCAATATACGTTTGAAACAGCTGGATTCTAACAACGAGAGGATAATCGGTATCGAAATCTGTTGTGCCAACGTGATAATGTGCATTATAAAATATAATATTAACGTTATAATGTATGACATCGTTACCTTATCGTTGGGCCATTTAATTACAGCCTAAATATGGAAAATTCATATAACAGTCAATATATAAAAATTAGATTAAAAATTGAAATTGTAAAAGAACTACTATATTTGTATAAATGCTGAAGCGCAATTACAGTATTTTCGCTTGTGTATCAAATTAAAGACCTGTGTAACAAATTAAGAAAAAAATCTGCTTTCTCTCACGCACATCAATGTTTTTATATCAGTGAGTTAATCATCGAAATAGATCCCCACTTAGATATTACCTAATATAAAATAAGTAACATTTGGACGAACTGAACGCTAAAAGTGCTATTCTTTTGAAATAAATCTTGGATGTGATTCCATGGCTTAGTTGTTATAAAAGAGGAAATATGTTGGATATGCTGTAAAGCTGTAGCCACGAAGGCAATGCTGTGTAAGGATTGTTAACTTAGGAAATTTGAGTTATGTCAATGGAGCAATCCTCGGCGTAATTGTCGATTATTATGAAACAGGTAAATTATTAGCCAATTGTTGTTAAATATATATTTTGCTTAGATAGTCAGGTATTTGTTGATCATTATAATTCAATAGAATTCCTCAACACTTTATAGTTTCGTGTTCGTGTCCATTATACAAAATGGAAGCGCAGGATTTCAAGTTCATTAGACTTGCATCTCGTTAGCGCATAGTCGAGCGCTTTTCCAATATTGGTCTTCTGCACAATCCATAGATACCAATACCAACATAATTCAATCCGCTGTGTGTTGTTCAATTTAAGCGGTTTTAGTGTTAAAGCCAATTTGTTCATACAATGAATTAACTATATTAATAACACGAGACAGTACTGTTTGACCACGCTCTCGGTACAACATAAAATTTTCCATTCAGTTTAGGCACAAAAGACATTCGGTATTTTTTCGTACCATTTAGCTTTGTTTGCGTTACACTTTCAATTTATTCGCATAAATGTTAGTGTTCTCCTTTATAGAATCTAATGAGAATCTTAGCAATGTTTACGGGCCGCGGGTCAAAGTGGCCTCAAGTTAGGAGCTTGAAACAATCTCAACAACGCTCGTTATCTCGCAAGGAAAATTGAAGTTCTCAACATTGTCATCGTAATGAAATTCTTGTTGGGTAATGCCGCATTATAAGCTTGTTTGACTTTTTATTCAGGCTCGAAATTTCTTAAACTGCTATAGCAGTAACAGTGTAGACGTAGTGTAGCCGTAGTCCCACTTAAAAGTCAGACAAGGGCACTTTAATGAAATTTTCACAGAATATTTCGTCTCATTTGCAACAATTTTCATTTAGTCACGTAACCATTGTCTCCTCAAATTGTATCTTCGTCTGTCAACGCACTTGTTATTAAAAAGGTCCAGCAATGTAATTTTTTTTATATTATCACGCGTTTTATCCCAGAAGCAGTAGGCGGAGGCGAATAAACACCCACATTTCGCCAGATGTGGTCAGATTAGGTCCCATGTAACAGAGCCTGTTGCCTCTTTATTGGGGCCACCACACACACACAAAGATAATTTCAGTGTGCGGGATTTCTCACGATGTTTGCGGGATTCCTCACCGTTTGTATTTCGCTGTTGTTACTTAAGTTCACAAATGTACATAACTTAAATATTAAGTCATCGGTACACGCCGAGATTCGAACCCGCGACCTTCGGAATGAAGGCCGCACGCTCTAACCATTAAGCCATCCGAGCTAAAAATTTAACATCAGCAAATTACTAAAGAATGTAACACAAGATTTTTTACAGTTAAAGTAATCTTTGCGCTAAACTGCAGGATAATTGATTGTATTGTTAAGTAAAAAAAACTTAAATTTATTTGAAAATCCAAGGAAAAATAATTAGATATTATAGTTAAGTAATATATAAATTATCGAAAAATTCAATACTAATTGAAATAATATCGCAAAATTGTAGATTATTTTAGAAGTGACGCGAATTGAAATAAATTTGGGGTTCAGATTTCAACTTAGATATACTTAAGTTTAATCTTAGTAATACTAGTCACTTTTAATTACAATTTACTAAGTAGCTTACCTCCGTAATAATAATTTACGCGTTCTCAACTTGTGAAATGAATATTAACGTCAGTTATTAGGGTCCAAATGCTTCGCCGAAGATACGGCGGGTAGACGTGGATTAAAATTTAAATAAATTACGTTACGATTTAATTGTATTTCGTGGATAATTTTCCGTGTGCCTGAATTTTACCGTCTGGCTGGTGGTATTAAGATGTGGGGACTCGAGTTTTATGGAGAGGAGTAACGACGAAAAATATTTTTGCTATTTTCTAACTTTGATAAAATAACATCAAATTGCAAATGTAAACTGCGTGTTATAGAACTTGAATAGTTTGATCCTTTCTGAGCAAGAGTTTTCGGAGAAGGAAAACACCGTGAGTAAACCGATATATCTTAAAGACTATAAGAGCATTTTGTAAATAAAGACAGCTCAATAGATATTTTCCATGACAATTCTATTATCAGATTTTAATTTAAGATCGTTAGGGTGTTGTATCACACTACAGTCGCAGACGTCTAATACTAGACGTAATATAATGTTTTATCTTACATATCTATCTATACTGCATCACTTTTTCAAAATTCTAGCTTTTCTATTGTCAATTTATGTTGTATTTTAATATTTTTTATTTTAATATTCCTTACTCGAAATTTACAATGCTTTTCTGTAATTGAAACCTAGATGTTGCCCATCGCCTTAATTGTTCATGTTTATATGCTAAGAAACAAATACATGTATTTCTGTAGATAAATCATAGTCTATACATATATAACGAAAATGCTGTGTCCTTTGTTCATATATCACGTGAAAACTAGTGAATCTATCGACATGGGAACATGACCATTCTACGCAGAATGATTTGTAGATGGTTATAGTAACTATAGGTCTATAGTAGTCTTGTGTATAGTTATAGGCTATTTATTTTTAGAATTTCTTAGATCCTTCATCATGTGATTAGACAAACAAGACATTCACCTGATAATAAGTGAGACGCTTGCCTTTCACACTGTGGCATCACTTAAGACGGCATAGTTTGCACCATGTTGAGTTTCTTTACCTAGTGATGTTTGCACGCTACTGTTTGGCGACAGAAACAGGCGCTGCAGTGGTATTTTCCTAGACGGTCTTCGGAAACTGAGAGCTGACACCAGTACATTAGCGGTTGCGGTTGCTCTCGAGGAATATTTCGGTCAAATTTCAAGTCTAATTTTATAGTACTGCCAGCAAAACGGGCGGGGAACAGCTAGGAATAAATCAATAATTGACAATATCAGACATTCATTAACTTTTAGTAAGCATTGTTGATAAAGGTCCTAGATTCTGCTTGTGAGAGAAATCCTCTAGTACCAACAGTAGGAATATTTTCTGTTTTTACAGTGAGCTTCTAATGATGATATTATGATCGAAGATCAACTTGTTTATTAATTTTGTGAACATTTAAAAAAAATCATAACTGCTGTTTAATTTCCACGTTCAAAAATTAGAAATTACTTTTAGCAAAACTTCATTTAATATTAAATTCGGAATTGCCTTCGTTTCAAGAGAATCAACAAACAAATCCTGTAAACAATTTCGCAACAATGTTTCACATTAAAAAACATTTCAAGCAAAATATTAACTTTTTTAATTTAACAAGTCTCCACTCTCTCTTCCATTCGCTATACTCTAAATTTCATTAGTTAAACTCCACCAACCGACGTCGAGTAATTGCTCATTTTCTTCGTCGTCTCCTGAAAAAGTACTGTTTAAGCTTGTGTGGCGTGTTTAATCGTCGGGGACTGAAGTTTTTATCAGTTTTGTAAATTTTCTTATGCGGTTTTCTTCACTGGGGTTAAATGTTAGAGTGAGTTATGTACTCGAGAAATGAATTTACGGACTCGTTATACGTATACTTTCAGTTTCAGTTTGAAAAATTGCGTCATAAAATCGACTGTATCAACAAATCGAATCCCGAAATTTATTTTTCTATTAAAAATAATTAGTACTGTTTTTAATAAAAAAAAAACTCATTACTTTAAAGTGATATCAATGAAGTGCATTCCAGCTTTAGCGTGGCCGACAGGAATTAAATTAAAAAAAAGTGCACTTGCAATTACGCCATTGAAATGCCCCTCTCACGTTTCAATCTTTTATGGCGGCCTCTATGAATCCGAATGGAGTGCAATATGAGATGAGAGAGCCAATAATGAAATATAAAAACAGAAATAAGCACTCCTTTCTAGAGGCAGCCCGTGGAGTATTCTCCATTATTTCCATTCAGAACATTTGCTATGACGAGTGTCCTTAGCAAGCGTTTAATTTATATCCTTATTTTTTGGATACGATTATCTCGGCGAGTTTTTATTTGATGTATTATTGACAGACTATTGCTTGACAAGTCGTCGCTCCCGATCTATGTTTACTTCATCATCATGAGGTGCCCTCTTCAAACTGTACTTAGGCGATCAAATTGAGAAAACTTATCCGATCCTTAGTAATTACTTTTTAACTAATGGTTTTTGGCCAACTCTAATCCTGTATGTGGTTAAACCATTTCTTCCACTGTCTATCAGGTACACAATTTCCAGGATTTTTGCCCTCAAGCATGAACCTTGGGAACTTGTAAAGTGATCCTCTGCAGGTGTACGAAAAATGCAGTTTCTTGGCATGATGGTCGTTATTAGCCTACGTTTGCAGTTAGCTTTCTTAAGAACTTGAGTATTGGAGAGAAACCACTGCTACATGATCTTAAAAATACGTTCGAGTTCTCATGTTTACCTATAAACTACAAAATTTTAATAGTCCGTGCACTGAAAAATTATTTCAATTATTCATTTTAAAACACTTGAAAATAATATTATTATGGTTCATTTGTTTGATAATTTTAAAGTTAGAGAAAGATATACGAGCATACTCTCTCTACCCCTCCAACGGGTTCTCGCCTTGTCGTGGCGGAGGGGCTTAGTAACCGTGGCGCCCAACACGGTGAAGCTAAGTGGAACCCATCCGGCCGGCCCGCGGCGAAGGGCTGGCCGAAGCGGCCGCTCCCGGTTCGAGCACCGGTTGGGATAACTGGAGCTCACCGGAGCGGCCGGGGGCCGCAGGGGCAGCTGTGTGCTGTCCCAGCGGCCGGCTGCAGGGGCGGTTTCATACCGCCCCTCGCGCCCGAGGTGAGGTCGCGGAGGGAGTACCCTCTGCGGCCAACCGGTGTCGTACCGGTGATGCGGCGGCGGTGGGGCCGCGGGGGAAAAAGAAGTTTCGGTATTGAGATGCGCCGTTCTCGCTATCTTCCGCGGCCGTTAACAGGTAGCGGCGGGCCTAACATCTCTCCGCTGCGGGGAGCCGGGAGAGGTTTTCTCCCGTGGCTCCCGTGGCCTCTGGGCGACAGGTTCGGGGGAACCGGTCGCCCGCACACGCATAAGGTCGAGGAAGGGGCGCGCTGCATGTTCCGGCGCGCCCTGGGAGGGTTCATCCCTCCCCCGAGGTGGGGCCGCGCAAGCGGCCAGCGCCGGGATGGTCGCGGTTGTGTGCGTACTCGCGTTCCCATGACCCTGCCATCATGGCGATGAGGATGAACATCGTGGGGGTTTTAGTCGGTGCAAGTCCGACATAACTCGTCCTTGCCCCCGCGAGGACGAGTATGCGTAGGCATTTCCCACACGTAAAACCAAAAAAAAAAAAAAAAAAAAAAAAAAAAAAAAAAAAAAAAAAAAAAAAAAAAAAAAAAAAGCATACTCTCGCTAGGTAACTTCATTGTCGCTAATTATTAAATCATTATTAATCAACTAAAAAAATAACTAAAATATCTGGTGCTGTGATTTCTCCTCCTGCGCTATATAAAATTGATCTACATCTTAAAAAAATATCATTATGTCTTACCCATGGGAATTTCTGTTAAATATTTATATATACGTAATAAATACATACAAAACAATATTTGTACTTTTAAGTAATATCAAATAAGTAAGTATTGAAAAATTATTCGTTTTCTAGTTAGTGTGGATATTGTAAATTATAAAAGTTTCACAGTTTTGAAAGTAAAGTTTTTAGATTACTTTTAATACAGAATCTAGAAAACAACTTTCTATTAATAGGTATGATTGAACATTATGAATTGAAAATGTATCAAACTATCGTTCAATGCGGCATTGAATTGAGCGCTGCGAATGCGAAACACGTTAAAAAGAGAAGAAAAATGTCATCAAAAGCTTCGCGGACCAAATAAAACGGTTTCCTGTACCGAGACTTTCTATAGGGCACTCGAATAATACAATTTATTGAGATTTCCCGATTACCTTCTAAATAATAACTTGGTATTTCTCATGACTCCTTATTTATATTTGATAAATCAATAAAAAAAATTACGGTATTTTTCACGAACTTTTATTACGTATTAAGTAGATTTGATGGTTTTTCATAGGATAAGGAATGTTATTATTTTTATTCCACTACAAATTTTGCTTCTGGGGGTCGTGTACTATGATAACACTATTCTATTTACTCCTCTCTCTCTCTCTCCTTCGTTTCATATTTTTACAATTTTTTAGTCATGTTATACAAAATCATACTATTTTATTACTACGTGAGATATGTTACTGTTTCGAAGGTTGTCAAGCATAAATACCTGCTGTGTTTATAGAGTAGCTTGCGTTAATATATCGAATAGATTAACCCATTGACGAGGTATGCTGATAATAGTCGCAAAAGGTTCTTCCTATGATTTTTTTTTATAAAACGAAGACGACAAAGAAGTATAAAGCATTTTTGATGGTAAGTTATTACCTGTGGCTGGCCTTTGGAAGCATGTTGTACCAGAAGCAGCAAAGGCGCGTTGCTCTTTTTTTCCTTTTTTGAATTTTATTATACGCCGAGTATAGAGTAGCGGTGAAGATATCGAAGTGTATGTACACGGTAAAATAATTAATATTTAAAATAATTTCTTCGACGTTAACTAATTTCCTACTACAACAGTTATAAACTACGGAAAAAAAAACAACTGTTTTTGTGTAAACGATAAACCAATAAGCTAGCAAGTGGTTGCTTAACCTACAAATAAGAACTAAACGCTACGTTTGTCCGCCTGTCAGTACTTTTATGACATTTCTAGCCATAGACAACACAGATTATATTCGAATGTTATAGACAATGATTTACATGGTCGCCATTATTTTTTATTATTATATTTTGATGAGGTTTCATGTGAAGAGGTGAGTAACATGATAGTATATGATACCGGCCTATTGTCTGTTCATAATAATGTCACGCTAGTTAGGATCATATCCACAGCACCGAATAAGATGCTAAGACTCATAGCCGCTGTAATTACATTAGTTACAGCTATGATCAAACGGAACATTAATATTCAATAACGAAATTATCTTTACGTCATCAACATAGGTCCTCGGATATACAGATCAACCATGAGTGATAAAACATTTAGTAAATTACATCACAATTTTATTTCACCAAGCATCAATCCGAACTTATGCGTTTACCTGATGATACAAGGCATAGCATTATGCTCGTCACCTAAATCGCATAAGAGATATTACGTCTCGTTACTCCATTTTGCTTGGCTACAACGCATTCCAAAGCAGAACATAGTAAAGTTTTCATACTATTTATTGGTGGCAGAAATAGGAGCTGCTGTGTACTTATCTACACGGTTCCCAGCAAGAGACCTACCAACGAAAGCGTAGTGTTAGTAGCCTAGCGTTAATGTTTTGCTAATCTGCAATCAAAGTTTCGATTTATTTTGCATGTCAACAACAGATTTGGGAAATGGAAGTCTATAAACAATCCGGCCTCTTTATTTGAATTAATCTCAAAAGTTATAATTTGTTATTGCAGTAGGGTGAGGCAAGGAACCCTAACGTTAGTAACCCCTTTTAGGCAGCAATTTTTAATTTTAAAATAAAACTATGCTTAATATTTATTAATAAAACGATTACTAAGATAGTTTCGATAATCGTCATTGTTTTATATCTATGTCGCAATAGTCTGATTGTAATAAGTATTGTGTGATTACTGGACCAGACCAGTGCTTTCATAGTAGCAGATAGCACAAAGGAGGAGTGAGAAGTATGCTTAACTAGCAAGTTTTAAAAAACCACTATCACTATCTTAGGTATTTTTAAAACAGGACCTGGAGTCGTCATGTTTCACTGCATTACCAATGTATCACGAAAGCTGTTACTATTTGCTTTATTCAACGAAGCGAGGAGACGAGCCAGTCGTTCATCTGATGTACGCCTGTCCATAACAACGTGGTTTTATTTAGGATGATATACACTGCACCGCATTGTGCGTGTCCCTTTGAAACATGATATGTTAAGTCTCATTTCCACAACAATTTCAGTAGTTAAAGCGCCTTTCAAACCGGAACACAGTAACGTTTGTATACTAATGTTTGATTGTAGATATAGGCGCTGCAGTGGTACTTATCTAGACGTTGTCCAGCAATAGGGACCTACCACTAATCTCTATGCATCAGAAATTATTGGTGTATGCAAACATAACTGTGTTCCGTTTTGAAGGGCCCTGTAGCTAGTGTATTTACTGAGGTAACGAGACTCAACTCTTACGTTTCAGGGGATTAGCACATTGCGGTGCAAATGATCCTAACTAGCGTTATGTTGTTATGGGCAGGCGTGCCACTTACAATCAGGTGAAACTCCGATTTGTCTCGTCGCTTAATTGAATAAAAAAATAAAGAAAACGTTTTTTATGTTTATTTAGCTTACAACATCACGACAACATTTCAATGATTATCCAATTTATAAATACGTATAACGTTCTTAGAGAAACAAAGGGACAGTATGAAACTTTAATAACATTTTCAATATAGAGACGCGATTTATCTTGGACATAGCAATCTTGCTTTAAGAAAATAAATCTTTTACTGCGACTCACCGACAAAAGGTCGAGCCTTGTGATTCCACTTTTTGCTTCCACGGGTCAAGTGAACCACTACAAAAAGAAAGACGATCATCTGGATTCTATCAATAATGGTCTTGACATCCTTACGAGGGAACAGCGCCTGTAAATTGTGTTCATACGTAGTGGAACATAGTTCTATATATTTCAGCTCTTCCTATTTCAATCTTAGTTAAAAAAATATATGTTAGATGTTCACGTTTATTTCTTAGAAATTCAAGATAGCCTTTTGTTTAGGTTCATATATGATAATAGCTAAAGCCATGAGTATTTATTTTGTTCACGCAAATATTACACATTTTTACTGGAGGCTCTGTATTGTCAGAGATCGTTAGATAAATACCACCACAGCAGTACATATTTCATTCGTCAAACCGTAGTATGCATACATTACTATATTCTGGTTGAATAGCCCTGTTTCTAACGAAATTATTTGGGTAACGAGACTTTTTCATTTTATGTCTCAAGGCGACAAGCACAATGTGGTGCAGTGTATATCATTCTAACTAGCGCTACGTTGAAATTGATATTATTTACTACCACGTGAACGTCCACTACCACGTCGTCGCTATGAGGAATAAAAAAATTAAGGTAAAGACTTGTCAGTAACAACGGTTATTTAATAAATATTTATAATAGATGTAAGAGTTGTGGGAGGACGATCTTGATAGTATTTCAATGCTATAGCTTTCTATCAGAACTTTTATTCGCTTGAAATATTTCAGAAAAACTGATACATAATTATAATAATAAATAAAACTTAATAATACCATAAAGAAACAACTTATATTGCGCATTCTACTATCGAAGCGTTCGCTTTAGATAATAACTTCCTATACCTGGATTAGGTTACCAAAACCAGAACTGGAAACAGTTTTAGGCCACAAGTCAAAGACAATTCAAATGAGAGTATTTAGTAAATATTTGAGATAGAGATATTTCCGTTATAATTTATTTTAATTTTTTATACTTCTTTTTCGAAAATGAATTAGGTTAGTAGCAGTAATCATAGTGGTTACATGGTGAATCGTGGATCATAGGTTGCGATTTTGGACCTCTACGGGCGGAAAGGTGTGGGGCAATTTTCCAAAAAAAAATTCCCCTAAGAACCATCACGTTATGAAATGTGTCTTCCGAGCTTATCCCAAACAGGTAAAATAACGTCATAACGTTTCTCCGTTGTCAACAAAGCGGTTATTTGACCTCAAGTGTTACAAACGTGCTATATGAGCTGCCCACTTGTTTGAGGCTTCAGTAGTTATAAAAAATAACAGAATTAATAATTATATTTGTTATCTATGTATATATTTGACCACATCCCCCTCCCCCTTGCCTCTCCCTCCATAACACTATCCAATCCTTCGACCCATCCGCATCCAATATCTTCTCACCCTTCTCCTTTCCCTTTATATATTAGTTTTATTTTTATATTATTTTAGCTCGCGGATACCAGATCCGCGAGCCCTGAGTTCGATGAAGCTGCTATGGTTGTCAAAAGAACTGCGGCGAGAACATCATCATAAAAAAAAAAAAATTGTTTATAATTTCTGTATTTTTACTACTCAGTAAGTAATGTAGTTGAATGGAAATTCATCGTTAAAGCGTATTGTTGAGCCGCGGAATAGGGCGACAAGATAAGTGATAACACTTATATCCAATTCCGCAGAAAGCACTTCTGCGAGCAACTCTATTAATTACCCGACTCTCCCTGCCTGTTTCAAAACAAGCTCTAATTAGCCGATTGAGTTACAAATTCCTTCTCCTCTTCGAAACTTCTCGACTTTATGTCAAGGCTTTTGTTATCAATATTTCACTTTGTTTATTTCTTTACAGATCTTAACGTTTGTTATAGTTTCTATGTAAATTATAATTAATTTACTAAAAAAAATACCTACATATGAAAAATATAAACACTGACATATTTAACGTCGTCATAAAATTTTATTTTTCTCTGAAAAATTTTGAATGGATTTGTAGATGAAACAAGTTCAAGGATAATATAAGCTTGATACACACTTTTATCTAAATTTCTATACCTTATTCGATATTATTTATGTTTTTTATATTATCACATATGCAATAACTTTTACAAATAGTTTTATCATATAATTTTAAATAATTTGGTGTTTAATAATTTTGTCGAAATTCCTTATAACGAACCGCTGTAAACAAAATTAAGATCGAGCGTACCGCTGAAAATCACCTTATTATCGCTTATTAGATTCTCTCGATACACGTAGCCTCACTGTTGTTGAGTCAATTTATCGTCGGCAAGTTAGAGCAAGCGAGGGGACGTTGGAACGTTCACTCAATTAGTTAATTTTGTTAAATATCCTTGATTGAGCAACGGACGGCAATCAGCCATGCAAATTCTCCCCCGTCATTTCCGAGACTTCACCGGCAATGGAATTTTGCGGAACGCGCATTAGCCGTTCCTCGTGAAAGTGAATAGAGTCTTCCTTTTACTCTTGCATTCGTTTGTACTGTTCCTGTTTGTGAAGTTATTGTGTGAAAGTTCTTTTAGGAACTGTCGTTCCGTTGTCGAAAGCTCTGTAGTGGGGCTCAGTGACTCACATCGTACTGCGCAGTTTGCTTTATAAAAACAAAAGTATGACAAATTAAGTAAGAAAATGTTCCTTCAATCACCACTTTTACAATTGTGATGAATAAATGGAAATGGCAGAAAATGGAATAAATGTATTCTCAGGGAGTAAGAAATACTTCATCCTAATTCGAAAAGAAATTTTAATTAAATATTCAAATAAAGTTGAAAGCAAAGTGAAGTTATTATGTTTATAAAAGAGATTAAGTGATAATAATAAACAGCTACATACGATGATTACTCGTAACCACATTTTAGTTACTATTTTCAGAGAGAGAAAAGCCTTTGAGCGCATTGAATCTCCTCCAAATAAACCCTTACAAAAGACGGCCCCTAGTGCCGGGCGGTACCAAAGACCATGCAGACTGTGACGGACGTCGGCAAGGCGCCGGAACCAGGGGTTCTAAGAATCCCCAGGCGGTGAGTTCTCGTCAGACGACCTTGGCCCTGACAACATATAACGCACGCACATTGCGGACCACGATTGCTAGAGTTAAGTGGCAGTGGGCAGGGCACATTGCTCGAAGGACCGACGGCCGATGGGGCAGTACCGTCCTCAACTGGCGCCCGCGTACTGGTAGACGTTGTGTTGGGAGGCCTCTCACAAGGTGGACCGACGATCTGGTGAGAATCACGGCAATCGACTGGATGCGAGTAACTCGGGACCGATCGACGTGGAAATCTTTGGGGGAAGCCTATGTCCAGCTGTACACGTCTATCGGCTGATGATGATGATGATAGTGATGGGAGCTAGAGCCTCGTTTGTTGATAAGTAGGGTGAACCACAAGCAGGTGAAGTTGGCTATTGTCACGTGAATTGTTAGAACCCCTTACTTATATTGTAATATACTTGTAATAATTCATAAATTTGAAGAAGTAGTAATAAGAATTAACCGTAACATATTGATTGTTAACAGCTTTTTACAAAGTTAATTTTAGAAGTCACATATATGATCATGTACAAAGTAGACCACACAGTATTGAGTCGAGAAGAAATTTTGCAATCGAATCATTTCCGGTTTCATCGCGGTCTAAGCAACTTGTTCTAACGAGATGCATTTTCACAAATGTTTACTTAAGAATTTACAAATTCTGCACACCGTATGCCATCTTATTTTGTTTATTATAATAATATTTGATGAACTGTTGTAATTTAATAAGACCTTTGTCTACTCCCTAATTAAATTAAGGTATCAGTTTCCATCAAGTGAACCTCTTACTAGTATAGTTGCTACGTCGAATAAAAAGTAATGTGGTGTTGTTTGTAATGGTGCCACGATTTCGAAACTCCTTCGCTAGTTACCATCATATCTCAATAATACCAATTTAAATATGAAATGAATCTAAATATCAATCATCAAAAATCATCTGAAAACCAACGATGACTTCTCTGCTTTATTCAGGCTGTCCATGTCACTATCAACGTAAGTTCGAAGCTCAAAAACTCCTCTTAATATAATATTATTATATATTGAAAGTGCTGCTACGTAACAAGAAAAACGATAAATACTTTTTTAATACTACTAATATATTTTCGTTATAAGAGATTTATAAAATAACTCCGTCGAATAATACTAAACAATTACCATAAAATGGACTACAGTTCAGTAAGTAGCGGCATTTTTTTTTTTCATCAAATCAAAGCACAATGTCTTGTAGTGAATGTCATTATTACTAGTGCCACGATATCGTTCATCTTTAGGTGAGCGTCTATCTTTATAAGATGTTTCAACGGAATATATATATATATATATATATATATATATATATATATATATATATATATATATATATATATATATATATATATATATATATATATATATGCTGTATGACTGCAAATCAAACCTCAATGTGTTCATCATTTAAGATAATAACCACCACTTCCGCGAATCGCTTTTAATTACACCTGATATGAAGAAATTGTATGTGTTTAACATTGTATAGTTTCAAGTGGAACATAATTGGATTATATACATCGTCCTGAACTTGCATCCGCATCTTGGTCTCAAATCATCTCTGTTTATTACTGGTGATGAAGTAATTGTATTCTGCTGAAAATTAAGAAATATATGACGAATCAAACGTTATGTCCACATGGTTGATGAAGTAATAAAATATTATTGTTTTACGTTAGTATCTTCTTCTTAATCTATACATTTTCATAGCACTATTCAATAACATACATTAAATTTTGGAGTTATCAGTATTAGTTTTTATTACTAACATTTTACTAAAAATATCAAGACAGAAATAATACTAACATTTTTAGCGTAATTTGACGAAGTGACGTGTCCAGCGAGACCTTCATCTAATCGTTAGTGATACATCGTTGCATTAGGTAAGATGATATCAGTGATAAACAGGTAGTAGGTTATCTTTGTGTAGCTAAAACAATAATATATTTATTAATTGATATAAATTATGAACAAAAGAATTTAGATGTTAATTTTAAAGTATGTTGTATAGTAAATTTTCTTCTATTTTTTTTGTTCGATGTAACAATGACTAGTAATGAGCAAAGCAAGAACAAGACCAAGACTTGGACAAACTTAGTATTAGTATTGGTTATTGGTGGTCTTATAATAAAAAATGTTATATTTCCAAACGAAAAGTATATGTTCAAGTTATAATAAATATTTTAACTCATCATTTCAATGGAATTTAAATTTTATCGTTTAATTTGCACTCTCTCTTGCATTGCAAGTCTGTCTTGATTTTAAGTCTAACTATGGTTTCAGACTAAGACCGATATTACTCATCACTAGGGATGAGACGATGAGAGATTTACCCAGTGGTAAGTGACATACCGGGCTACAACAATGTGACGCAAGTTAGGATGGTATACAATACAGCATTATGCTCGTCGCATTAAATTATAAGATGCTAAATATACTAGTGTAATAATAGCCCTGTAAACTGGAATATATTAACTTAGTAATTAGCTTGCATAGTACTTACTGTTTGTCGACAGAAATAAAAATGCGGTGGTACCTACTTAATCTCCGACAACAGAGACCTACTACTAGTAAAATACATAAATGAGTAATAATACTCATTGGGTACATTGTTTAAGTCTCGACAGAGGACAAACAAAACAGTACTCCAATATTTCCGCTTATGTGCACATAGTCAAATAAAATATACTGTTTCTTTACGTCCGGTTCTGTAGTAGGTAGATAACGGATATAGAATTATCAAATTTTAATGAAGGTTTCTTATTTGAAGACGCCGCCAAAGCGCACCAGTACTGGGCCCTAGGTAGTTATAACTGCCGTTATCTACGGTATTTCCGCAATTAATCCTATCTCGGCGATAAGGCTGTTTCAAGTTAAGGACCAGTCACTGGGGATCTAAGCAATCTTCACGGGTGACTTGTCAAAGTGAGAAAGGGTCGGGAGCTCAAGAGACTTTCAACAATGCTTGTTATCTTAGAAGTAAGCTAAGAACATACCTAATGATATCATTTTAAATAAATATGAGGCCGGTATTTCGTAGAAAATACGGACTTGTAGCACTCGAGGGGCCCAGGGACCATCCTCGAGCTTCTAAAAACGTAGAAAATCTCTCTGAATCTCTCTGAATACCAAAAATTGCTACTTATTTTTGGTATTCAGAGACCAACTTTATTTGTTTAAATATTCATTTTAATCTTCGACGTCGTCTCTAAAGAATAACTTTTAAGCTTTTAACCTTACGGAAGACATGATTTTTTTCTTAACAAAACAGTTTCTTTTATATAACCATATAATTAGTTATAAATTGTGATTTAAAAAAAAATAACGTATATGAAAGGAAAAAAAAGGATAAGCGACGAGACGAGCAGGACGTTCACCTGATGGTAAGTACACGCCTGCACACAAAAACGTGGGGCTAGTAAAGACGATATATACTGCAATACATTGAGCACATCGCCTGAGACATGAGATGTTGAGTAGCGTTACTGCAGTAATTACACTAGCTACAGGGCCCTTCATACCGGAACATAGTTCGCAAACTCCTGTTTGGCGAAAGGAAAAGACATTGCGGTGGTACCTACCTAGACGGTCTCGGGTAACAAAACCTACCATCAATAAAACATAAACTTTCAATAATTTAATAATTATAATAATTTTATTATAATATGCTAAATATACATATCAATTGTTTTTTTTTTTATTTATTGCAATTTGTTTACAGTTGGACAAAAGTCAAGTATAAATACCTTGTGTGTAAACACCAAGTGTAAGTACCGAGGACTACGATGGTGAAGCGTGCTGTTCAATACTTTGGCTATATGTAGAATGACGGAACACGACAATGCTGTCATAGCGGCAGTCTTACAATATAGGGGTGGCTGGTTAGCTTCAAAACTATCACCAACCAAACCCCACAATTGTTGTCCCCGGATCGTACCAGGGACCTTCGTCTTTGCTAAGCAGCTACATCACCAATCCACAGGGTAACACATACAATACGATATTAGAGTCATTTAGAAAAATAGCGAAGAGGTATTACTCCAATCAGAGATAAGGAAAGATGAAAGTTGAATTATATAATGTCTAGTACAATAATTCAAGTAGGTTCTGTGTAATTTGGGTTTATAATCTGGTGCTGTAGCAAATAAATTCGAGTCAAGTTAATATGGTCGAAGCGGAGTTCAATAAAACGATTTGTGCCCGTGACGGATGTCGACAGGGGTTGAACATTTGCTTTTATTTCGTCGTGCAACTCGTTTAGCACATGCCGACTGACAATCAATCTCAGTCAATATATAGGACAAAGGGCCGTTGTTTCTCTGTTGTAGCTGCCTAATGAAATTTTTCAGCGACGGTTTATTCGTCAACGCCGTACTCGATACTCAATGTAGGAGGCAATAAATGACTCTTTCACAACCCCAGTCGAGCACCGAAATTAATATACAAACATCAGTACGGCGTGCGCGAGCGCTATACATGTGAGGAATTTTAATAATATGTACCCTTACAAATTGAAGGTACAATAATAAAGTTTTCAATAACCTTACCTATAATAAAAAAATCGTGTAGATGCTCTCGTTATTCTTTATTGCATTAATTTAATTTATATCCAAATGTGTATTGTGAAGGAGTGGACAACTGGGAGGATCTTTTAAATTTGGATAACTTAGTGCAAAGTAATTTATATGTTTTAGTAGAATAAAATTAAGATGAAATTATAATTATCGTGATAGTTATATTCCGCACCTTTCACCAGATCGTCGGATCACCTACTGCGGGCCTGCTACCAATGCGTCTTCCGGTACCCGGTCGCCAATCGACGACCTCGGTGCCCTTGGTTATTTTAGCTTGTACAGCTTTCCAATAAATTCGTGCTGAGAATTCATTATACTTTGATCTAGTGTGTAGCTTAGTTCGAAAACTTCTCTTTAATTGTGAACTTATATTTGTATCAAAAAGATGTTCTTCGTAAAATTTATGTTATAAATAACTTAGTCCCTTTGTCATCCATACATATTAAAGTAAATTTTTGTTTCATACTTTTACAAGATTACTACAA
This sequence comes from Ornithoptera priamus, assembly GCA_029034505.1. Lineage (NCBI taxonomy): Eukaryota > Metazoa > Arthropoda > Insecta > Lepidoptera > Papilionidae > Ornithoptera > Ornithoptera priamus. Next base: position 4,887,384 of record JARDWD010000833.1, on the reverse strand, counting down.
GTCCCTCAATCCCTTCTGTTCCCTGGAGAGTCTGTCCCTCATTTCTTGTTATAACTCTTGTTTACACAATTGTATTGACTTCGGACTCACCTTTATTATGTTTTCTCTTGATTTATATGAGTATCGGTGTTTGTTTAAGTTGATACATTAACATCTGAATACACCAAAAGACCTCATTAATCATTCGGTAATAACGGCTGAAGAAACAAGTTTGTTTGATCACATAGTCACCGTAGGTCTCGCTGTAGGAAGCCGTCTACCTTCGCACCTCATATTTCTACTGTCAAACAGTAGTGTGTAAACATTCCGATTTGAAGTGCGCTAGCATTCTGTACTAATGAGACTTCATCACTTAATATTTGGAAGAGGCTACTACCGGATAGTGACGCATTGTTATACTTGTAAGTAAAAAAATTATATGAAGTTTATTGTAATATAACGTGTTTCAATTGAGTTTTTATCTTACGAAATATCTTAGTTACTACAATAATAAAAGCTTATAATTTAATATCATTTTGAATTAAACGCTTAAGTATTTAGGATTCTGCAGAGATATGATACTAACATTGAAGATGTATAACGTCTTCAATTCCTAACAAGATTAAACGAAATATTTTTAATCAGCGATGTTTGCTTTCGTGAACGTTATATTAGTAATAGTATATATATATATATATATAAAAATATTTTCCATTTCAGCAAATGTATGCCTATTTTTATTCCTTTAAAATAGCATATTCAAACGAAGCACTTGCGCACGCCGTAAGGCCATTGCGTCCGGCGGTGCTTTTGACGACCAAATGACCGGCTCTCAAGTTTTGAGAGCACTCTCAGCAACCCCACTGTTCAATATTACATCTACATACATATACAACGGCCATGTAAAGCTTTTTCTCGTTTCGTACATTCGTAACAGAATATTCAAATTTATTTATAACTTATCTGTGTTAAAATTTTTTGAGATATTGACTGCACATTGTGGAGAATGTTCGTGTGCTTCAGTACGAGTACATCCAGTTTATAAATTATATATGCAGCTACGTTTAGGATGATATTGAAGATTTGTAATTTTTTTAAAGATCTGTTTTAAACTTTGCATTTACGTTCGTATTTAATGCGTTTCTGTAAGTTATTTTTCATTTAATAATACATCTGTTGTAAAAATTATAAAGTTTAATCTACAATGCTATTTTGGTTGTAAATAGAAAATTGAACGTGAATAAACGACAAACGAAGATGTCAGCTATCAGATAACTTGGCAACTAGCTCTGTTAAAATTATTTTCAAAATTTACACTCTCACAAGATGTGAAATAAAAATGTGGCTAACGGTAAAGCGCGATCATACAGACAGTCGACACATTACTTTGTGAAGGTATGTTATCTAGGATTTGATAACTGTACTGCTGTTGAAACGGAATCGAACCATGGATCTCAGTGTTACAATGCAAATACTATGCCGATACGCCACAGGCAGTTAAGATTCAATTTCTGCTCCAATTTGACGCTAAACAAGAGAGCTTCATTGGTAGTTTATCATTTCTAGGCACGTAACACCTGTTACAGGGAACTTCATTATCGCAAACTATTCTGCAGGGAATTCCCGTTTAACAACTGATAATCACGTTAACTACTGAATCCCTACGCCTATGTACTACGTATTAATACGTCGGGTGTCTCGACAAAAGCTTTTGTTGAATAATGAGAATACACGTCGCCTTAGTGAGTAAGCGACTATCCTAAATTAAGATCTAAGTTGCTGGAAAATGTATGTACGAGACAAATTTCTCGCAAGTTTGATAAACTGCTGTACTTAAATGGAATTTACAACTTAATTTCAATTTTAGTTAGGTAACGCTTAAGTCATATTAAACGCTTTATATTATTCTCAGTTTCATTCTTATTTATTATTTCCTTTTTTTTCGTAAACTACAGCACAAACGTTGTACCATTTGTATGTAGTCTCTTATAATTTCGATATACATTTAGGTTATAATAAACATCGAAGAAAGAGATAATAAAACAAAAAAAAAATTACTAGTACTAGTAGAAATTAAAATTATTTCTTTGATATCATTCAAAAATGCTCTACGAGTGTCTTAATTGTAAATTGACGTAGCAGTAACAAAAAAAAATTCTACTAATATAGCTAGAAGCTGTGTATTGGCATATTTCTTTTCTACTTACTGTTACTTTTGTGTAGAAAGTCTGTAAGAAGCAAAAATTTAACCTAACTGTATACTTTAGATAAATTGAAAAGATACGTAGACTGTGCACTTTTCCAAATGTTCCTTACAAGCGCATGTAAGCTTCTTTGTTTTTATTTGATAAAGTTATATAATACATATCTTTTACTATTTACGGTCTGCAACCTTCTCAAGGAGAATATATACGATCTATATGGCGAATATATTATTTAAAATCCACATAGATGTATTAAAATTCATCTATATTTTAGATCCTTACAACTGATACCTGGTCTCTGTTACCGGTTGCCCTGTTGTCTCGGTCCATTAAGAACAGAAATAAAGTAAGCCCTGTCTTTCGTAGAAGGCGACTAAAGAGGTTTTCTGGTTCGTCGGCTTTGCAGGTGGGGACACTCATCGACGACTAAGCGACCCCAGGGTGAACGACAAATGCAAGGTGGTCTAATGCTTGTCGTACCGAGACAAGGGTACCGAAGAGGGCTACAGTGCGTGCATCATGCTATAGGCGAAGTGCAGGAAAGCATCGGTTCGTTTCGTAGGAGATCCCGGGACCTCCCGCAATACGAGGGTTTTAATGGGTAAAAATCCTACATAATCTTACATGCCCCCTCCCCCCAGAAGCCAGAAATCTTTTTAGAAGATTTCCGCTCGATAACAAAAACGAAGTCTCCGTTCCCGGAGATCGTATAATTTGGCACCACCTTAGCTGCTATTTTCATCCCCAAATATGAGTGTGGCAAATATTACCATGTTATAGCTTGAAGGGCGTAAAGTCAGTGAAATTACTGAGGTGACGGGACTTAATATCCTGTTTTTCAAGGCGACGAACACTACGTGGTGCACCACGTTGTTGTGGGCACGTCTGTCATTTACAATTAGGTTAACATGCATTCAGCGCATCGTTGAATAAAAAAAAGACTTAGAAGTCTTTTATTTGTGAGAATTGTGGCGGTTTCAGAACATCTCGGCCAGAGTTAACAAAAGGATGAAGATTAAAAAGAAATATGGACTTTCTTGTAAGCAACCATAGAATGACGGAAGAAAGCGCTTTAGGTTTATGAACTTATTCTTATCACACAAAAGCCCGAGGGTCTCGGGGTGAAATTTTTAAACTAGTATTTTTGCAGCGCAAAAGTCGCGAACACCTGAACAAACTGCAAGCGGGGTGAGCGATGGCGATGCATTGTGTTCCCGAAAACATCGAGGGCATTGTGTTGGATTTAGGTCGCCTGCATTTTAAGCTTTAAACACTTTGTTCCTCGTTCAATGCTAGAGCCGGAATTTTTATTATAGGCCATGAAACACAATACCTAGATGAGTTCCGACAGTGCGTTGTTAGCGAGAAATAACAATCGAGTACTATGGTTCTAATAAAAACGATATGATAGCGCCTGGTATATAGGCCACTGCAGGACAAAGGTTGGCTTTTATAAAAGGTTCCATTGTAGTAAAAGTTGCTATCTCTTTTTAATATTTATGGATTAAATATCTAGAAATCGAGACATGTATGAAATAAAAAACTTCATTTATCCTATCTTGTACAATAAAAAATGAACAAATTATATTATATTAGGTCCTTACATATGAAATTAGCGTTTTGTCGTACTGTACACTTTGATCTGAAATATCTCCTCTTGGGTTAAGAATTCCAATTTCAAATTTATAAATTCATTTAGCTAGTACATTTGAGTTTTGAAAACAGTCATTCATTTGTTTTTTCCTCATTATATTATTTCTTTGGCGTCGCTTATTACCGCACAATGGAAAACATGAAATATAGGTATATTTACGAGTACGAGTACTACTGTGGCACCAGTGCTGCAGAAACAGCTCGAAGGATTAATGATGTGTACGGCGCTGGTGTCGCTAAAAGAAAGCACGGTACGTTTTTGGTTTCAACGTTTTTATTCTGGAAATTTTGATCTTCAGAACCAACCCCGTGGACAGCCGGAGACCAAAGTGGAAAATGAAGAATTAAAGGCCATTGTGGAAGCGGATCCATCACAAAGCACTTCAGAGATAGCTGCAGGCTTCGGGGTAAGTGAAAAAACTGTATTAATTCACTTGAAGCAAATCTGGAAAGTAAAAAAACTTGGATGGATACCTCATGAATTGAGTGAATCGCACTTGCAAAGACACGTCGACTGCTGTGTTACTTTGCTCCACCGACACAATAATGATTTTGAATTGAATCATTACATGTGATGAAAAGTGGATACTGTGTGATAATTGGAAGCGCTCGTCGCGATGGCTGAACACTGGAGACCCAGCCGAATCCTGCCCTAAACGGAAATTGACTCAGAAAAAGTTACTTGTGAGTGTTTGATGGACTAGCGCTGATGTCGTTCACTACAGCTTTCTAAAATTTGGCCAAACGATTACGGCAGATATCAATTGTCAGCAACTGTAAACCATGAAAGCAAGAACTAGCTACTAAACAACCGAGATTGGCCAATCGCTCTAGGTTACTGCTGCTTCACGACAACGCCAGACCACACACTGCACAACAAACGACCGATAAGTTATATGACCTACAATTGGAATGTCTGTGACATCCACCGTACTCCCCGGACCTTGCCCCAACACTTTACCATTTATTAAGGAATTTGGACAACTTCTTACAAGGAAAAAAATTCAACTCCGATGCGGCAGTCAAAACCGTCTTCAAAGAGTATTAATGATTCTCGCGTCCTATGGTTTTTTTAGTATAGGGATCAATGAACTACCTATGAGATGGCAAAAGTGCATAAATAACAAAGGTACATACTTTAATTAATTAAATATATTTTATAAAAAAAATCGATTTTATATTCTTCCGTACAAAACGCCAATTTCATTAAGTAAGGACCTACTAAATTGTAAGTGTAAAAATATATATAGATGAGAAAGACACCCTATACATAATTATATAATAAAGAAAGCTTTTATATTACATTCTATACATATTTGTATAATGTATATTATCTGTAGTTAATTTTTTTTTATTCTAGTTAGCTACGAAAGGAACAGGTCTTTCACCTAATGGTAATTGCCATGCCCGTCAATAACGTGTCGCTAGTCAGGATGATATACACTGCACCACATTGCGCTCGTCGTCTAAGACATAAGATGTTGAGTCTCGTTACTACAGTAATTACAATAGCTACAAAGCCCTTCAAACTGGAACAGTAATGTTTGGACATTTCTGTTTGGCGGCAATAGTACTTAGACCATCGACGGCTACAGAGACCTGCCAGTAGATGTAGTTATAGCGACCGCAAAAAATACAGGTTAAATAAAGCATATTTGGTTAACAGATTAAAAAATATTGTTTTACAAGTTAAAATTAACAAAACTATGTTTACATTATATCCTCTATAATATATATGTGTCTGTATTATATTCATGGGTCCTCGTATTATTATTGTTACTTTGTTAATTTAATTAAAGTTCCTATCTGCTAGAAAATGAAAATGTTCGCTCTTATCATAACAGGATCCGTTTCGTACTGTTATTACTTGTAATGCTATTAACAAAAAAGTTTTGAAATCTTTTAGTTTCGTAGTACTTGCTATAAGTGGGTGCCCCTGCCATCCAATTAGCAGTTAGAAAGTTTAAAACTTTCTAACTGCTTGACCCTTTATACTTATCCAGTATCCGGTTTATGCAGATTAAAATTAAATATATAATTTTATGATTAAAAAAATGTCGCTTTTTGTCACCTTAACATTTAAATAATATTCAATGATATTCTGTGGTCTATTGGAGTGTAAAGGTTCTGATACACCAATTCACGGGATCCAAGTCAACCTCACCAGCCAGTGGTGTACCCTGTTAATTAACAAACGAGGTACTGGCTGCCATCAACCCGCATTGAGCCATATCCTCTCATATGAATCCCTACCCGATCGATGTGGGAATCGTTAGAGGAGGCCTACATCCAGCAGTGGATGTCTATCGGCTGATGATGATACTCTATTCTATTAATATTGAGAATTATAGGTGTGTTTGAGGTTAACTAAGGTGATGAACACTGCGCCACGTAGTATTTGTCTCTCGAGATATAAGATATTAAGGCCTGTTACCCAAGTAATTTCATTAACTACAATACCCTTTAAACCGGAACATCGTAAATGTTTGCACATAACTATTTGGCAGCAAAAATAGGAGTTTGGGTGGTAATGCTGCAACCCTTTGGCTTCGCTCGGTGTCATTCTTTATATTATCATTAATTTTAATTTAGAGAGGTAGTTTGCATATAATGGTTTCATCATCATCATGAGATGCCTCCTAGTAGCAGTAGTAGTAATTTAAAGATACTTTCATAGTAGTTTTTTTCTCAAACTACTAGACTAGTTATTTTCATATTTTTAATCTCATATTGTAAATTTTCTGCAAAGTTGTGGCTAGGCTGGCAATATGTGGGAGCCTATATTTTAGAGAAGCATGATTCACCAACTTAGTCTTATTACCAGGTAAGTTGTGAAAAACACATCAAATTTTAGTTCATTGTATAATAGGAGTAAAATAAAGTTTAAATGATAAAATATTTTTAGATGTAATATCTATAAATTCAGACGTACATCAAAAACTATGCAGACTGACACCAGCAGCGTGATCTCAAGTTTGCGATTGTCCTCAGAACTCGATCATTCAGTTTATAATTAAACTTGGGTCAAACCGTAGTTGACTTCTATATAGTTTTGCTCCTCTCGGGAACTTTCTTTGTTTGTGTACCCGTGCTGTTTTAATTACTCCTTCAAGTGCTTGACAAATTAATAAATATCCAATTAGTGAATGCTACAGAGATTACTTCATTCCGTTTGCTATTTTACCAAGGCACTCCTTAACTGATCGTAATAATTTTCTTCAATATAATCGAGGTAAAGTTTCAAGTTTAAATGATTTAAAACTAATCGATTTATATTAAACTTTTTATTTACTTAGTTACATTTAGTCTAAACTATCTTTTAGCGGAGAAGGAAGGTCACCTATCGCCACTGGATATCCGCACCACCAACGTTTCTAACCTTTGCTTATTCTCAAACAATTAAAGGAATTGTTGGTTATGAGTAACATTTTTTACAACGATATAAGCTGTGTTTTTTTTTTAAATTAAGGCATTATAATTTATTATTGCAAAGTAAAATAAACAATAGCTGCGAATATTTAAAACTTTGCCAGCTCGCCTTTCCATAGCACCCGGCGATATAACCGATGTAAGTTTTGCGTTGTATAATATACAAAAATCCTTCCATAATATTCTTGTGATTGAAAACTTACATTTTAAAATGAAAAAAAATCAGTTCACTTTTTATTATTACTACTATTATGACATAATAATCACATCTTCATATTTAATGATTTGCATAAGGATTTTCATATGTTTAAATCAATTATATATATATATAAAGGAAATTGATTCTGGCAACAAAATCTGTTACTGCAGGATATAATTTGATAAGTCAAGACATCATCATCATCATCATCAGTTGATAAATGTCCACTGCTGGATATAGGCCTCCAACAATGATCTTCACAATGCGGGTTGGTGGGAGCCAAGGCCTCGTTTGTTGATTTTCGGGTGCACCACATGCAGGTGAGTTTGGCTTGGAACCCGTAAGTTGTTGTGCGGGACCCCTTACACCCGTTAAGCCGAGACTACTATTACTCATACTGTGATAAATATTTAATCAGCCCCTTCAGTGAATTACTTTATTATACATAACTTTTAAACCACATATATCTTGTTGTTAACAACAGTCATAAACAAAACTCTACCGCAACGCCTACGTATATGATCAAAAAATAACTTATCATCTCTTTATTGAAAAGTACAAAACAAACATATCTGATAACCTTTTTTAAGGGATACTTAATGTTATAACGAAGAAGCTACTTGAATTTAAATGTAAATATTAAATTTTTTATGTTCTCTACATAACGAAACCAATTGATCTAATTTACACAAAGTACATATTTTTTATCATTGATATTATTATAAACCCGGTAATGAGAATAGTACTCGCAGATGTTTTTATCTTAACAATTGATGCCTCACAAAATTAAAGTAACCATAGGAATGATATACCAGGTATAACTTAGATGTATATACCGTTAAGATGTTCACTCGTTTCACCGATTTTAATCGTTAGGAAGTTGTTGAAATATTAATGGGCGCGTTATGCTCAATTTCCTGGCTCTCGGTGAAAAGCTATCGGTAACTTTGTCCTTTAAAATGTTAATCGTTTGGTGTAAGTATTCGGAAGCGAATTGGGCAAGTTTTAATAGCACTCCGCTTTCATACGGGATTCAGTTTTATCGATTTATAAAGCGGATGTTGTGTTGAGATGTAAATTTAGTAACCTGTATGACGATCATTCCTTTTATTAGTAAATATTAATGAGTCTTGAACTGTGATATCCAAAGCAGTCCATATCGACTACTAAAGGTCGACGATGACATGCAAGATTAAAAAAAACAACGGGGGTTCACGAGCCTGGACTTTATTTTAGTAGATAGCGAGTATAAATTTAAGTATTATTTCTTGAGATTTATAATCTTTAAAGAAGTAATAAAATCTTTAAACCTATTATTTTACTATAATATCGTGGTATAAATTTCGCGTCTGAATCTACAAACGGATTTCAGTTGAAATCCTAAAAATGACATTTTCGATGGGCGATTTTAGTGGGGAATACAAAAACACGAAAAAAAAAAACTTCAAAATGGTTGGATCACTCAATGGTTTATTTTTCGCGAGCGCAAATTGTTTACAGGGCAGGTCCGTTTTTAAAGCGAAAGTACGCGGAGGCCCGCCGGAGTGCCATAAAGTGGGGCCGCTTTTGAAAAATTACATTTATTAAATTTGAAACGTTATTCAACACGGCATCCGTTGATTATTCCAATTTTTCGCATCGCTTGCTCCCGTTAATTGTTTTCCCAGTCCATCCAATTCGTTCTTCAGTTAGCTTTACAATTTCAAAGTGTCATTTGATTCGTGATGGATTTCGAAGTTTTTTGGCAATTTCACGCTCTGCGGCAATTCCCCCGGCGGATTTTGTTTTGTATCGTCGCATACCTGCGATCGTTACACTAATTCGGATAATTTCGACAAGTTTAATTAAGAAGACATACCATTGTAACGCCTGAAACCTTAACTTCAATTGATATGTTTACAGTTTTACCATAACCGTAATCCTCTTCATTAAATAAACATCTTATTCCTGTTTGTCCTTTTGCATACAAAACAATATACTATTTACTTTATTACTAATAATTTGTATGGTAATCCTCAACTTATGTCTATACTAACAAATGAGTTAAATAAAGCAACGAACTGAAAGAAGAATAAATTTCATTTCAGCATTTTCCATTTGAAATGCAGCATAATAGGTAGTAATACGTACAGCAAAGGATAGAGACAGATTGTTGATGTCAGTCTTCTCCTGATAGTAACGAGGATGTCTTTTTATTTATGGTCAATTATTTATAAGCATAAAACCAATAAAAACAACAACGTGTTTGGGTGTGATTGTTTTTTTTTTTTTTTTTTGTTTCCCCTGCGTGTTTTGGGTCAGGGTCTTTATTTATCCGTCGATCGATTACCATCATTTATACTTTGTTTCCTCATTCTCCTCACTCATTCTTCCATCTTTTGTTCTCTACTTATCTTTCATCCATTTTCTTCTCTATCATTCTACATCCCATTTCCTTCTGTCATACGTCCTCTCTTCAGATTCGGAGACTGCTGGTGTGCGCTCCTGGGGGGTAGTGGGAGGGGGGGACCCTGTAAAGAATCATCCCCTGTAGCGTTCTTCTTGCTGTTGCTGTCGTTTTATTAATTTTTATTACCTTTCCCACTACTCTCCTACAATAATCCAGGAACGCTTCGCGACTTCCGTCGTCACTCATCAGAGAGGCGATGACTCCACTCCTTATCTGCTTTTGGGTGTGATTGTTGTTTAATTGTCATAATGACGATTTCTTAAACAACTTCAATAACCCAACATTTTCAGTTTTTTACGGACAAATTTTCTTCAGGCATACATTTTACAGATTTTATAGTATTTATTTAAATATTTGTTACTCTGACGTTTTCGGTAGTCTGCAGCCACTTATGGTAAGAGACATCTTGACTTCATAGTCATCACGGTATACGTACAGCTTTTAAACAATTGTCCACAGTCGAATCTATTCCAAATGAGCAGTCTTGATGTCTACTAGTTGTATGACTGGTATTTGATTTAATTTTATCAATAATGGGATCCCAAGCGGACGTAATAACCATAAAATATAATATAAAGCAAGTATAAAGATATGAAACGTCTCAATTTATTAATCTTGATAAAAGCAGTAAATGTAAAACGGTCACTTAAATCACAGCTTTCGCAGCAACTGCCACGCCCGCGGTGACCAAAGTTATGTTTGCATGTAACGTTATGTTTAATGTTGTATGTAATCCGTTTCATTTAGAGCATATTCAATTAAGATAAGAATTTCGTAATGGCAAATCGCACAATATACCATTTGATACGACTATCGTAAGGTAATAATTATTGTGAGATAACAATCATTTTAAGCTATTAGAAACTGCGCAAATTATGCGTGTAACAGAAGACGTTACCTTGTGTAGCTCAACCAATAATATATTTAATAATAGATAAGACGTGGTGTAAGGGTTCCCGTACAACTCACAGGATCCAAGCCAACCTCACCAGGTCGTGTTGCACCTTGCTACAACAAACGAGGCTCTGGTTCCCATCAACCTGCAGTGGGCCAGCATGGTGAGAGATGGTCCAAATCCCATATGAATCCTTACACGATCATATGGGAATCTTTGGGGAAGTATATGTCCAGCAGTGGACGTCTATCAGTTGATAATGATGATGATAAATAAGACAATCTAGGTGTTAATTCTAAAATACATCGTATAATAAATTGGAAAATAAGAACTGAGGAGATCGTTAGCCTCAAGTGACAATGGGCAGGACACATTGCTCGAAGGACTAACAGCCAATGGGACACTAAGGTCCTCGAATAACGACCGCGTACCGGAAGACGTAGTATTGGCAGGCCGCTCACCAGGTGGTCCGACGACCTGGTGAAGGTCGCGGGAGTCGGCTGTATGCCGGCAGCGCAGGATCGATCGATGTGGAGATCTTTGGGGGAAGCAGTGGACGACTGTCGGCTGATAATGATAGTAAATTTCGTTCTATTTTTGATATACACAATATTATAAAATGCCTCGCTTATTGCCAAAAGATGTTAATTCTCGTTACCCCAGTAATTGCACTACATTTTGGCGGCAGATACAGAACCTGCGATGGTATCTATCTATACGGTCTTTAGCAACAGAGATCAAGGACCAGTAGATGGTATATTACTATGACGTTTTTTTTAAGAAAATAGTTTTTTTAGGCAATTGGTAATAAACATAAAAATGGATTGATGTTTGAATTTGAAGATGTTATAGAATTTATTCCATTTACATTGTCTTAAAAGCAATTACAAAAGCTAGAATAAACGAATTATTTGTCATTCCTTTGTTGGATCCCGAAGGAACGCTTATTAAGAAAAGGCGATTAACGTCTGAAAGAAGCTTTCTATTCTTAGTTAATCTTTCTTTAAGATATATTTAACGTCGAACATAAATTATTCCTTGTAAAGTTTTTAGTAACAACAATAATATTATTTATAAGGCCATTGTAAATATTCCTAAATATCGTCTAATATAACTCTAATCTTCTCTTTTCTTTATCTATCTCTAATATTTTATAAGAGTTTCACGGTGAGTTATAATCACATATCAAGACAGTACATTAAAGTTATTTAACAATTGATTGATGGCATAATTTTTTAATGGGTAGATTATTCCTTAACAAAATCATCAAAAGTGGTTAAAAATATTTACGAAGGTTTAACTAACAATAAGGGTTTAAGGGATTCCGCCCAACTTGTTACGGAGCCCAAGTTACCCTCACCTGGACGCGGTACATCCTGTTGAATAACAGAGGAGGCTCTGACCACCCACCAACCCGCACTGGGCTAGCGTGGTGGGCTAAGGCCCAATTCCCCTCAATGACCTCTGTGGAGATCTTTTGGGAAGGCCTATGTCCAGCATTGGGCGCTTTGGCCTGATGATGATAATAAATTAAAAATATTTAATCTATCGCTACAGAGATAACAGCATCACTGAACCCTACTATCTTTTCCAAATGGTTGAAGGTTACAACTACCCACATATATTCCAGTGAATTTTGTTATGATATATTACTATTTTATTTTTAGTATTCATTTAAAGTTTTCATGTACTTTATAATTTACTTATTAGTAACAGGTAGTGGTATCATTATCACTGCGTGAACGCACGAGGAAGGCGGCCATTAGAAAACAGTAACGACGTGTTGTGAAGCTTGCGACCAGCACCTGAAGTGATGACTACCACCACTCTGTCAAGAGTTATACCGACGAAGAAGAAAAAAAATGGGTAATCAAATGGTATGTTAGTTTCATATATTTACTATAATCAATGTTCAATGTACCTTACGAGTATAATTTTATTTAATTACGGAACCCTTTCGTTAGTGTTATTATTGTTGCGTGTTCTTGTTCCCTTTGCCAGATTTTTAGCTTATTTGAAACTTGTTATTTACGAAGTAATGTTGTACGGGAGCAACATTCGGTCCGCCTCTATGGCATGCTAAAGGCTAAAATCATTTGCATATTGCGGCCCGCGTCAGCCTCATAATCATTACTCGCCAAGCAGAATTAGCCCCTAAGGTGCACTAGTCGACAACTACCACCACTTTATTATCCCTCAAACGTGTTCACTCATGCTAATTCAAAACCTTTGATGTGGTTTACAGTATCGGCTTTTACGGGACTAGCATTAGACGCAATAAAATAAGCAGATTGCTCAGCATATTGACTTGAAGGGAAACGTAATAAAGGAATTATCAAACTCACTAAGCTACAAAACAGGTATTTCACTTTTTTTATTGTCGTTACGTTAATAACTAAAAATTTTACCCTTTTGCTTATTTAAAAGCATGAACTAGTAATTTTTAAAAAAATAAAACTGAGATTTAAAATGTTTACGAGATATTTAAAAACTTACGAATCGTAACTTTACGGTATACAGTTAAAATATGATGTGCAGGCGCCTCGTTCTTAATGAACAGCAAAGGAGTAGAACAGCTTGCTGGCACCATTATTTCCGTTTTAATATGACGTGGGTGTTGTCAAGAATGGGCTTTTACTTTATTAGACTAAGTTACTGCGCTTTACCACCACACACCACATCACTACTTAACTTTAGTTGGGATCATGGTCAAGCACTATACTGTTATATTTTAAAAAAAATTGCAGGGTAGTTAAATAGCCATTAAATATATATTTATATTATTAGAATTATTTCTATATTGCAGAATAGTGTCAAAATTTAAAAACCCGGTAAAAAAAATATTTTCATGTTATAAAAATGATATTGTAAAAATATCCAAGTGAAGTCTACCGAAACGTTTAACGGATCTTCCGTTGTCCTCAGCTCAGCATCGTAACCTAAATTTTATCTACGCTCGCTTATTCTATTTTATCTAAAAGAGATATTAATATTACACGGAAGAAATCTTGCATTTTGTTCAGGTAAGCGCAGTATAATGCACTGCAGGAAACTTGCCGAGTTCTAACTTTGTAATGGACCATTTGCCCACGCCCGTCCTCCCGTCGCTTTTTAATCAGATAATCAAATACTCGAACAGCTGACGACAAATTTATTTCTGTATACAAAGATCTAAATCGCAGCTGGGGCTTTTTTTATTTGATTGTTTTAGATAATGATGTTTTTTACAATTCTTGTTTAAAAAAGATATCAAAGGTTGCTTAAGTGTGTCATTTTTAACACATTTTCATTATCATATACGGCAACTGTTGACAGGAAACGTAAAGTATGTTATTAGTGTTGTGATGTTCGAAGGCCAGGTGTAAAATAAAAGTTAAGCAAATTGACGACTCGTTTCTAAGATATTGAGAAAAGTTAACGCCATAGACGAAATATATACATTTACTTTATTTATAATAGTTGTTCTCCGGCTGCTTTGCTGGCTGTAACACCCCCGCAACTCCCTTTGGGGAAGAATTTCGTAGAATCTGTTCTTAGCTGGCCTACACTTGGTTAAATGAATATTCCTACCAGAGTTCTCCGTCAAATGTCTCTCGGCCTTCCAGAGTTATTAAGATGAGTCTCTCTCTCTCTCTACCTAGAACATTTTAAACATTATTTTATTTAACTTATAATTACTTTTTTTCCCCTAATTTTCGTTTTAAATATATAGACAAGTTGTTGATAAAAAATATAACCCGTACGTATTAATTCAATTGTTTAAATATATACTATAGCAGCTCAAGATGCAAGCGAACCTTGGTTTGGTTCCCACTGGCAAATAGGGGTACAATTTTTGTACATGCACTTTAATTGGATTGAAATTTAAGTAATCAAAATAATTAATGATAAAAATTTGTATAAAGAAGTTGAAAGTGAATCATTCAGATTATGTCCAACACAGATAAATCTATGACACCTGTTAACAACTACATTTGCTTGTATGAGTTTATTATTGTACCATAAGATACTATCTTATATCTTAATAACTAATTAGTATATCAGTTACATATTTTATTAGCGTTCGTAAACTATCATTATGTTTAGTCGATTGTATTTATTGTCCATCTAAGATGATAAGAAAAAGAGAAGCTGTCACGAAATATTATATAGTTCAATGTTTGCATCGGTTGGAATAAGAGCCACTTTAAATAAATATGTCTCTATACAATCAATACAATCCAAACATTAAAGCGGAAGTGTTTATAAATCATGTGACCGGCATTAGCTGTTCGTAAATATTTCTACATTGTTTTACCATGTCAGGTGAGTTTAATTTTTGTTTGGCGTATGTCCAACTTGTTTTTATTTATAATACGTTCAACAAACACTTTGTGTTACTAGTCCAAAAAACCATATTAAAACAAACTATTAAAGTTTATGATAAATTGTTAATTAAATATAGAGTTTTGTAAAGTTGAAAGTTTTGTTAATTTTTGCTATCTAAATGTACCTTTCATCAGTAAGAAAAAATTGTATTTAACAATCTCTAATTTAACCTTTCGAAAAGATATTCGTTATTGAATATAGTTTCGTAAAGCGAATGAAAAACATGACTATGATGGTTTTAAAAAATGGGAATCCCAGAAAATCCTTAGGTTTATGCAGTGCGAATCGAAAACCCCCTTTGTTTAGCTCGTACCAGTGTAATCCTTATATAACGCATGCGTAACATCACGAAAATATACTGAAAAAGTTATTTTAATCCATCGTGAGTAATTTATGGATACCGCATAACGCAGCGATGCAAATATTTTAACGGTACTATGATGTTCAATAGTGGCTGCTTGCACTGATAATATGATATTGCATTTATAAATAATAAAAAAACTTGATTCAAATTTTATGTACACAACTTACACATAATAGGATACACCCATGACAATGTCTCAACTATGCAATGACAATGCATATTAAGCTAATAAGTAAATAAAATTTGGTGACCAAACAAAAATATCTTCTAAAAATGGAGGTAAAGTAAAAAAGAAAGAACAAGCTATTTCAGGAATAGTTCATTTACCATCAAGGACTAGCATCGCTGCTTACCATCAACAAGGATCATAGTCAACCGCTAGTCTCCACAAGCCCAATGTTCGCCTTTACTCGTACTTGTATAAGGGACCTTCATGTAAGGCTGATGGTAGTAGTAGCTTCATACAGGCGAAGGTAGTCGGGGAACGTGCCCGCGCCCGCCCTCGACGACCGAGTAGATTCGTCAGAGTAAACAATAACCAGACACACATTATAAAAACTCCGCCGTCGGATAACTACACCACAAGTAGTACTCCTTTTGTAAACAGCCCGTGGATCCAGGTCCACGCGCCCAATGTTAGATAAGCTGTAATAGTCGAATGGCTTGCAGCGCTGACATCGTCATGGATTGAGAGTAGTAGCTTAACAATAACAAACGGCGGTACATTTCTACATATATTTCTTTTTATCTAAAATGAACTAACAGTCCTCAATTTCACACAGAATTAACCGATAATGAGATCGTGGACGGTGCAGAATACTCAGGCTCGCACACGAGTATGTATCAACAAATTACGTCAATTAGTTTAGTAGCTAGGTAGGACAACGAAGTCAGGATATACAGTACCACATTGTGCTCGTCATCTTCAGACATCAGATGTTGTCTCTTTACCGCGATAATTTCACTTGCACATAACTTCTAAATCTTAACATAGTAACGTTTGCATACAACTATTTGACGGTAGAAATAGAAGCTGCAGTGGTACCTAGCTAGACGGTCTCCGACAACAGAGACCTACCAGTTGAACCTGGACGTATAATCTGCCATCAGGGCACGAATATTTGAAAAAACCTGGTTACGACTCAAACTTTTCAACATGTGACTACCGAATCGAATTAGAGATATCTGTATTACAAGACAAGTTACTATCCACTACGCCACAGAGGTACTTAGTATATATATATACATATTTATATGTTGTCTCGAGGGTGTAAGGGGTCTCGCACAACAAATCACGGGATCCAAGCCAACCTCACTTGCCCGTGGTGCATCTTGCTAATCAACAGATAAGGCTCTGGCTCCCATCAGCATAGGGCCAGCGTGGTGGCTCAAATCCCTCCATATGGACTCCTGCAAATGACTGCCCCTAGTGCCTGAAGCAATATATTTTCTTCCTATTACAAATCATATATTACCGGATGAACAATCTGCTTATCGATTTCCGATGTCGCTTAAAAAAATATTTTTCACTGTATAAAATTTATATAAAAAAAAACTACAAACTAAATTCGACTTTAATAAATACCAGTTGATTTTAATCATACGTACGATATGATAAAAAACGCCTTCCTTAGATTTTCTCCCCTTTATAAAGGCAAGCAGCATTGTTAGACGGGTACTTAAAAACTAATCCAGACTAGTGCTATTAAAACAAACTACACTACAGGGAGCACTACGGGCCCTGACATCCGCTGATTGGTCGTCGCGTGGGTACCCCAGCAAACGTACCACATTGTTTAGTAGAAGTCTAGCTTCCCCCTTCTGAGAGATACCATTGTTCAGGTATTTACCTACTCTATCTACTGAAACACCGCTTCTAATGGAACGGATATTTAAGACTATATCCATTTTTTTTGGTATAAATTATTAAAAACCTTGCACATTATATCATAGTAATCAAAATATTTTAATATGAAAAAGTTGTTTAAATTACAACTATTTATTGAATCAATAACTAGGCAAGCAGTTAAAATAGACATTTTACATTAAGTAGTACTATATATAGAAATTTCTCGAAAATTTATTAATAGATAATATAATTAATTAACTTATACTTTAACTAATTTATTTAAATTCACATTGTCGGGATAAGTTTAAAGTTAATATAAAACTATGAATGATATAAACACGACGTGGATGAATTAATGATTTCGGTTTACATTGGCGGCCATTTTAGTTAATTGATACTCAGGCTCCATGTCTGCAACTCGATACCACTGCGAAGGGTTGAAGCCATTCTTTTAAATCTGGCCAATGGGAGCCTTTTACGGCCGATCGAAATTTTTAAAGCCCTCTTTATAGTTTTTGTAAATGCTAGACGTATGCACACACAACGTAGTTCATGTATATAGTGCACTAGCGAATCGCGAAGTACATACACAGTTATGCATATAAATGCTAAATCTGAACTTTTTACTTTTTCCTATCTATCTAAGCATCGAGAAGACTAAGTCTTTAACTTGGTCATGTCACACACCTGCTCATGACAAAGGTAGTAAGAATGTTTATACAATGCCTCATTGGTCTCTTTACCTTGAGACATTAGATGCTAACTTTTGATTTCGACGGTGATTTTGATCTTAGCGTGATCCTTTAAAGCTAACACCGGTAAGTTTTATAAAGTGGACCGCATTAAAGGTCTCTGTAGCTAAAAAAATTGCATACGTAATTTCCAATGTTTAGTGATGAAATACAAAAAATATAAGTAAATATCCAAACTAGCTGATATGAGCAGGTGCTTTACTTACATGATCGTCCTGTTTGTTTGTTTTTTTATTTATCTATCTATATATCTATATATGTATCTATTTATTTATTTAACGTCCATTCATTTCTGTTCGTTTTGTTATTCCCTAACATTTATTTTCAGATGCTTTAGAAATGTGCTGGTGGAGAATATTGAGAGTATCGTGAACTGAATTTCGTACCAACGAGTCTACATTTCGAGAACGGCATCAAGCAGCGTTTATCATATAGTTAAAGTGTTGTAACCTCACCTATTTTAGCCACATATGCCGCCGAGGGGAGGCAGTTATTGTCAGTCATTCAATCATTTATTCATTCGTTCATTCATTGATTAAAAAAATCGTTTATTCGTTCATTCATTCACGCGGACAAGAGTGATGGGCGGAGGTAGTCACGACCTTCAGACATGAGGAATACGATTTGAGGAGGAGGATTATGTAACCTAAGTTTACGTAGCTGTCATGTGATAATGAGGCTGTAGATAGTAAAGCTGGACAGTGAAAAATAAACTGGCTTATGCCTACAGCCAGGCAACAGCGAACAAAAACGTTTGCGGTAGATTTACTATACGTGGGGGGTAGTTAAATTGGTTGCAGGAAAGAAAATAATTTATTTATAAAACATTGCAAATAGATTTGTCGAAAATACAGCTCATATTAATGGCTTCCTTTGTGTGAAACGGCCTATCGATTGCGCGAATGTTTACCATTGTATCGGAGATCGTAAATATTGATAAACTATAACGTAATAGTGTAAGCAATGGGTTTATTACTTCCCGTTTCAGACCATTTAACCCGCACGTGACTGATGGTCGGGTTTGTCCAAACGTTGCCCAAGATTTTATTTATAGGGCCCTGTGTTTTGAAGGGGATGCAACAAAAACCTCATTTTTTAATGTAACCGTACATTACTGATACTCATTTTTATTTATGTACTTTACAAATCTTTCCTGAACCTTAGACTGTCTACTTAGATCACCGTATGTTGTACAAACAATAATTATACATAGACACACAAAAATAATAAATGCTGGGACGGGTGGTCCTGTCTCAAGTTGAGAAAGTCAAGATCGTTTATCCAATTCATTAACATATTAAATATATTCTGTAAGATATTGAGTCTATCATCTCAGTCGTCATAGTTGTAAAATGTTTGTTCTTAGTTGAGTTTAATACAATTTACGAATTATTAAAGTGGATGATGCAGGCTCTTTACGGATAATTACGTTTTGACTAAGGGGTTTCTATTTGTTTTATTTTGAGTTGTTTAGCTTTAATAAACTTTGGGGAAGCGCTGCCCCCGTATTGTTTATTAATATGGTGTTGTACAAATTATGGCCTATCGGATGTTCTGTTTAGATTGCGGCGGTAAGTTTACAACTCCCGCGGCTGTTTGCCCGGCCCATAGTGTGAATAAATTATTTGTAGGCTCTATTTAAACATTAAAATGATCGGGATCTCCTTAAAAATTAGTAAAGCACCTACGGAACTCGAGTAGTATTAATAAATGGTTTTGATAAATGAAACATACTATTTAATTTAAATGATCATTACTACAATGTATTAATTTTTAATGGATTTTCCTTTCTTAAGTTATAAATTCTCTGGTCAACTTCGGGGCATTTGTTTGTCCTAAGATAAACTTTGTATAATGCAAATATTTGCTTTAACTTCAAAGTTTACAAGTGTGTAAAATCAAGCTTCAAATTTATGTTCGACACCAATGAAGCCATTTTAACTTAAGTTATTTATAAATAACACGTAAAGGTATAAATACACATACATGAAGGAAAAACATTTAGTGTCTTATATAAAATTTAGATGTAGTGAATCGATTTTCTAATTGACGACTTTAATTAGTAGACCTTACTATTGTATTATTATATTGATTATATGAATCAAATAATTTCATAAAAGTTTTTTCTTGATTTCAAATAGAATATTCCATATTTATGCAAAGAAAAAAGAAAGGAGGTACGCTTTAAGGATTAATAGTTCTGTAGGAGGAATGGACCGGGCTTAAGATCCAATCGGTTTTCTTAATCTAATCGCCAAACTTCAGTTTGAACAGGGCACATGATGTGTATGAACTGTAGTTCATGTGTATGTATACACGATTATGATAAATTTCTAAACAATACCCAAGATTGTTTTAAGGTTAAAAACATCAAATCCCGAAATATTGAAATTTTGATCTAAAATAAATACACCATTTTGTCAGAGACTTTTAGAAATATTTTTGGTTTAAATAAATATAACCCAGAGGGCATCTTATTTAACATGATATAATAGATAGCAAACACTGTAACCGTATGTTACGTTTTTCCAGCTGACTTGGGTAAAATAATAATCATTTCTTATTTTTCCCCAAGTTGTTTTTACAAAACACCGTACTTCGACCGTGATCCCCTTTATTTACATATTCGAATGTGTGCGGTTTTGTTTCTATTGCGGGCAGTGGGGTGTGTATTCGTAATTACGGCTTTGGGACGAGTCCCGGGGCAGAGCCACCGCATTTCTAGCAACATACCTTTTCCAATTTCACTAGAAGGTGCTTAGGTTTTTTGTAGTTTCGTACCAGTTTCAGTCATTTATTTTACATTTTTGCATTTCCTATAAACTGCACTTTTGTACCTACATTAACAATAGTTTTTTATGTTTCTTTACATGTTAAATGTTTAACTCTAGGAATTAGCACAACGAATAGAGGGAGACAGAGTAGACGGTGGGAAGACTAGCTGAACGGAATATACTGCACCAGAACAGATTCGGAAAGCCAAGGAGAGAGATGTATGGATATCTTTGGAGGAGGCCTTTGTCGAAAGACAACCAACGAAATATTATGAGTTTCTACGTAAGCATTTAGGTTAAATTTTATTATATGAAAAGTATATATGTTAAATTTTAAAGTTAATCCGGAAGGAAATAAAAGTAAGTTTTCAACTGCGGACCTCCAAAGTGACTTCATCGTTTGAGTGCGAGATGATTACCAAAATCTGATGATATGCTTAATGGTAGACTGTTTACTTGAATATTAATGTGTACCCGTTAAATATTTTTTTATAGTAACAGCAGAAATTTAACCAGTTTCGGAAAGGATTAAGCACCTATTTTTCCAAACTCTAAGCAACACAACTTGATCAAAAATATAAAAAATGCGATATTAACTAAAGACTAAAAAAATAAAACGGTTTTAGATTTTGGTAGAGTTGTACGAGGTTAAAATGATAGTATGGCAAAGTCAAAATATTCGCTTATTAAAAAAAAATTCCAGAATTTCATAAATTTTGATTCAAAGACATTGTGTTGTTATATTTGAAATATAAGTTTCAATAAAAAAAAATTAAATGTTTTCACTTAACAAGTTTTCCGAGCGTACCAGCTGACCCTGTAACTAAGAGAAATAGTCGACTTTTCATTGCGCTCTATTTAATAAATTTATTATGATATTATTTGATATATAAGTAAAATAAGTTCTGCATTGAAGAAACTTCCTTAATGTCGGTAGAGTAATAAATAATAATTACTTTTGTCTATTTGTTGCTTAGTATGTGATAGAGTAGGCAATCCAATCATCTAAAGGAAGGATCGGTATTCCTTATTGGTCTCGAGTCAAAATTGAACCAATTCTTGTTATAGTTTCCAATCTCTTTATTTTTCGAACTCAACTAGAAATAGGTTATATTCACGTCAACTCTTGGTATAAATCTTTCAGATCACCGAACTAATATGATAAAAAATATTAAAACTTTCCATATATTAGAATTCATAACATCAGTTAAAAAGAGTTGCTGAGGATCGAACTAGATGGCGCAGTCTGATCGTCAAACTACAGTTTGATGAAGGTACCTCATGATGATGATGTTATTAGAAAAATATTCATAAGTAAAAATGTAACCTATCATAGCAATCTGAAATTAAACAGTAAAACCAAAATTAGCTACTGTCACTTCCAGAAAATGAAACAGTGTATACATTTTAATATTGTAGTGTGCCTTCTATAAATGAACTAAGCCCATGTTCATGGTAATTCTGATCCTTACCTGAAAGTCGATGCGAAACTAGACAAATAAACGAGGCGTCGATGTACCTTTAAAACTGCGGGTAGTACACAATATACATGGTAAATAAATAAGGGTGAGTCCACTATAATAAGAAATTAGCATTGAATGTTTTTGTCTTAAATCATACGAAGCTCAGGTTTAATATTTTAACTTAAAGGAATCATGTGCATATTTATTTTTGTATATTGGCTTTACTAACTTACCTTTATGGCGCATCAGTTAAAGCTGTAACTTTGGATTGGAGGTATGTCTGTAATTCGATTCTAAGTCCACATGAGCGGTAAAGCTTTATGTCTTCCGTTTTCATTAACATTGTTAATATGTCGCTTAAAAGCAAGGCTGTGCTCTGGCGTTCATATAACTACTTACTACACTGGATGAAAACGACTTGTCAACTTTGACCTCATTGTGACTTGCATTTCTATTAAATAAAATCAGTACACTGTAGTACCTTAGGTAGGAACTAAGTTTTTCCAGGATAGTGACAGTCTATTTGGCTATCTAGACAAGGAAAAAATAGTCGTGTTACATTAAAGAAATTACACGAACATGGTAATCATCTCTTCATGGTAAAAATATATTTCTGAGATTAGACTTCATTGCTGTAAACCATCTTAGTAGGGTTGGTACCTACTTCATCCACCTGACTTTAGTGTGCAATCGTTACTGTTTTCAGGTGTAAGCAGTATTGTATTTAGTGAAATTTTTATGGTAACTCGAGTTAATACCAAGACGTTTCGTTTTATATCATAAAGCACGATGAGGTGTTCATCATTACTACTAGCCTCATATCGTTACCAGATAAACGACAAGCTCGTCTCGTGGAATAGAAAAAGATATACTGATCTCGCTAATCGTACTGCAATGAAACTCCTTGTTAATACAAATTCATTCTTTTGTATCTCCGTGTCGGATGTTGCTCAATTTATTAAGGCCCTTTCTTTCTTTGGGTCTACTTAAAAATCAATCCTGCCTCGGAGCACTCGTTCCAATCAATCACAGTCCGATTGAAAATTCAATCGCAATAAGAGATGACTGAAGAAGGATTACGTGACTACATTACGGGATATAGCTGAAATAACTTCGCAGAGTTATTTTATTCGGTCTGCGAGGGCCCACTCCCAAGACGCCTCGACTCTGTCTGTTCCATATCACTTTACCAAAGTTGTAATGAACCAAAACTTTTGATTCGTTCTATAAAATATATCGAAAGAAATATAATATCGATAAAAGTATCGAGCTATGTCAAAATCAGTACATAGTGTTCGATACTTGGTTTTGGGACAGCTTTATTATAGGACATTTTTGTTTATAAACGTATTATACTTTTCGAGATATTTTTAAATTATTTCCCAAAATTTCAATATATAATATTCCTTTTTACAAATATTATATGCCTTATAGAAAATTACTGTATATAAAAAAAATATATATATATTTTAAGGACTAATTGTGAACCAGCATACATGATTTTATTGTACGTTAATACACTGTATTAATTTTTAAAAAATAACTATGACATACTTTTTTATGTAAAAATATTTTTTTTAATTGTAATAATTAAAAAAATTTCAAGTGTATTAATACAGTCAAAATGGATTTACGCTATTTATTCCTATATATATATATATGACAAATGAATATTCTAGTGATGACAAGAAAAGCTTCTTAGATAATTCTAGAACATGTTCAACATTTTTTTTAACATAATAGAGATTTTCTAAGAAAGAAAACAGAAACATATATATCAGTTATATAATTGTTTCGATCGAGACTTATTTTAAAATAAGTATTCTTGAAATATAACGAAAAAAAAATTGTTTTCGTTTGAAGATGAAATCGCTATTTTTAAGTATAATTGTTAAGACAAAAGAATTATGTGCGCGTTCACGAGAGCTCGTTTCCGTTGTATTAGATAATAATAAATTTACTTGATATTATAAATTTAATAATAACTTTATATGTTATTAATATGACATCACAGAGTTTCGTTATTATGTTCAGTAGCATTATTATCCATGGTAATTACTTGTTTAAACTAAAAGTTTAACAAAACATAATGCTTATAATATAAGCAGTTGATTAAAAATGTGAAGGAAGAACCATCGTTTAGGACTTTGCGGATTGTAGAAATTAACCTGCCGAAAGTTTTAAAAGCTTCAATTTCGAAATCCGTGTCGGGCGTTTCAAGGGAACCGTGCAATACGATTCGTATCTTCCTCCCCACTCGAAAGCGCGTGTATTTCGCCACGGCGTGTAGTACCCGATAGCCATCTACGCCCGATATGCAGTTAATAATGTTACCCGATAAATAATGCAGGTGAATACCACTCAACACCTACGAGCATTACGATCTGTTGTTCCGTTCTATTGAAAGCAATTCCGTTCTCAGCCGATAAAGCATGTCTTGTATTAGAAATTGAATTCTGATAAGTCGGCACTGCTTCTGCCCCTATTCGATATCATTTTATTTCTTAAGAAATTGTGTCCACTTTAGACATCAAATCATTTAAAATAAAAATATTAACAGCGCTATTTCGTTAACTAGTATATTTGTAGAAGATTTCCAGAGATTCATTCACTTGTAACGAAATCTCCGAAACCATTAGAAATAAAGACTAAATTTGGTAAAGGTATAAATTTTTTCATTTAGAGGTCAGTTAAGAATAGATTTTACAAAATTTTTTCAACAAAGAGAGTTTATTAGTGGTCGATTTCTGCGCCGGAAACCGTCTAGGTATATACCATTGCTGCTCCTGTTACCGCCGCCAAACATTAGTGTGAAAAGATTACTGTGTTCCGATTTGATAGATGCTGTAGCTAGTGTAATTGTTGGGGTAAAGAGACATCTTACAACTCAGGTGACGAGCGCAATGGACGGGCGTATCTCTTATCATCAGGTGAAATTCCTGCTTGTCTCGTCGCTTAATTTAATAAAGAAAAATAGAAAGTTGCAAGGGTGTTAAAACGATCCAATCGGGCGAGGGAACCGCTAGTTTATTATAAGATAATGAAATAAAATATACGTAATATAGATAGAACGCTACTACATATCGGATATAAATATAAAAAAGACAATAATGTGACGTCAATACATGTACACTATGATAATATATTAGAGTATATATGATTGATGTGCCCAATGCCGCTTTTTGTTACGTAGTTAAAAAATCATTTTATTAGTTAGACTGTTTACAGCGTACTATTTTTTATGTAGATGCATCTCAGCTCCATTTATAAAAATTCAAGAGCATTCGCCGTTGTTGTATAGTTATAAAATCGGATCGGCTAACAAACTTCGTAACTTCTTAAATCGTTGAAAGTACATCTGTACTATATAAAGTATTGCACACAAGAAATGCAATTAGAACTATCAAGATTTTACACAATTCATAAATAACATAAACACTGAAAGGAGTCCCGAGCTTGTTGATATTTATCGAGAACTTTGTTTGCACCATAAAATTGCAGGCGCGATATTATTTAGTAGTTATAGTTTTAGTTAGCAGCAAGCTCTCCCCGTCGTGAGCTCGACGTTGGCTACTTTTTACTTCTCGAAACAGTATTTAGAAATATGAAGCTTATCGACAAGCGTCGAGCGTAATTTTTCTTATGCCATGAGCCCATTATAGGTGATTCACGTTTATGCATCATAATAAAAACGCCATAAAATCGCCTTTTATTGGCCATCATCCATGCACGAGTGCTACACTAAATTAAATTATTCAGTGTTTATTAAATTTTAGTTGGCTCCCGCAGTATATTTTGGAACTGTACAGTATAGTATAAACGTAATACGTCTCCGCCAAATGACCCATATGCAATTGAAACTTAATTGTATGACGGATAATGTATGCGATTGTAGCTGCAATAATGACCTTTTATCCATTTCCTTCGGGCAAACTTCACCGAATCGAATCTGGTCCAAATGTGACTGTTCTTTAATATCATATGATGTTAAATGACAATGCTACAAGTTTTCATGGTATTATAGTATAATAATTTTAAACAGAGAAACTTTATGTAGTGCTTATATGAAATGCACCAATGAAAGTTTAAACTTGGTGAGGACTATACAGCAATGAGTATTTAACAGTTCATGCATATCTAAAACAGAAATATCCTTTGATGAACTCATAGTCGAATTATATCAAAGTCGATGTTAAAGTTATTCAATTTAGAAGAGTAGAAATGGAGAGGAAATAAAATACGAAAGGTAAACAACTTACACGAAAATAAATATAAATTCAGATTACACATTCAATAAAACGGATATAGTACAACATTAATTTACTCGCACAAATTGAAGGACGTAAGTTAGAAAAGGCGATCCTGAGAGGGACTCAGGAACGCTTCATTTAATTCTTATTGATTCTCGCGGTTCGTTACGAATGCAAAAACTTCTATTAGACATTCCTTGGGCGCCTTTGATATGCAAATTGGACTATAGAGTCTTAAGTAAAACAATAGATTTTAGCTCCGCTGTCGTAACCTCTCACAAAAAACTATTTATCTGTTAAAAGAAAACCCTTATTTACAATCAAACTAATAAAAATATTCTTAAGGTATACATATATATTTGTCATGAGAATTCTAAAGATTACAGAGGTAAGGTCACAAGAATTATACATGAGCACTTAAATCATTAATATCACAATGCTGAGTGGAATATGTTTTTTTTAACTTAATCTATCTGAGATATTGTATAATGATTATACGAGGAAAACACAAATAAGCCGCGCCTTATTAGGATCGCAGAGCGAGAAACTTGTGGTTTCTTTTTTTTTAATCTAAAGATGAAATGAGGAAATTTGAAAATTTCCTCTCAAAACAAATTTCGTTATATTGCACGGAAAACAACCGAAACCATAATAGGCCTCCGCCCCAAGGATAAAGCCAGGAGCGCACCGTCCCCCCGGCGTGCTGCCGACCGTCATTTGTTTTTATATTTTCTTTAATACCTCCGCGTGACATTAAAACAAAGCTAAGCGCTTCCTGTATGCGGGTTCTGTACAAATAATTCCACTTAGCGGCGCGGTCACCTTTGTTTTTTATAACAATTGAATGCCAATGGGTACTCGGTTAGTGTTTTATTAGGGCATTTACACACTTGTACTCAAGAACACGCTTAAAGGAATTTTACATCAAAAACTTTCTATAGGCATTTTAACTTCATTTTTTTCACGCAACCTCTTTAATAAATCGCTTAAGACATTTGTCACGATATTATTTGACTTACATTGTTGTAACGCATAAGATTTGAAATCTACAAAATTAAAATTATTTAGAATGTACTATTTCCTTAAAAATAATATTTATGTTACAAAACTGCTGTTATAATACACTAAACAAGAAATTTATCGTTCTAAAGTTTGTGAATAAAATGTTACGAAAAACTTTCATAACGAAGTCATAACTGGAAATGACTATCTGCTATCAAATTTTTTTAATAATAAACCTATGAAAAACCAAATCAGTAAAATCGTTTATACCCTCTGATCGATTCACATTAACTAAAAGGTACATTTACCAGAAGGTTTAATGTTCGACGATCTTTATAGTAAAAAATAAAATAAACATAAAACTCTTGAGCTAATCTAAGTTATAACAATAAAGATATTAAAGCCATTATCGTATTAGAGCCCGGGGCCTGTATAAATAGGTAATTAAAAGCGAAACCATTAAGCCGATTGAGAGCAATAAAAGCAACCGAATTTCGCGTATAATTTCATTGCATCATGCAGCTTGTTAAGACCGTGGGGCCCGAAATACTAAGACCACACACGATCAAAGGCGAACGAGAATAAATGGGCATCTATAAAAACTCCGTTTTCAGGAGGAATCGCGCCTGATTCCTGTGTTACAAAGCCGTAGTGATAATAAACATATCAACTGTTAACAATTCGTTGGCTTTAACGGCCCAATTCAAAGAATTTTTATTTTTAACATTAACCCAGTTTACGAAATTAAATCCGATGGAAATCACGAAATCTATATGCAACTGCGTCGAGAACTCATCCCCGATTTTCAGCAATAAATGCAATTTACGTTTTATTATAACATTACCGTTTTCCATTCAAATGTTTTTCGTTTCTCATTTATTAAATGGATTCGAAAATATTATTGTTTTTAACACGATTTGTTTATACTGAAATCTATTCGATATAAATTTATATGAGATAAATAAAAGAAGAAAAACCTTTTCCCATTTAGCAATTTGGTTTGAGTTGTAATATGCGAAACATTTGTATAAAATTTCATGCTCTGAAATGAAAATTTGCTAATTAAAACACATAACGTGTAACATTTCACTTTTGACGTAATCCAAGCGTACCCTCAAAACGCGATATTACCACCTTCTACTATTTTTATTAACGGCAACGTAGCGTTCTAAAAACCTTAATCTTGTTTTGTCAAGGCCCATGAATAAAAGATTAATTCTCATTCCTACGCTTTATTAACAGTAGTAGTGGCGTAAAGAGCTACGTGAGCAATTATGTTTTGGAAATAAACTTTCGTATTTGAAACAAGTAATGGTGGTCAACGTCATAAATATAGTGCGGAGCGGATAAAGAGTGGAATTCCAATCCGCTAAGCCCACTCGCTCTTGTTGCTTCTGTTTTGCTTTTTAACGTTCTATAGCTGAACGCGATTGCTGTCAGAACAGTATAACCATTGACTTTCATATCATCGCGACATTTTAAAATTCTGTCAATAAATATTATATGAGCGTAATTTATTTTAATGGAAGCCGCTTAACGATATTGAACGATGTGCTGTGGTTTGTAAAGGTTACTTTAAATAACTGCTTTTGATTTACACATTAATGCACCACTTTTCATATATTATGTTTTTATTATTCTCGTATATATTGTATATTATAACAGTCAAACATTAAAATAGAAAAAAAAAACTACCTAAAACATTTGTATATATGTATGTAAGTACTTTGTATGAAAAATAAAGAGAAGGTTAATAAGAAACGTAGTAAAACCAAAATAATATCAGACGTGTTGTTCAAGTTCATAAAAACTAAGTGTTGAGAAAATTTGAAAAAAAACTGAAGATTTTAAAAAGAAATATATTGGAGTGTTTAGTTTATAATTTATTGCATTGTTAATAAGCTTTATATTTCGAAAAGTAAAAATTATTCTTGCTTGAACGACGGCCAGTTCTCGATGATAAATATTTCAATATATTGCTGTTACGAAAGTAATGAAAGGTGAAGGAAATAAGAGTAAGAGGGAGACGAGCTAGACAACTATAAATTTTGATTTGTCAAGAAAGCGCAGGCTCGAGTTTTATCGGCGTGTGCAGTCGAGAACCGTTGGTATCGCTGTAAGGCGACAGGAAATAAGGGCCCCCGTCCCGACTCCCGCGGGCACCCCGAGATTAATTCACTGAATAAATAAAAGTCAGCGGATTAGGCCAAAGTCGTTTCCTCCCTCTTAAGCTGACCTCGCGTGCTTTTGTGGAAAAATGCCTTCCACATAAATAAAGTCTGGACGACACCGAATCAAAGGGAAATGGATGTAAGATATTTGTAGTTAGCTCATTGAATAATTAAGTGGCGGCGTTCCCCTGACGAGTTTATATCTTCATTGATATCGTTGCCTTAAAGTAGCTCTTAGCAGAAGTGCTTCCGTTTGTTCGAGCAGAATTATCGTATATTACATTACGTACGTAGTGAACTTAATAAAATGTAAGCGCCTTAGACGTGAGACATAAGAAGTTGAGTATTAGTAATTACACTATCTACAACGCCTTTCAAACTGGAACATAGTAATGTTTGCACAATCGCAGAAATTGACGCTGTGGTGGTACCCACCTAGACGGTTTCCGTCAACAGCAACCTACCAATAACTTACTCTATGACGACAGAAACAAAAGCTGCGGTGGTATATATTTAGACCAGTGGTCAACAAACTTATTAGCCCAAGAGCCAAATATGCAAATTATAATGATAAAATAAAATTAAGAGCCAAATCTGTTTGTAAATGTAGTAAACATTCATCATAATTTTAGAGATTTATTAAATGGCCCATGGCAAGCCCGTAGGAATCTTGTGCCAGAGCCACACTCGAGAGTTCAAAGTGCCGCATGCGGCTCCGGAGCCGCATTTTGCCGACCTCTGATCTAGACGATCTCCAGCGTTACCGACCAGAACTACACCTATTTTATAGAGAGGATTTTTTAATGATGGTGAAGTTCAACGGAGATGTGAAGTATAATGGTTAAATTGTCATAACGGGACAAAAAATTATTTTTACTTGTCTTAAAGTCATAAATCAAAATCAACAGAAATTACTCGCTATTATTTTCACATCTCACTCACATACTTTGACCGCTGGGACGCGTCATTGTTGCATCGTAATGCGAAGGCTTTTGATTGACGAGCTTTAATCGCGTATCGTGACTTAATTAGCTATTGATGTAGACAGAGCTGTAACAAAATTCTGAATTAAGATTGATTGAATATTCAATTAAAAAAACCACCGGGTAATGATCACTGAATAACGGTCGCATAGGGCCGCATGATCAGTCGGTCAGAGAGATTGAAGATAACTTTACCACATTTCACAATCAAGGTAATATTTATTAGTTAAATATTTGTGTGGTATTTTGATCTATTTCCAATAATTTCACCACTTCTTTCCCGAGACTGTTCCCCGCTTGCTTTGCTGACTCTAATATAGAGTTAGATTTGAAATTCAGACTTGAAATTTGTTAGAAACATTACCGCCCGACGACAACCTGCCGCTCTCGCGCCCTTTACCGTTATTATTAACCCCACAATTCCCTTTGGGGAAAGAATTTTGTAAAATCCATTCTTAGCTAAACACTAAATGACAGAAGCAATATATGTACCAAATTTTGAGTGTTTACGTTTATGAAAAAAGAGTGTTTACATTTACGTAGTTTCGGAGATCTCGTGATGAGTCCATGAATCTCTGGCTATTCATATATATATAAATTTCTTATCTTCGAATGTAGCAGATTTTGGATGTGCTGGACAGCTAATTTTTACGAACTACGCTACACACTAACACAGGATTTGACTATACATATAAAAAGTGAAGAAGGGCTCCTGCACTGAACACTAGTTGTCTAAAGGTATGGTACTTAAACAAGCTATCGAATCTTTTAATAAACTATACATTATAATTAACCGGCCACCTCTGATTAAATAATATGTATATATTTGCATTCCTTATTTCGATCTAGTATGTGATGCTGCAAGTAGACGCGATTTATCTTATATTTTCCTTCTTACCTAATTTCACTACAGAAAATAGTCTGCTATATTGTTATATACACATATGTAAATTCTTATTCCTCTTTATGTTTTAGGAAGACTAAACATAAAATCGTATTAGCATACATCGCAAAAGAGTAGAAAATGGGAAAAGAGCATCGTTTCAAAACCTTTATAAAAACTTCCACATTGTTCGATGCATGGAGTCATAAAGATTTCAGCTAACAGCTTCTGCGCTTAGAAAATGAATTAGGGTATTGCTTTCACCTTGTGAGAGAGTTTTATTAAAGCTCCAAGTAAAAAGGGTAGAAGTTTCATCTCGAACAAATTTAGTATTATGTGTTTGCACCTACTTATTTAAACCCATTTCCTGGAACCCATTGCTGGAGACCATTTGCTGGAACAATAGTAAATAGTTTTAGTTAGTTTTAATAGATAAAGTGCAACTTTTTTTGCGTTTTATCTCCGGCTAGATAACGTAACGCACGGCAACACTTTCGTTGCCACTTTTTTTGTACAATTATTATAAATATTCACTATATTGAATATTCAGTATATTCAACAAAGAAACACTATTTGTTTTTCACTGTATATTATACTTAGCAAACATACGTTGCCTCTAAAATAAGGGCTCCATGTTGAGATAAGTTAAGATATTTTTCATTATACTGTATTATATTTTATTATACAGTAAAATGAAATTAGGGGTTTAAGGGGTTCCGCACAACAACTCACGGGAACCAAGCCAACATCACCTGCTCGTGGTGCACCTTTCTAATCAACAAACGAGACTCTGGCTCCCACGAATCCGTATTGGGCTAGCGTCGTGGGTAATGGCCTAAATTTCCCCATATGAACCCCTAGAAACGACGGCTTCCGGTGCCCGCCGATGCGGGCAGCGCCGGACACATCGGCATGGGGATATTTAGCGGACGCCTATGTCCAGCAGTGGATATCTATCGGCTGATGATGATGATATTTTATTATATTGTTTGTGTTGTATTTTTTGGCAACAGTTGATATATTTTATATAACATAATTCGTCAATGATGCTGTTAATTTTTTCATAAATGTTTTTACTTGCTATATTTTGCTTGCCTGTTCAATTTTCATGACCAGCAGGTAAAGTACAGCAGATGATTGCACTTTAGGATAACTAGTTAAGACGTCATTATATAATACAAACATATTATATAATTAAATAATATTGTAACGCTGAAGTATTTGTATATAATTATTGTGTACTTTGTATGTCGCTAAATGTCTTTCTTGATGACTAGAGCTTGATATAATTCGTTTTAATTATTTAGTAATTCAATGTTACATCTAACAACATGAGATTTAGTACTAAAATACAATTTTTTTGTTATTCTTTTTATAAGAGTTTTCGCCTATTAAAACATACCCGTGAAATTTCAATAACCTATACCCTGGCTGGGTGTCTATCCGTATGTTGGAAAGACTGCATTTTTTTTAAATAAAAACTGCTTGTATTTTGAAACCGTCGGCACGAGCTGGACCATATTGGC
The DNA here is from genome assembly GCA_029034505.1 of Ornithoptera priamus. Taxonomy (NCBI): domain Eukaryota; kingdom Metazoa; phylum Arthropoda; class Insecta; order Lepidoptera; family Papilionidae; genus Ornithoptera; species Ornithoptera priamus. The sequence goes on along the minus strand of JARDWD010000833.1, from coordinate 4,854,191 downwards.
AGTGCAGGCGTCGCTCCCTCAGCTCGGCCGATGTTGCATTATCGCAAATTGCATTAAAGCTTAAAGCGGAAGAAACATAGTAAATTCACAAATATACCATTATTCTGTATCTAGTTAAAATTTCCAGAAGTTTAATAAAAAACACTCATATAACCATTACGCGAAAATTACGCGAATACTATACTTTTAATATTAATAAGTTTTAAGGATTTTAACGCTTTTTTTTAACATTTATTAAACTTAGTATAAATAATGGTTTATATATGTATGTATATATATACTTGCATATGTGTATCATTCATGTATTTATGTACTTACTGCAACATGATAATGCAAGAATTTTAAATATTCATCTGCTTTTATTGACATTCCTCCATATTGTCTTTTTACCTTTTTTATACTCCTCATATCATCTCTACATCACTTGAGAAAGATAGCGACCGAAGGTATTAAGTTCACCTTTACACAACTCGTATAAAGTGATATGAATAATAATTCTGGTTATAATTTTTTTTTCATTTTGTTCAACACAGAGTGAGGCTATAAGCGCTACCTTACTGGTTACCTAGTGAGTTAATGATAGTAATCATAACTATATATAAGATAAAGGTGACAAAATCTGTAGTATTAATTTATACTCTACTGTACTACGAATGTGGAGATCCGCCGAAGAACTAAGGTCCCTAACATAGCTCAAAAGATTGCTAGACTTAAGTGGTAGTGGGCAGGGCACATTGCTCGACGGACCGACGGCCGATGGGTCAGTAAGGTCCTCCCGTACTGGTAGACGTAGTGTTGGGAGGCCTGCCACAAGGTGAACCGACGATCTAGTGAGAATTGCGGGAACTCACTAGATGCGAACAACGCGGGACCGATCGATGTGGACATCTTTGGGGGAGGCCTATGTCCAGCGGTGGACGTCTATCGGTTGATGATGATGATGAGGTACTAAGAACAAGAAAGCCAATTAACCTGTCTCATTAAGTCATGTGACAACTATGCGACTTATGGTTTCAAATAATAAATATATGTGATATTTTTAGTATAGTCATTATTTTACTACTCTAGGGTCTGTCGGTTGTCGTCTACCTTGTATACACTGCACTATCTTGATTTTAGTTTTACTACGTTTATAGAAGATGTACTGGTCATAAAATCCGCATCACTCCAAGACGAGTCGCTTCAATCAATCACATCTAATCGAAAATTCCGTCTCAATAAGCGAAGAAGAGATCGAGGACGGATTATATGTCTCATCATTAGATATTACTGGGATCCCGGCGAACCTTGTAGAAATAATTCGTTTTATTCATTCCTCACGATCAAAGGAAGTTGGAACGGATAAATTAAGGGATCTAAACGTAACGATCACTAAAGTCGAAATGGCCCTGAAACGACTTTATTAATACTGTTCAAAAATTTTATGTCTCATTTCGTAATTGAAAAGGCAAATAAATTGAGTACAATAAATTATTCGATTACTTAACTACTGTTTCGCTGTTTGTAGTTCAGAATACTACAATGAATACTTCCCGATTTTCTTATGATGTATACTGCTGCTAATCTTTTGACCGATTTAGACAGCTCACCGGTTACTTGGTTTGCGGACCAAGGATCCTGCCTAATTGAAATATCTCTTGAGCCCAATAAAAATGTCCAAACGTAACTTACCAGAGCTCCTTGCCTTATAACACTAGTAACTACCTAAATACATATAAAAAAATTTACTTAACAGATAAGAAATCACAGGTAAAATAAAATTTATGACACTTATTACGAAAAATTAAAGTAATAAACTAGGAAATAAATTACCATACAAGTTAATAAAATGACCGACTAGACCTCTAAAAATGAAGGTACACCTGAAAATATTAAAACCTAACTGGGTTTCAAGTAGTGACCGCAACGTTCTCGGACAGGAAATGTAGCAATTCTTGGATATTTTAATTCGCCTTCAATTTAATATTTCAAGTAAATTACAATTTTTTTAAAAAGCTTCCGCATAATTTAAGTAATTTTCTTAGCAAAATTTAACTTACATCTTAACGGTTACAATACGTATGCGTTTAATGGTGTGTTAAATAATAATAGTGGGGCCGTGCTATAAAATTGGATGAAACGTCTGCCTGATGCTTTAGACTGCTGGTCGTTTCAGCTCATTCAATTCAACGTATTTCTTGTTCGGATGGCCGCGGAGGATTTTCGGACTAATGTCCTGAAATAAAGGCGGATCCTAACGGCACTCAGACGACGTTCTATTGAATAACGGCCGGCGAGCAACGGCGGGTGAGATAAGCTCCGCCACTGCGACCTCCCCGCACACCTTCCTTTTTGATTTGGTTAAATCTCTTCTTAATGTTTCTATTTAAATTTAACTGCAATTGTTACTTCTAGAATTATTCTTACTTATTTATAAAGTCTGATATTTGTGTTAACTTATATACATGAATGATATGTGTCGTTTTTAATTTAATGACATAATTGTACATGTACATCAAATTTTCTCTAACTAATCTATTGTACTTTAAACTTTAATGTATATTGAAACATTTATGTATATAATGACCCTTACCCTATCTAAAATTATTATGGCCTTATAAGAAGGATTAAAAGCCGCCACAATAGCAGAGGAGAGAGCTATGCTTGGAGTTTCTTTGCACGATGCAGAAATGAACAGGTACAAAGATCACCGACGTAGCTCAAAAGACTTCTGGTCTTATGGGGAGGACAGTGTATATTACTCGAAGGACTTACGGCTGAAGGGTGCAGTAAAATCATCGATAGGCAGTAGTTTATTCGTTGAGGCGTGCTGGTAGGTCCTTCATGAGGAAAACCGACGATCTAGTGAAGGTGTGAAGGCACCTGATGCAGCCAACACTGGTCTGGCTTAAAGATTTGTTGCATATGCCTATATCAGTGCACGTATCGTATGATGATGATACATATATATATATATTAACACTATCCTTAAAATATATTTTTCCATTTGTAATATTTATCATGGTTTGCCGTTATACTCATATTCAAATCACGCATACATATTATTGATATATTATTTTATTATCAAAGTTTTCACACCTTAAAATCACAATACACTGTTTAGATAACAAATTTTATATTAGCAATGTCGTAATTTACGTGAATGTATTAAAGTTTACGGCGGTTCCCGTGCAAAATAACGTTATGAACTGTCATGGTTCACGATTGAATGGACGTTTGGGTTTATCAGGAGCACCCTTCACACGCATCAGACCCTCGGGCCGACGCACGTGTTACATTCATTGTTGTTACTTTAATTAAGGAGACACGGCTTTTCACTATACGAAAGGAAAAACACGACCATTTATTATAACGAACGTTACCAGAGGAAAGTTTTTTACGTTAAGGAATATGTCATGACGAAAGTTATATCGGCATGTTTATCACACAAATGTATTGGTCCTAGGCTTAGCGGTAATATAATACATATAGCAATAAACCAGTATAACTAAAAACAATACTATTTTATTATATAAACAACGTTATCAACCTAGTCACAACACGAAATGAACAGATCTCTTAGATTTTATTTGAAAAATATATAGCTTTATTTTTTGACTTATGAACAAAAACTGTTTATTTTTTTTTTTGTTTCCTATTTCATAAAATTTAACTTTAACTTATAAGTTTATAGCCAGAAAACAAGGTTGTCTTGTTAGCAGACTTACAATATAAATACAATAAAATAACCAAGCGGCTACAAAAACATTGCATTTCAATCACGGGGTAAGTTAAATATTACGAGAAAGTAGCTACATTGTGCTAGTTATGGTCATTATGGTCTGTTCTTCAGTGAGAGTTATACTTTAGATATAAAACATCACTTAGCCGGGCGCCTAACAAGAATATAACAGGTATAATCAAAAAAGTATTTAAATTTCCATCAACCATATGATACAATCCATGTATAAAATTATAATAAAAGTAAATCTAAATATATAGATATATGTAAACTCATTAGTACTATGTAATGGTAAGACAAACACTTTAAAATCTGAAGAAATAGTTTTGATATATCATATACCGTGACTGATCCGATCTAAATCAGAAAAAACTTTGAACCATATTCTCTAATCCAATACAATTTTTAATATCACTCACCTGAAACAATAAATTGCGACTTTTTTTTCTACAAAACAACAAGACGAGCGAGACGTTCACCTGATGGTATGTAAGCCTGCCGATAACAGGACGTTACTTAAGATGATATACACAGCACCATATTGTGTTTATCGCTTTGAGATATAAGATGTTAAGTTTCGGTACCCAGTAGCTTTACTATCAACAGGGACACGGTAATGTTTGGACACTACCACTGCAGTAATTAGCTAGACGGTCTCCCATAAGAAGTACCTATAATCAGATTAAAATACTAGTATTTTAAAGTACGACAACGGAACTGCTATACCTCTGGTTCGAATATTTCTATAGACAATTATCACTTATCATTACTTGAGCTACTCGTTCCTACTCCTTATAAAGAAATGAACAAAGCAATGTAATAACTTTGTAATCAACAGTTCAATGGTTATAGATAATATCAACAAAGGTTCGCTTTAATTTTTTTTTTTTTTCAAATAATTATAATCTTCCGCTCCGGCGAGTCGGGACAAAGAGGAAGTTTAACATATTCTTTTGTTGTAATGTAGCAGTGTCTATTGTGCTAAAGCGTTAGACAGCGGATGAGCTTGGTGTTCATAATATGCTGTGAAAATTTGTGGTGTGGGAGGCAATTAAAGCAAGGCAATGTCTGCGAGGACTTCGACGTGTAACGACGTATTGCGGTCGTTAAAATAAAATTCATCTTAATTACCCTTTTGATGGAACTTTGCGAAGGTAAAATCTTCACCCTCCTTTAATACAAAAAGGGTGAAGTTACTTGGTATTCCGATGAAAATCTTCGATTTAATTGTGTCCCTAATTGCTTTCGCTCCATCGAGTTACCTACGTCTTGAAACGGTACTTGTTTATGGTTATTATTATGTACTATATATTTTTTCAAATAAGACAAATTTAAACGAGAATTTAGAAAAATTCTTGTATTTCTATAGAAAAAAAATTTAAACCATAAGTTCATGTTTTTGGTATTTAAAAAAAAATTATATGCAAAATAACGTTCAATTGTATGATAACTGATAAACTTTATGTGAAAAAACTCCTTCCTACTCTCCATTTTTGTGACCGGGATTCGTACCAGGAGCCTCCATGTTAAATAGCAAGCACTGTCTGTTTGTATGTATGGGTGCTACGTGGGTGTCTCTTTCTGCCGTCAAGCTGTAATGAGTAAACGTTGTAGAGTATCCCAATCTGTATCTAAATGATACAGATACACTTTAGTCAGGAAATATTGGTTTTTCTTTACTAATATAATTAGATGAACGTACTATATCTATTTTTGCTTTTTTTTATAAAAAAAACTAACTGTATAATAACTCACTAACATAGTAAACAAAAAGTTTTATAAATGAATGATTAACTTTTGCGTCTCCAGCGTTACATTAACTGAGTTTTTGGAAGATGAAATTATTAAACAAAACGGATGTTATATCGAGACGTTCAAACCAGTTTTTTTTTTAATGGACTTGTAGAACAAACGCGTAAACGAGTACGTTAAACTCGGGTCGTTATTATAAAATCTGAATTTCATTAACCATAAATAAGTGGTCCAATTTGTTGGTGGAAGCGCGGGGTAATTGCACCTACGTCCGCCCGGTGCGGTGCATACGCAGTACAAGTTTTATTTTAACTTTTTTTTTTAATCGCGTACATTTAAATATGTCACACGGTGTTTTAAAAATGTTGATAGTTGAAACACTAACAAATGTATAACTGTCGTGTAGAAATAAACACAAATTTTCATAATAGAACTTTCGCAAAGCCAATGTGATGAAAAATTATTAATTTTACAGTTTCATCTCATTTGTCTTGTTATTTCAACCTTCTTGCAGTCATACGATAACGAAGATTATGACACAGGCTTTATCAATACGTAACAAGATTTTTTTTAAAGCGACGAGACGAGCGAGACGTTCACATGATGGTAAGTGATACGCCTGGCCATAACAACGTGATGCTAGTTAGGAAGATATACACTGCACCGCATTGCGCTCGTCGGTTGAAACATAAGATGCTGTATCTTTAGAATTAGAAGCTGCATACCTAAACCGTATCCGGCAACAGCGACTTACCACCAGTAATATGTTGTTTTTAATTTCTGCAAATATTCATATATTCAACAGTTAATAAACTTAGAATTTACCAGTTTCTGTATATGTTGAGTATTTGTTTGGTCTTTCAAGTGACTTTTGATATATATCGTTAATTAAACAGCTTGCTTTAAAAAGGACAAACAAAATAATATCCACAAACGTCGCGTGTAAAGTTCCAAGAAATGTAGTCGCACGTAATAGCAGGCGCGAGTCATAAACAATATTAATATGAAACAATTTCGACTCAGTCAAATTTTATTTATCCCTGAGGACAATTTCCTCTTGTCAAGCGACGGCCACCCGGGTATTCTGTATAATGAGAAAACAACGAAATCAACTTGGCCCAAATTAGAAGCAAGATGCGCGTCGGGTTTATATGAGGACAAATATGGTAGTTCAACTTTTTATACGTTTTCACCTTCTCAATATTCATCAAATAACATTGTTTGGTTAGAGTCAGTGAAGATATGTAATACTTTATAGCAAACCAGATAAAGGTACAAATTATAAAACTATATAATATAATACGATATCGCCAATAGTCGGCTTTTCTGGCTAAAAGTGATTTGTCCCAAACAATCATTATTATAACACTATTTAGTTTCTTATTAATATTGTTTTAAACATTATTTTAATGAAATTTCTATCCTCTTCTATTTCCGAGGTATGAACTATCGACGACAGGAAAAAGATAGATTGCTTTGAGATGTGGTGTTGAAGATTCTTGATGACTTTAGTTACATTGTCAAAAAATTATGGTTGTGGGCAAAGCGGAGCGAAAAGACTACACGGTCGATGACCTAACCACTGGTCTGACTAGGAGAAGTAACTTAGAGACTGGCTTACATTCGATGCCAGGAGAGCAGAAAAAGGAAATGAATGGAATGAAATAAAATAGTGCAGTTTCGACCATCAGCAATGAAAAATGCAGCCACGAAGAAAAGAAATTATACTTATATAAACATAAGTATTTTTTTTAAAAAACGCACATAAAAATAACCAATAAATTGAAATAGCGTAATAACAATTAAATCGATCAATTGTTTTTTTTTTTATTTTTGTGTTAATATCCTAATTTAAGATTGTAAACAAGGCGGGAATTTATAACACATAATAGCATCTTGATAGTACTCGCAGGTTACCCTTTCTAGAAGTTTATAGTCCATATATGGTCGAAATCATTATAAATTACGTGTTATTCATTTCGTGGAAGCAATTTAAAACACAACAAACAACATTAACGACAATCTAAATTGATTTGATAACGATGCTACACCCTCTTTTCAATAACTTCCGCCGTTAAATCACCCGCGACGGTAGGCAGTAAAACTGTTGTTAGGAAAACTTTATACACATTTAGAAACATTTATCTTCATTGAGTGGGTAAAGGATTGTATTACGTTAAGGGGGGGCTAAAAAGTATTTGTATAAGACAGATTCTAAAAATAATTATTTTTTTTTTATTTTAGCATGACTAATATGTAGGTTAATGTTAATGTATTTCCAGTTAAAGTTGCAATGGGCAGTGCACAAACGGGCTTCGTTTGCTCGTAGAACCTGGACGTTGAAGACTTAAACAGCTGAAATGGAGATACGGCACCGGTAAGCGAAACTTTAACAGACTCCTCACTAAGTGGATAGACAACATCAAAGGAAGCAATAGGTACCACTGGACTCAAACAGCGCAAGGCCTTGGAATACATTACAAGAGACTGCTGGACTTAACAGTGGACATCCGTGAAGCAACGATGATGATGATATGGTTCAATTGTGGTGCATCTAGTAAAATTGTTGAACGACGCGTCTTTATATATCAAGTCTATATGATACTAATATATATCTAAAAAACCCCTACATTGTTACCACCGATCGTATGGTCATAGAACATTCTACATAATTCATCAAAGTACTGCTGGTAGGTCTCTGTTGCCGGAGACCGTCTGGGTAGCTACCGCTGTAACTACTTTCTCTTCCGCAAAACAACAGTGTGAAGTTGTACTGTGTTCCGGTTTGAAGGGTGTTGTAGCTAGTGTAATTACTGACGTAACGTGATGAAACTAGTTGTCTGAGGCGAAGAGCGCAATATGTTGCAGTATATATTATCTTAACTAGCTTCATATTGTTATAGGCAGGCATATCACTTATTATCAAGTTAATGTCCCGCTACAGTTGTGGGTAAATTGAATTAAAAAAAATAATTATATAAATACCTATGTCTACTTGTCTCAACGAGTGAATCTTTTAAACTTATAAATATAAAAAAAAATGGTACTACAAACGCGAATGTGGAATTCAAGATAAAATAAGAGTAAATTTTTATTTAAAAAGCAAAAAAATGTTTTGTCCTCATTTTAAGGATAAAATAATATATTTTATCGTTGATGTAAAAAGGATAATTTAAGTGTCGCGTATATTTTCAAAAAAAAAACACAACCAAAACATAATCTAACTTTTTAAATGAGCATATGTAAATTTATAAAATTCGTTGTAAAGATTGGAAAGATAGGAACCCGTCAGACTTCTGCATCATAAGAGACCGTGATGAGTATCAGAGGTAATTTATAAAGACGTGTTTTTTTTTATTTATTTTCCTTAAAATATTTTGCCTCTTTTCCATGGTTTAGTGTTATCGCTATTATTAGCACACTTGTTCAGTACGTCAACCGACAACTTAGTGGTAATTTAGAAAATCTGTTACCAATGTGTTTATAATTTTGAAAAAACGTTTATTTATATAAATACGAATTTTCCTCTATAACTGAAATAGAAACACGAAACCAGGAAATTGAAAAATGATCATAATACGTTTGATATCCGTTGAGCAATTGTATGGTATTCAGATTATCAATGTTATAATCATATCAGGTCTCTGATATCTATTGTAGACATAAGCTTTTCCAATTTTAGGGTAGTCGTCGTACCCGCCACCGAGTTTTTTTTTATTATATTAAACGACGAATCGAGCAAGACCTTCATTTGGTGGTAAGTGAAACGCCCCCCCTATGACAACGTGGCGCTATTTAGGATATTATACCAGCACCACATTGTACTTCTCGCCTTAAGATATAAGATGTTGAGTTTCGTTACCCCAGTAATTTCACTAGCTACAGCGCTCTTAAACACTGCTGTTTGAGCTAGACGGTCTCTGGCAACAGAAACCTAGCATCAGGGCAACCACCATTGATGAGATCAGGATTTAGTTAAAATAAGACATAACATCTGCTGAGCTTTTTCTTGGATTGATTCGTTTTATTTTGTTTTTAAGACAGGCTAGTAGTTATAAAACTGTGGGAATGATATTTCCCGTCATCCATATAAGTAACAAATATCTTCAATATTGATAGTTCGGTGTAAGCCCAGCTTAACAACACTTGTAGATGAAACGTTACGTTAGCGCCACATACAATTAAAGTCACGATCAGTATCTGTTCGTCGAAAAGTACACCCCTCGTTCTCCTAATGTCTTCAGACGAAAATAATTTTTGGCGGTGAGTATGGACAGTGACATGATATTAAGGGACAGCCTTCGGATCTTCAATAACTACTTGATACGATTTATTATCTATACAGTTAGGAGATAACTACTCTTCAGGCTTAATAAAATCCAGTGAGAATTAAAATGGTCCACCGGCTACTTAAGATTTTTGTGAATTGTCTCTCGTTTAGTCATATCAAGTTTGTGTCAAATATTCACTGATTGTTGATTATAAAAACAACATTGGTTTAGAAATCTATATATTACCCTGGCTAAGTCCATGTTAGCTGGTCAGGTCTTCTAAAATAGAAAACGAGAATTTTTTCACGTGTTATAAAACATAAACACGTTAAGTAATAAAATATATTGATTATAACTAAAACATAAGTTGATGGACTGATACAAACTATTTAAATACGAAGTAGAGACTTTGACCCCAACTAATGTAATCTATGATGAAAAAAAAATTGAAAATGTAACAGATTATTGATAAAACTGAGAGCATTACTTCTTTCAAGAGCTCTGATTTGTCACCGAAGAAAAATGACAGAGAGTAATTAAAGACCACCCAGAAACAAACCTGTCAAAACTATAGTCGTCCATAACATTATTTTTAAAGGATGAGGCAATTTGTATGCGCAGTCAAAAAAAAACTGACAAGGCACATGTTATCTTACAAAAAACGATCATACGGTCACGACTTATGTTCACAATCTGATAACACCGTTTAAGTATTGGAGTAATCCCATAAAAGTTTCAATAGCGGCAGTACCTACAAAAAATTGACCGTGTTCGAATCGACGTTAGAAAAACTTGTAGCAAAAAAAAGTTGTACAAACGAAAAACTCAGAAAAGTGGAACGAAAATCTACTACATCGAGAGCAGATGTTATCAGTTACGCCGAGAATAATATCCCCATGAGCGATTTCCTTAATTTCGCGAGGCGAATCAAGGGATCGCTCCGCCCCGATCGCTAGTTAGTGATAACGTTTATGGCCCAACGCCGGCTCGCAAATAACGAGGATCTTTCTTTCTTTCGATCACGACCCAATGCGGTATTCGTGTCTTGATGTCAATTGGCTATAAGGTTGCGAACTTTTCCGAAGATACGAGAGACAACAAGAGCGATGTTTATTGTTCTTGTTATTCAGGTTGTAAATTTGTTCCTGACGCTGGGGAAACACGTAAGAAGCATTCAACATAACAATACCACGTATTTGTCATACTCGTAAATTGAGTAAATTTAACAATACACTAATAGAGTAATATTTCATCTTCTTTCATTATAATCATCATCTTGAGCCGATAATACGGCGTCACTCAAAGATAACACTAATCGAAGAATCCTCTTTAGTTTATAATGATTAAGACAATTGTTTATTCAAATCTTATTTTGGGGATTTAATTTTATATATTGACTTAATAGAGAAAGATTAGATAAGAGGGAGATGAATAAAAGGTGACAGACCACTAATTCTCGGAGTATCAATATGCAACAGTTTACAACACGAATTACATTAATGATATCCAAAAACTTAGTATTTTAAAGTAATAGTTTTATCAAAATAGATTAATAAGTCGACGCTATACTGTAGATACGTCATGAGTAATACTTATCACACAGGAACTTGATTATCATTGTGTGTTATATACAAAATTCTATTTTTTTAAGGAGTACTTACTGATAACAAGTAAAGGTTAGTCTTGATAATTAGAAAGTCTCCTTAACTTTAACTATTGTGAAAGAGAGGAAGTACCTTTTCCAATGATAATTCATCCAATAGATGGGCATAGGTTATCCTCGAAGATCAACATGGATTGTATGGCATCGGATATTATATAAACGGTATGTATCATTCCTTATCCCATTTTCCCTAAAGCTATTTTTTATTACAGCCTTTTCGAATGAAGTTACAAAGAAAGAATTGTGAAAACATGCTTTTAAAATTCAGCACAACGTTATGGTGACATCGACATAGAATCAGTGCTCTATGCTATAGAAATAATACTGAGGCTCAAACATTGCGGACTGAAACCCTATACAGAAAGAATGCCGCTTTTGCTCCGCCAATCAGCAACGAACTAAAAGGCTTATGCAGGATGGGGGAAGCTTTGTAGACGCATGTGTCATATACGAACCTCAAACAATCATAGCTCTAGTTCTTGTTTATTGTGACGTTGCATAAACTAAGAAAGAACTGAAGACGTTTAGGAAAATATATCTTTTCTCTTTTCAGTCAAACTTTTCAATAATTTAATTTCATCTAGACAAAGGGTTTTATTCATTATTACAGGAGAGTATAATATAATATTATATTACATATATATATATATATATATATATATCATGCCCGTTCCCAGTGAGGTAGGCAGAGACCAAGTTTCTCCACTTGCTATGATCCTGGCACACCTCTCTCGCTTCCTCCACTTTCATGAGCGTCTTCATGCATGCTCGTCGGTTGCGAGTACTCTTGACCCGGCCTTTCTTTAGGACATCTTCAATTTGATTAAAATCTCTGCCTAGGTCGACCTGCACCGATTTTTCCAATCATTCTTTCCTTGTATACCTCTTTCATCCATTCTACATGGCCGAACCATCTAGGCATCCTTTTCTCTATCTTCAACCATATATATTATATTATATGTACATATATATCTGTCATCTGAAGAAATTTTTACTATAAACAAATCACAGTCGTGATAATCAATGAAGTTTAGGTTTCATGTTATGATTTAAAAAATAATCTAAATTTCCTAAATATTGAAACAGTTAATATATTATTTTTCTTGATATATTATATATAAAGTAACTATTATGTTAAGTTGTCAGCCTTCCACAAACTGTGCGACATGAGTTACTTGCTCGTACAATCAGCTATCGAAAAACACTTTAAGCATCGCTATTTTTCTGTATTTGTTCTTTTCACATATCTACACGTTAGATTTTTAGCAAAGAGTATTGCTTTTGGCAATCGTACTATTTCTGAGAATTTTTAATGCAAACCACTCGTCTGAAACTGAAAGGATCGATTGTTTTATAACTGCTTTTAAAAAAGCCACGATAAAAAATAGCGCATAGCTTCGCACACTGCGATTAAAAACTATCGCCAGCTTTAACGACGAATTCTCGATAATCCCAACGTCACTTTAGGAATGGGTCCCACCCGCGCCAGTGCACGGAGCGTGTAATGAGAACAATAGCAGGGGTCCGAAATTAGGAGTCAAGTCTGCGAGTTTGAGACTGTCATTAAATGTATACGACAAAAAAACTAATACTTATTTACAAACGTTTAATATTCTTTTTTATTCTACAAAGCGACGAGACGAGCGGACCATTCACCTGATGGTAAGTGATACGCTCGCCCATAACAACGTGTTGATAGTAAGTATGGTCTACACTGCATAGCATTGTCCACGTCGCCTTCAGACATAGGGTGTTGAAATTCGTAACCCCGGTACACTAGCTACAACCCCCTTCAAACGGGAACACAGTAATTTTTGCACAGTACTAGACCTACCACCAGTAAATACACTTCAGACGAAATTCGATATTTTCAACAAATTAACTTTTTTAAGTTTAAGTTAATATATAGCTACCTCGCAAAATATGTGAAAAACAAGTTTTATAGAACACGCAATGCCAAAACGTTGTTGTACTTGTAATAATGCAATGAGGTAGTTTCGCAGTAGTCTAAAAGGTTAGGTCTTAGCATATTTAAACTTTATCGATTCCGATACAGGCATTTGCACTCCAATTCTCTGAAAACAGTTTGAAAGTTGAGACATTACTACTTTCCAAACCGTTACACACGCTCATAACCTAAGATCCGTATAGTTGGTTATTGAATATTTTTCCTAATTTACATAAACTTTATCTCCAAGTAGGATTCTGCTTGTCTGTGATCTAATTAAACTTTTTAGATTGCACTTGTAATTCCCTATGGTTAAACTGCATAGTCACACGACATTTTGATTCAAAATAACGGTAATATGTGATGCAACTTGTTCTAAATGTGGTAAACTTCTATATTTAACTTTAGCTAAATGTTTCATTTGGGAAAATGTGCGGTTGTTGTTAAATAACATTGCATTTGTTACATCAAAGTTTTCTTTAATACACGTCACGGAAAACGAATGAAAATTTTAAAAATAACGTATGTAAAAAGGTAGATATATAGAGACAGATAAAAATATTATTATCATTGTTGGCAATAATTTGAATTTTAAATCAGGAAATTACCTCTAATAGGATGGGCGGTTGTGAAGATGTCCACATGTCTGAAATAAAAGCGGAGAAAAATGTATATACGTATTTAAATAAACATGAAGCTGTGTTATAATATAGAGCAAATCTAAACAGGGCCAGCAATCTTATCTACATATTGATAAAATGGAATAAACTTGAAGCTCAGGCTTGCTTCACGCGTTGTCAGCCTGAATAAACTTCCAAATCGATTCCGCAGCTGAGAGTGACACTCCTGGATAAGGTTTACACGCCGCGTCGCTTCTAGATTTGCATAAAGGAAGGCAAGACGTACACAAACAACTATAGTTTTAGATTATTAGTTCCAACACACGAGAACCTATACCGCTGTTATTGCTACAAGATTATTACAATTAAATGTATACATACTTTTAATCTTTTCTTACCTCTAATTACCGAACAAATCGACGATTTGGAATAAGAAAATACAAGATTGAAACATTAATAAGAAAATAAAAATGATATATACATAATCTAAAAACATTTTCATTTTATAATGTAATGATAAATAAAACCTTCAAACTTCTTGCTTAATAGTTTCTGTAGTTTAACACAGCCTTATAGAGACGATAGAAATGATTTAGCCTTCGTTTCGCACTGGTTTGTTCTCTCCATCCGACCCGGTTAATTATTTTAGCCGATGTTGTGCGTTTAGCAGCACCGTAGACGATCGATCAAGCAGCTGGTCGCGAGGCCAAGTAATTCGATACACATCGGAATGTGGACACAAATAAAATCACTTAGTTGTGTAGTGGCATCCTGCAGCGCACATCTACCGCTCACCCAGCTATATATATATGACTAAATGAAATGAATCAAAAACAACCAGAGAGATATGATTAAAGCATTCTGTTACTACAACTTAACTCGCTTTGTTCCGTTTTTAAAAAAATGATAAAAGCTGACAGTTAACAATTTGCAAGTGACGTCTTAAGCTTGTTAGTGAAACTCGACGTCTCTTCGACGCAAAGAAGTTTGTTCGTTTCAGTTAGTTTTGTTTGTTCTTTCTGTTATAAATAATTCATATTTCCCGAGCTATATTTATTGTATCTCTCGAACGGATTGTTTTATATTGCAATTGTTCACAGCACTCCCTCTACAAATAATTTTAATAGCGCGATATTATTGTATGAAATTTAGAACAAATATGACGTTTGAACTGAATCGTATATGTTTAGTGGAGAATATAATTTGAATTATGCTATATTTTCAGGTGTGACACCGAAAGGGGAATTTATAATAAAGAATTGGCATCATTTATCAGAAGGAAAACTAAAATAGTAGGTTATAAAAATTCAACGTACAAAAGCCTTGACGCTTTTACGGGCGATTTTCAATTGTGAAAATACGTAGGAGTAAAATAGAGCGTGAAATTGTTCCGCGAATAGGTAGAATTTGTTTGTGAAAGCCGGTCGTACTGTAAAATTTAGATGTAATGCGTCCTTTACCTGCTTATAGTGGGTTAGGACGGCGTCGTATTTATCTTCGTGAGTGACTTCCATGTTACGATGTACTCTGTTTTTGAAGGGCGAAATACTTCTCGCAGTAGCGCAGTGAAATTCCTTTTTGCTCGTGCACCGAGCTGCGTAATAATACATATTCTGATTCGGTTTACATACGGATATATTTTTGATGTGATTGTTTGGGTTTAACAAAATCTTAGAATGATTATATTGGCCATTACATTATCGGCTGTAAGGACCAATATGAGAATATCAAAGAAAATAATTGAAAAAAGATATTGACTCACGCTAGCAAACTCTTAAATAGCTATTTTACTTTCTCATGAAGGATCACGTAAGGAGCGTTACCTAAAAATTCGTTTTATATATATATCTTATTAATGTATATAAAATACTTAATAATACTTTCATTGTTGAAAAATAACAATGAATAAATATCGTTTTCTCGTTGTTTTCATAATAATGGAGAAAGAAAAAAAAACTATCGTACCGTTTGTGCAAAGTAATAGGGTTACGCCGCATTATACCTCATCTCGACATAAACACCTCTTTTGTATACCTATTAGATAAATCTGCGATATAAGTTAACATTTCTTTAAATTTTACCTGCAGCAGAGATTTTTTTTTACACTACGAAGCGATAATACGAGCCAGCCATTCACCTTATGGTAATTAAAACACCGTAACAATAATACAATTGGAAGGACAATTGGAAAGGGGGCATCCGCGTTGGTGGCCACACTTAATAAACAACCTGCGCTTTGCTGATGACACCGCAATAATAGGCTCCTCCGAGGCAGAACTAGCTGAACTCCTGTCCAAAATAGCTATCATCAGTCGAGAGTATGGTCTGCTGATCAACAGAGCAAAAACCAAACTAATGTTTGTGGATAGAACGGGTACCCTACAACGAACTTACGAACTTACGAACTTCGTAATTTACAGGTGGTTCAGAAGTTCATATACCTAGGATCGCAGATCAGTGACGACAGTGATTGCGAATAAGAAGTTATTAGGAGAACACAAATGTCGAAAAATGCGGTAAAGAGATTGGAGCGATTATGGCGGAACAGGGATATTAGCCGCAACACCAAAAAGAAAATAATGCAGACGCTCATATTTTCTATCTTTTTATATGCTTCTGAAACCTGGACACTAAAAGCGAGAGTGAGATCAAGGATTGACGCGTTCAAAATGTGGTGCTGACGCAGAATGCTGATGATATCCTGGACGGAACGTCACACAAACGAGTCAATCCTCAAACAGTTGAACATAACAATACGGCTCTCATCAATCTGTAGGCAGAGAGTCCTCAAATTCTTCGGACACACGGTTAGGCGAGACCCAGACAGTCTGAAAAGACTGATTATTACTGGTTGTGTGGAAGGAAAGAGAGCGAGAGGTCGGTATCCTACAAGATGGACACGCACAACTCAGGACCCTACGGGAGCTATCCTACAATCATCTATCCAAATGGCGCAAGACAGAAATGGTAGCCAGGGCAATGCACGATAGTCACGTCCCTCAGTCATGAGATTACGACAAAGAAAAAAAAAACAATAATAACAACACATTGTACTCGTCGCCCTGAGACATAAGATGTTGTCTCGTTATCCTAGTAATTACACTAGCTACAACGCTCTTCAAACCGGAACACAATAATGTTTGGACTACTTGGCGGTAGAAAAAGGAACAATAGTGGTCCTTCTCACACGGTCTGCTCTCTGTCTACCGCCGGTAATGTTTCCTTTACATCAAAAATTTAACAACCGATTTATAATCCACTAAATTTATTGTAAAAATTACTAGTTTATATTAAAGATATGACAAATTTCTATATAACAAAGTTTCTTTATAACAAGGTGAATTATGTTTCAATCCCACACAGAACGCTTATTGAATAACTAAACAATGAATACAAGTTTCTAGTAACTTTTCAAATGAACAACGTAAATTTAAATTAAACCAATTATACCAAGTACACTTTTGAAGAGAACATCTATATTTTTTTTTAAATAGTAAAGGTCGGATGACCTATTTCTTTCGAATTTAAATCATTTTTGAGGGCCTTTTATCCCTCAGGGGCATTCATTATTATCTAAACTAATGGACGTATACTGATGGATATAGGGCTATTATAAATTATTCTAAAGTTGACTAAGAAGACTTAAGATATTATATTTAAACAAAATATTTAAAGGAAAAAAATATTTTAAACATAAATTCATCGTGAGTTGGAACATATCGAGAAATATCTCGAGCTCCGATTGTCTTAAGTCCCTCAAAAGACTTTCGATACACATCGCGTATTCACCTTAAGATATTAATTGATGTCTTGAAACAACTCATCTTAATTAGCACAAAATTCATGTAAGCCTTTTATCACAAACACCAAAAAAATTATGTAGGATTTATTTGTGCATGTATTTACTATGACAAAACAGTTGGACTGATGTCGGTAGATTTCTTTCCTCTAAACTTAGCTATAAATATAAAACAGGAATATTGAATCATGATATGATTAATCATTAATGGATCTCAACGATTAACTCTTATATGGGCAATATTAATATACAAAAACTATTGATTTTATTTCAATCTACATTTTTTTTTTAATTTGTACGCACTAAGTTACATTGGAAATGTAAAATGTACTTGCGAAGGTTGATCTATCCTGACAAAATTTGTGACATTTATAAGGAAAGAAACAATAGGAATTTTTTCGGTCATATATAATTTAAATAAATATTGATATAAATAACCAACAATTTCTTAAAATTTCTGAATGTTATGAATTTAGTTATTTTCTTTGCCGCGTTGCGTTTTAACAGAGTCGCATCATATTTATCAACATAATAACTGAATATGTATTCCACTGCAGTGCTTCGTTTAACTTTAGTTGACGATTTACGTTTCGGTATACGTTTGTTTGAATTTTCTTCTTTATAATATTGTAATAGAGCTTATTATAAGTTGGTATCGACTTGGTGAAACGTTTAGAATGGTCTCACGTTCGCTTCGTGGCGCTGCATGGTGGCGGACTGTTACAGCCCCGCCAACGATGCTATTGGATTCTCTTGTTCTCTCGTGAAATTTTAATATCACTAATAAATATCGTAGAAGATGGAAACGAATTGATTTCTTCGTGTTCACTGTATCTTGGGTATAAATCAACATAAAAACATCACACATTGAAATCTATAACAATACAATTCAATAAATATATGTTTGCTTTCAATATCTAAGTGACCGCTTTTCATATAAATCATGGAAATGTTTACACTGTACTTTTATCCCCAATGTACATATTTATAAATAAAAATTCCCCATCTTTTTGAGCTAAATAATTCCTGAAACTGTACGATGTACGATACAACATAGACGTACATTTATTAAGAAAAAGTATTAGAGTTCCGTAGAACAAAAGTTAAAGCCTATAAAATTAGCGATGCGATTCAATTTGATTAGTTTTAAAACGACTATTTGAACTTTAGTTTTATGCATCAATAACATTAATAAATATACATAGGTACTGAAAAAGAGCACATAAAGTTTAACTTATATATTTTAAACAAGTGATGATATAAGGCAAGTTTTCAATAAAGATACCCAGGGTATACTTATTAGGTAAATAACCGGTTAAAAACGGGTATTATTGGTATTATCAACCATATTAAACTAATATCATTCACGACTGTTACGTGGAAAAAGTATACTACAACAAGAGAATACAAGTAAATTTTCTCTTTCCAATATTACATATAATTTTTTCAAACAGCAAAAATAATGTTTATTTGTTTAAATAACATTAATGTCCTCCACTTTGTGGTCGTGGAACGTTGCCTACGATAACAGACCAAATTGCGCCTTTTCATAATATGAAAATATTTACATTGATAATATTCTATTTACCATAACTTCATAATTTACTTCATATCACACAAGTTGGAGTCAATTTTGATAACGATAATAATATAGCAAACTAAACTTTAACTTATATAAATTCATAAAATAAACGTATACACTTATAATGTATTCGAATGAGTCTAATATATTATGTATTACATTTTATGCAGCACCTGCGATTGCAACAAATTTTAAGATATAGAAAAATTTACAATATATTTATATATAATATATTCTTAAACTTCTTCAATCAAATGCAAATATTATATAAGAACAATCCAAACAAAACTTTTCACCAATCACGATTCTTTTCGTTTATCAACGTTTATGTTATCAGATATATAATTTTTTTTCTCTTAGTTGAATAAATCCTTAGATATATCGTATATACAACATAAGAAAAACATAAAGCTCAGTGAATATAATGTTTACGAAATAATAATCGCGATTGTAACGAACTTGAACCGATGCAAAGCGACAGGCATTAAATGAGTCGCGGTCCCGAGTTTGGTTGTTGCGATTATCTGTTGGCATTATCTCGTTCACCCAACAATGAGAGACAACTCGTTAAATGCGCCGCAGTCTAACATCTTAATAACCCGATGAGTGCCCGTGTCGGCTCAGCATGACGTATTCCCAACACTCCGTAATTATTTTTCAAGCGAGTGACAACTAAGTGGGAACTTGCGGACCTGTTTGTTGAGAATTAATGACTACACGTACCTTAACGTGCGAATAAATATCTTATTCAACGCATGAAACTATACAATTTCATTACACACTATGTTGAATTATTTGATTGTTTATATTGGCATAAAAAAAAGTTCAAATTTGTAATTGACACATACATGTTTTTATCATTGTCAACACTGAGGTCCCGGCGCGCTCGGATGCTCCGTGGATTTGACATTGACAGGCGTTTCAACAAAGTTTAACGTAACTCAACCGGGCGGGGACGTCACGTCGATGCTCGTAGAGAGTCAACCTTTAAGACGGTCGAGTGAACAAAACAAAACAAGTTAGACATGTCAATGCCCACGCCTTTGGTACGGTAACCTGATACAAGCAGGCGGATACATTTAACACCGTCGAGAGGTTCGCGAGCGGTCGATGTCGCGTGAGTACAGGGCATTAAGCGAAGCGATGAGCGATGCGGTGAGCTCTGCGAAGGACGCCGCTGCTACTTCGGCGCACGTAAGTACGCTGTCGCGGCAATAATCTGACTTAAGACTACAGCACGTCACGCACTTTACGCTCGTGCCTGATCCCACCACGTTCTGTACGCTTTATGGACTTGTAATAGAAACGTTACTGGCGATCGCCATGCGACTACTGTCACAGAGGCGTGCGCGTCATACAGTCTAAAAAGCACTGCGCAACACCTATCTAAATAAAAATCTCTTAAGCCAAGTTTTGTTAAGAACAGCAAGGAAGTGAAATAACTTACTTGCGTCAATATTCCCCTCCAAATATAAAATGGACGTCTTCAAGTGTCAATAGGCTGTTACTATACTGCACTTTACCATCACAGAACACTTAACACCAAGTGGTATCGGTAAAAGTCACTCGAAAGGTATGGAACAACACTGGATTTAAATTAATTTATTTCTAATAACGTAAAGCATGGCCTACTAGAATTCTCTTTGCAAGCGCTTGTTATTGTATGGTACAAAGGAAGGTTACATAAACTTTTTACAACAACAAAAAGCCTTATTCTATTAAAACTGCTCATATCCTGTTTGAATTAAAAGAAATCATACATTCACGTTGATTCATGAGCAGTTTCTATCGTGTTGCCATCGCTTGCCGGCACCATGGCCGATACCTTATCAGTCCAACCGCTCGCCCGTGTCATGAAAGAAGATACTTTAATATCCGATTCATTGTTCTGTTACAAATTTGTCAGTGATCTTTACATTAAACTTTTTCTCTTTTAAAACCCGAGATGGGTTCATAATCCCTGCCGGTCCGGCCGGCGTCTGTAAGTAAATCTCCGTCAGGAAGACTCGGACCACACATGTAAAAATATTTTGTACGGTATTAAAGTGTTAGATAACAGTCACGGGCTCACAATTGAGCGAGGAGACTGGGTTGTGTCTTGTATCAGCGGTTTCCTGTTTCCTGCTTAATATAAGTAATATTACACGAAGTTTATTATTTAATAGTTTTATCACAATATAAATAAAAAGATTAATCTGTAAAAACTAACAAAATCGTTGTAAATTAAACAGTGGAAGTATATTATGTATTCAAACAACAAAGATAAATTTTCAACGTCGACATTTAAAACCCAATGACTCATAGTCCATACATTATGTTTTCAGTTTACAGTAAAATCTAACTAGACAATTCTATAATATTGTTTAAAAGAGTAAACCCTCTAAGTATGCACATTAGATTGTAGATTACGTTTTAGAGTAATTAATAAACTCAGTTATAATTATCAAGCTTTCTGTCTGTTTGTCAAGAAATAACTTTCAATATTTTTATTTAAAGATAACTAATATTATACATAGTATAAAAACTAAAACAGTTCCAGTTTTTAGCGTACTGTAAGTTATGAAATTATAGAACCGTGGTGACAAAATAAATTTTAACGGACAGCGTAAATTTTCAGTAGTTAACGAAAATTACCCTAACGAAACAGAATTTTTAAATATCTTCGTGATATTTTCTAATTTGTGATATTTTTATATTCCTTTAAAGAAAAAAGTAAAGAAAAAGTATCAAAATAGGAAGTAATGGTACTATTTGCAAATAAACAGATTCACAAAACGAATAGACGAGCTAATAAAACTTTTGTTCTTGAGGCGGTGAAGAATCAAAAGCCAATTTTTTGTTTATTAAAATCATATATAAACAAAACAGTCTTCACGCAAAAATGAATTATAATTCATCCGCTCTAATTGAAGGACTAATCTTTTTTGTTGTCACGCAAAGGTACCACGCCGCAGGCTTCCAGTAACGTTTTCACTGACGATGAGCAGCCTCTGCGGTAAGTAGCACTGACGATAATTTGGTCTAATTTAAGTAATTCAGCATAATTTTCATTGGAAGAGCATGTTTCGCTATATTTATCAAAGTTAAAAGTTTTCGAAAATTACGCTTTGATCTAATTTTGACTAGCTCCGAGCGATTTGAACCTTTTAACGGTATCTGTATTTTTTACAAGTTTCATGTTTCTAAGTTTGCATGATGTTTAAAATATTATGCGAAACAAATACGCTTGTTCCAAAACCACCTACTCATACTTCAAGGATGGACATTGAGCGCCAACGGTATGATGAGAGGATATAGGACTTATAATTTTGTTTACATTAAATGCTTTCTAAAATAGAATTTAAAGCTATTCTATTCTAGCCATCTCAACTCGCTATAAGAAATATAGGTACCACATAGTGGTATCTGTGTTGAGTGGTGTGAGATGATCATTCTGCGGGATGCCGTATTAGTGTTGCTCGGAATGACTCAATTCATTAACATTATCATCACGTGTAAAGGAATTATCCTTCCTCGGTTGAAACCTCACATAGCTCTAATTGTTATGTTCCCAATTAATTTAGTACGATACGTTTAAAATTGAAAGATTATTATCTTACTTTGTTACTATTTTATCATCCATTATAATGTTTATAATACACTCAATATATACAACAGAAAAACTCGATAAATTAGCAATCATTTATCTATTTTTGTTGACACTAAAATATTGAAATGGACAAAAAAAAATTTTTTTTTTAATCTTACATTTACTTTATATTAACAATATATTATTTTTGAAAGTTATTGCAAGTACACACCGCAATAGATTCATTCACAATTCTCTAACTTGACTACTTTTTTTTTGTACATAAATAGATTGTTATAGATTATAATGAGACCGTTGACTTCCAGTGATGGTCTTGGACAGGTGTAAGGAAACATTTGTCAGTGCGGCTAAATTCGGATTCATTGGAAACAAGAATTATTGTTTGTTAATTACAAAACGACACGCTAAAGCGCTTGACTCGAATGCGGAAGATATACGGAAATAATTCTGCATCAGCAAAATAACTTATATCTATTGTTTTACTTTATTTAGCATTTATTTGATTGTATTACTGTACGTACTCAATTTATACTTCCTTGTAGAAGTCCGATATGAATGTTCTCAGTGTCACTCTTTAGTGTGGTAAAAAGCGGGTAAAAGAGTATTTCAAAAGAAAGGTCAGGAGTTCTAAAACCATTTGCCTGCTGGCAATTTGGTTGGCAATATTGTGTTAACTATTTCACATGCCAAACGTATTGTACAGTTAACGCATGGGAATTTCGATAGACCATAAACAGCGATCTAAACTAATAGGCTGAAAAACAACGATCATTCAATACTTACTCGTAAAAGTTTTATATTAAATTTTTTTATGCGCTTCTATGGATAATTCATATTATTATGTATTCTTTAAATTTCCTTACGTGAAAGGAATGGACTTTGTGGCCGATACACATTCATTGCCAAACGCTATCCAAGGAAGTATATTTTTTTTTATATTTTGAAAACTGGCGTTTGATTGTTACATATATGCAAGGTATTAAAAGTTTAACTGATCTCCGTACGGCGAATCATTTCGAGGATATTTTGAGATAAAAAACAAAAGAGCATCGAAGCACTCAGAGAAATTAGCGACAGGTAAGAATATGGAAACGTAGCGAAGTATACACAGAATGATTTTTTTTTTCAGTTGGATTTCTATAGGCTTTTTCATTACTTGCCGGAGGAACGATAAAACAAAACGCAGTTCAACATTTCAAAATGAACCATTTTTAATCTTTGCATTTTCAATAGTACGAATTTTTTCAATGAACTGGATAATGTTGACAAAATTAAACATAGGCGTAATTAATCATCATAATGTGGATAATATGATAGACAGTAGTTAAATATGGAAGCGACAATAAAACATCAAGAGACTATGAAGAAGTCTTTATTATTAGTTAAGTATCTGAGCTTTATGTTCGATTGTCAAACTGTTTAGTTACATTCAAAGTTATGATTGATGAAATAAGCGATGTGTAATGTAATACTCCATCGATGTAATTGTAATGAGACCTTAAAAAATTTTATTAGGCTTTACCCTCGCCAGCGCTCCTCGGTTAGTTCATCAGATAATGAGATCATTTGTTGCGTGTGAAACTAGAATTCTATTCTGCACGAGCTCAGTTCGCGTAAGCTTCAAAGGCGAAAGCATACTCTTAAAGTTAAAGTCGAGCTGATAAATCATTCCTGGTGTAAAACATTCTAACGCTTCATTTTCCTGATTCGGACCCACGATGCCGTCTTCGGTGCGAAGTACTCTCTTAACAGCTCTTTCGTAATAAATCGCACGGAATGTTGTGTTACGACTGCAATAATAGGAATCAGATTAAGTGGAAGGTGTATTACCTTTTGTTTAACGTTCTGGGCATTACTCTTGGTTGTAATTGATGTCTGGTGGTACCGCACCCACACAAAACAACTTAGCCACAAGTCAGTGACTAACAGCATCTACCCTTACTATATTTATTCCTGCCTTAAGATGTTTGCAGAGTTTAAACTTCTATTTATTACTGATTAACTCCTTTTTTACTATGCAAGGAAGTCTAC
The DNA here is from genome assembly GCA_029034505.1 of Ornithoptera priamus. NCBI lineage: Eukaryota > Metazoa > Arthropoda > Insecta > Lepidoptera > Papilionidae > Ornithoptera > Ornithoptera priamus. The sequence continues at coordinate 4,829,215 of JARDWD010000833.1, read as the reverse complement.
TAAAACAGTGTTAAAGTCTAAAACGGCTACGTACGTAAATGGTCCGGATTTGGGACGAGAGGTGCTCTGTTACTCGAATTTCGGATACCCGGGGGAAACATTGGAACAAGATTCACGGACATTGCCATGTTAAAGGTTAGTTAATGGCAAATCCCATTACTCTACGTTTACTGAAATTTAGTTATAAAATGAATCCGTGAGAAGGTTGAACATTTTTTAATCTAAATTACGCTTATTTATGAGACAATTTAATACATTAGTTGACAATAAAACTGAAAATCGTGACTAATACTAGTCAAAAATGTTCTACTTCTGATGTGTTTGTAGATCAAAAATATGAAACAGGAAACAAGACGGATTAGAAAATTCCCTAACCACCATCCACACTCTACTTATATATTATGGTTCCCGAAATACAAGAAATATTCCTAGTTCGGGAATCACGAACAATAACAACTCTGTACATAGCTGTAACTTTTATAAGAAAAAATAATAATAATATTATAGCTTGGGAATCAAACCAAAATGCTCTGTTTCACTTGGCAGACGGTTAATTGCTGCACCATGGAAGTTGTAATTCATACTCATTATTTTTTAAATCCTCCAATCTCGTTAAGTTTCATATAAAGAGGTTGTGAAATTCGGTAATGATTCATATACATTATGTATATGAATTATTATCGTTCTTTCTTTGCATTAATGGATACTTAAAAATAAGCTTTTCTACACAATAATGCGACGAGACGAGCGAGGCATTCACCTGATGGTAAGTGATACGCCTGCTCATAACAACTTGGCATTAGTTAGGATTATATATACACAACATTGCGCTCCTCGCCTGAGACAAAATATTGTCTTGTTACCATAGTAATTTCACTAGGTACAGTGTCCGTTCAAATCGGAATACAGCAACGTTTGCACACTACTCTTTGGCGGCAGGAAGGTGCTGCGGTGGTACCTACCTAGACAACATCCGGCAACAGAGACCTACCACCACTAAAGCTCGAATTTTAATTGTTTGATCAGATCCTTAATAGTAAGATGACATTAGGTATCTATAAATACGCTGAGGAAAGACCTAGGATACCGTTCAATGATTCAGGATTGATTCACAAGTATATTTATACGAATACAGACATTTTATAACTGTCGGATTTCTTCTCCAACGGATTACGATGAAGCGTTGAGTTACTGAATGGACGATGGCAACAAATAGTGTAGTAATTCCAAAGAGTTTTGAATACAGTCCAATACTATTTCGGTCTTGAATGCTGATCTTTAGCTTTTGTATTGTTTTGTTCTCAGATCACTTGCGGATAGAAGGGCGGTTTCACTATGGGCTCGTCAGACATAAAGGAAATTGTTTCAATATCTTAAATGTCAGAAATTCCGAATGAACCGTGCTCACAAAATTGGGTAATACAAACACGAAAACTGAAAGATGTAAAAAAAAATTCATTTTACATTGTAGTGTTTTAATTTATTAAATATCTCTGACCTGTCATAAGGCGAGACAAATGCTAAAAAGAAGAAGGAAGTATTTCTTTCACAACTTATTAACTTCCTTTGTCTTAAATACTGAGACTAATTTAGTATGTCAAATAAGGAAGGATTAATTTTGAAACCATACTAAAAAACTCGGCTTAAAGTGAGTTTTATTTTCATCAAACGGGAATTCGGATGCTTGCCGCCGTTTGTATCTTAATGATGAATGCATTGTCCGTCAGTACGTACTGATCACGCTGAACGAAGACTATTTTTGTTCGAAACCTCTCCGCATCTGTCATGAAGTCTTTAAGGAGTCGTCATTAGTTTATAAAACATTAATAGAATAAATTATTATTAAAAATTATAAACTATTATTTTTAAATATATCTACTATGAAAGTAGATAGTATAACTTACTACCGCGATTTCTTTTTTAGTCTTTAACAAGAAATATATAATATGTACAACGCGAATTGGACTTCGCGTGAGTGGAATTTACACACAGCCACATTTTAAAAAACGTATCGATATTAATAATTTGTTAAGTTGAGAAGTTATTTTTTTATACTTTATTAAGTCATACACCTTATAGCTTTAACAGGCTTAAGTAAGTATCCCTATAATCTCAGGTTATTAAGAATAGGACTAAAGTATTCCCTGCCTGTACAAGTATAGTAAGTAGTACAAGGAAACAGGCCGTGGATCCGGGTCCACGCGCCCAATGTCAGATAAGCTGTTTAAAGTCGAATGGCTCGCAGCGTTATCATCATCAGGAATCTAGTAGTACAAGGCGACTAAAAGGATCCTCGGGTTGGTGGGCTACGAGGGTGCGGGTCCTCAGAGTTCAATAAGCGAGTCTTAGGAGGACGGCAAATGCATGGTGGTCTTGTATTTGCCGTAGCACGGCGTGGATGCTAAGGAGGGCTTTGCTCTTCTGTGAGATGTGTTAGCCAGAATGCAGTGGGACATCGGTGCATTCCATAGGAGATCCCAGAGCCCCTCCTAAAGCACTGAGAGAGGCCACCGAGGGGTTTTAGTGGGTAGAAGCCCTACATAACTATGTCTTCTCCTCAGAAGCAAGGTATCTTTTAAGAAGATTTGCCCCACGTTAAAAAAAGGCTTAAGTAAGAAGTTATAATTGTAAGAAATGATTGACTTTGTACTTGAAATATTTTCTCCTGTTACCCTTCTTTCACTTTTATTTTCACCACTAAAACTTACCTATATCTCAAGACTCTTTCCTAACTAATATAGTTCAGTCCCAATGAGAGTTAAAAGAGTTTAAACAGGATTACCACTTGTTTAGGAAGCTATGTTTTAATCATCTTTACAGAGAAACGTAAAGGTGTTACAAATTTGTATTTCAGCTATTTGGAACGTATGTTTATTAAGCTTTATATATGACATAAACTTGTTTAATATTAATACAATTTAGTGCTCGTAAAATTATCCTTCGTGTTTGCGCTTAATTTTTTTAAGAAGTCAACATGCAAAATAACTTCCATTGTTCTCCTTAACCGGCGCGTTACAAATTATTGCTTAATTATCCATAGTTTTAGCAATGTATAAACGTTATAACGACGCCTTCGCGATTTAGGTCCTGGAAATTGTTAGCAAATGTTCATTTAAAACTTATTTAAACTTTTATATTATCATTCTAACAAGCATTTAAACTAGAAAAAAATTGTGTTACTTCGATAAAAAATCAAATCATATAAGTTACATTTTAATAATAACCGCCTGCATGTGATCTACTAAACTTCTAAGTTTCCACCAATACAAACTGAAATATGCTATATCTCGTGTTTTATTTAATTATTAGTCTTAATTCCTTCTTCATTTGAAAAAGTAATTTTTAAAGTCAAACTCTTCAAAAGGAGCAGGTCTCTCCAAGTATTAAAGCACCGTTTGATTGTAATGTTATAATTTAAAATTTTTCGTACATATAATCCATTAATCTCTTGTAAGGAAATAAGAAATATTATTCTTATAAAAAAAATGTTTTTATTGAAAATTTTCTACCTTAACCTTACTCTATAGATCTCATGTGCGTCGATGCGCCGACGTGAATGAAGACACATTTGCCAACGACAGTGGATCCTGCAGAGTTATTTGATTTATTCTGAGCTCAGACAACTTGCACTTTACTATTGAAAACTTGCATCGGGGATCCTTTATTAATAGTAATCATCTTGGTGCTATTTCAATTTAAGCTAATTGCTATTTCAAAGACTTCGGCTCGACGAAAACTCAATTATAATTGTAAATTTAGTTTTGTAAAGGGAATCTTGCGTTAACGTTTATCTCAAAGATGTTTAAAAATTCATCATTTATTTAAAACTATTAGCGTGGCAAACTGGTTGCTAAAACAATATTTTTATTTATTAATATATGAACTTTTTTTAACAAAGTTTTTGAATTTCAGTTATCGTAAACGTTGTTTAAATGAAAATAATACTACAGTAAAAAGTTCAATAATAAGATGTAATGGTATCCTTGGCTTGTGTGTTGCACATTTGATTTCCGCTTGATAACAACTTGTAATTCCTTCATAGATGGAAGTACCTTGTACATGATAATTATTGTTTTTATCATTACTGAAACGTTAATTTGCCATAAAATAAATTATGACTAACTGCCAAAAATCTTTATGCTCTTGCTCTGCAAGCCTATTTCATAATTTCATTTTTTGAACACCTTATTATAAAAATTCAACAAACAGGTTTTATTTTTTAAAATTATTTTATTACCTGTTCTTCAATTATTTATTAATGCTTTTTTTTCATATTTTGTAACATAAAATTTTATTTCAATTAATACCATCTACACCGCAAAAATTCAATAACTTAACAGCACTCTAATATCGTCTTGTATTTCTCTGTCTAAGAATAAAAGAAATAATAAAGGCAAAAAAAACAAATTATTCAATTCTTTGACTTAGGTACTCTAGATTTATTGTTTTAGGTTAATTAGAACTCGACCTTTCTAACCTTCACTTGACATCGTTGAAAGGCGCTGTCTGAGTCTCGGTGATAGACCCCTCAAAAATTAATGACGGGCCTTAACTTTCATATATCGATAATAATTCTTGAAAGTAGCTAAAAATATATGTAATTGTAGTAAATTCTTAGTGTTTCATTGTTATAAATTGTTTTATATTTATGATATTTCTATAAATTATATACAATAACGTTGCATATATTTATGTATTTTGTCCTATCGATAATATTAAAAAGGATATATAATACAATAAATACTACGTTGATTAGAATATCTGTAGTCTTTTTTTATTACATTGTTTTTAGTTAGGTAAATGTAGAAATATGTATATATTTTCTGTTTCATTTTTAATGAACACCTGCGTCGAAGTATCTGTCCGGTGGTGTATTTATATATATATATATATATATATATATATATATATATATATATATATATATATAGGTACCGCATCACCTATTCAGTATTCGTGGTTGCACCTTTGCGAGGATAGACCTACCAAGAAATCGATCTATCGTCGTTTCCATGCTTCGACATTCGCAGCCGCGTCGTGATGTCGCGTCGCTTCCAAGATCTTGCAATTTGTAAAATATTTGGAATAGAACGCTCGGCGGCCACCAACGAACCTAAAAAGAAACACGGACAGGAAGGTCCCCGAACATATTTCTTAATCAATAACTTTTTTAGCGGTCATCCTTGGATGTAATAAAACCATTTATGGACTTAAGACTGTTTATATTCTAATGTTTTTACAGCAAATTCGTCTTTATCCACTTTAAGACATCCGAAGCTCTTGGAAGTTTGAATCGTTTCTTGATAACTTAACTTATTGTAACATTGAAAAAAAAATTGACATTTATTTAAATTGTTCTTAGGCTTGTTATATACATGTTAAGGTCATTAATTATAAATTCATTCATTTCATTCATTCACAGCACAATATATTGATTGATTTCTGTATGAAAATAAATATATGCTTTACATATACTATCAATTTCGGTAAATGAAGAGGTCGCAGAGTTAGGATGACAAAAAGCAAATATCACTGTTAAGGTGTCAACTCATGTCCGACTTACAAGTCCATTAACAAATTAAGCCATATTTATCGGGAACAATTCGCCAATGATTACAAGAAGGCACCATAATAAAAGCCTCCATAATGGACGTCGTTCGACTTGTAGAGCGCGCAACTTGTTAGCCCAACCACTTTCGCGTAAGTATGAGTTCGCGAAGAACAAAAAAATAAGGGCTTTTTATACTACGAAGCAGTGTGTCGCGGGTGGTCTCGACTCAGACATTTCAATAATGACGGCCCCCTGACGTAATGTGGCCGCTCTTTACCGAGCAGACACGAAAAAATGAATTGCGGGAATTGAGTGTAATACAATAAAGCCGAAGTCAAACACGAACGTATTCTTAGACCGGACTCCAACTTCCCTGAAATACATGGCGCAATCGCATCACAATAGAAACACGAAGTCGTAAAACATTATTAGCCCGCTCTAATAAACCTGCCGACATTACCGAGCCATTTGGATCAGGTAACCGAAACCGAAAATCTTTATAGGATTATTATACCTTTTCGTTATAAAGCTTTAATTTTATTACGTTCGAGGACTTCCGTATGAAGCATAAAATTATTAGACCACCTTCTTCTGCCTATCACATATATTATTAACTTCTCACTTGATTCTGGAATATATTCTTCACTGTGGCGTAAAGCATACATTTGCCTTTTGTCCAAAACTGCAAATCCTTCTTTACCCCGACATTTTTGAACTATATCTAAACTGCCATACCTATCAAAAGTACTCAAAGCTTCTCCTATCAAAAGTACATAAACAGTTATCACATTTTGTGTACCATCACAATCTATTAAGCCCCTATAAATCTGGTTTTAGACCAAGGGATAGCACCGTTACGGCTCTTCTTAAAGTCACTGCTGATATTAGAGGCATAGAGAACTCTACCGGTACTGTGCTTGTTTTAATCTACTTCTCCAATGCATTTAATGCCATCGATCACGACGTACTACTTCAGATCCTTACTTATTCAAAGATCTTTTCCGCAGCCGTGGATTGGTTCTCTTCCTATCTTCGAAGACGCCAGCAAATGGTTCGCATCAATGAGACTTCGTCAACCTGGTGTAACCTTAATGCTGGCGTAATCTCATTACCCGTGGTCTTCAATGCGTGTACCATCAATAAGTCGATGATTTACAGTTGTACGCACAGGCTAGAGTGGATAGTGCAGATATAGAGATAGGCGAGATAAACAAAGACCTAGAGTACATTAAGGATTGATCTAAGAGGTTTGACCTAACTGTTAACCCTTCCAAGTGTCAAGCTATAATAGTGGGGAACCATCGAACTATCCGTAAAATGGATTCAACAACTTTACCGACGATAATATACGATGGTAATATAATTGATTTGACTTGCTCTGTTAAAGACCTTGGTCCTCACATCGACGCAACACTTAGTTGGCAACAACAAGTGGCGGCTGTTAGCCGGAAGGCAACCGGTACTCTTCGAGTTGTCTACCGCTTGAAAAACTTTCTCCCGTTAAGAACTAAGGCAGTGATTGTACAAACTTTAATTCTCCCTATCATCGACTATGCTGATGTGTGCGATTTTGACCTGAATGCAGACCTTCTCAATAAGTATGACCGTCTTTTAAATAACTACATTCGATTCATTTTCAACCTTCGTAAGTTCATGTATCCACGTTCGTTCACAGTTAAAGTGGTTACCCATCCGTCAGCGGCAACGCCTGCATGCTCTCAACACCCTATTTTATATTTTCACTTCTCCTAAACCACCTCCTTATCTTATTTCCTGTTTTAAATATTTAGGGACTAACCACGACAAAGATCTTTGCTCCTCTAACAACCCGCTTCTTTTGTGTCGTTCTCACACCTCTGATATTGTCCACTCTTCCTTTTCTATCCAGTCTATTCTTCTCTGGAATGCACTCCCTCTAAATATCAGAACAGTAACTAATCGGTGTACTTATAAGCAGAAAGTACGGGAAATTCTCCTCAATGACATTAGGTCCTGAACCTTCCTTGAAATAATTTTTAATATTTAGTTAATATCATGTATGTGTGTCTATATGTGTTTTTATATATGTATAAACGTGTATTATATATTATATTGTATTTATTTGATGCACCTACCTCTTCATCTCTGCATTACCCAAGGTAGACTGGAAGATAATGCCAATAGTCTTTAAGTCCGCCTTTACACGAGGTGTATAATAAAAGTAAATATTAGTTAAATAATTTTTTTTTTATTAAAATTATAATTTTTAATATTAGACCGCGTACATAAGAAACACGAGCCGATAAACTTACTATATCTGACGGTAAAACGACTAGCATTGAACATCGGAGAAAACAATAGATATTTTAAAAAAAAATAATTGCAATAAATATTTCAACAATTGCAAAAAAGGATCTTTGAGGAAAACTTTAACAAAAAGTTTGTTTAGCAGAGCGTGGTTTCGATCCACGGACCTCTGGGTTATGGGCCCAGCACGCTTCCACTGCGCCACTCTGCTTATATTAAAATTTGTCAAAAATAGTAATATATTACACAAGGAGCAGAACTATAGTTAAAATTTATTTAAATTTTGAATAAAAGTTAAAATCAAACTATCTATCATTATAATTTTATTTTATTTTATTGCATCAGATGACCATGAACCTGTTTGTAACGGCAAGGAGAATATATAAAAATACCCATAAATCTTATATTTATTACATGTTATGATAGTGTTGTATTTTTTTTATTCGACGAAGCGACTACACGATTGATACGTTGACCTGATGATAAATAATATTCTTGACTATAACAATGTGGCGTTAGTTTTGATGATATATACTGCACATGATTGCGCTCATCGCCTTGAGACATATGATGTTAAGTCTCGTTACCCCAGTAATTTGATTAGTTACAACGCTCTTAAATGCGTAATACGGTAATGTTTGTACTGCATTTGGTGGCAAAAAAAATATGCATAACTGTATTAGCAACAGTTAGTTAAAACCGTTGTAAGATATATGTATTGTACTTTCAATTTTATACTACTTTTATTGTGTAGTGAGAAACAAAATAATCTTTTTTTTAAAATTACTTTGAAAGACAAAAGTCCCCAATTACTTGTCTTCATTAATTGTCCGTCTGTAGACTTCTGTTATTACTTGGAACACCTTTTATATTTACTGAGCAACGCTTTACACCGATCAAAAGTAATAGTCCGTGCCTTTGTTAAAGATCAGTTAACTGTAAGAAAATAATTTACACTTCTAAGACACAACTAAGTTCAAAGTGATAATAGAAAGTTAAGTAATTAATAAATTTCTAAATCAATAAGATTTGTTACTAATAAAATTATTTATAGCATTCTTTGAAAAATCTATTTAGATAATGTACTTGAAAGAAATATATCGATGAATCTATATTATTTACTAGTAGTAGGTATCTGTTGCCGGAGACCGTCTAGGTACCACAGGTAAAAATATTACTATGTTCCGGTTTGAAGGGCGCTGTTGCTAGTGAAATTACTGCGGTAACGAGATTTAACATTAAATGTCTCCTCAAGGCAAGGAGCGTAATGGGGTGCTGTGTATACCATTCTAACTGACGCCACATTATTACAGGTTGATGCATCACTTCCCATCAGGTGAAGGTCTTGATTGTCTCGTCGCTGCTTGAATATAAAAAAAATAATAGGTTAATAATAAGTTGTTCATTGTCTGCTGTGTGTTTTGTTGTACTATATATTACTTTAGTGCATTTAAAACAATGTTAACATGTTTGTTTATTTTTTTTTATTATTGGTTATTTTATTCTCACGTATAAAGTTTTAAAGAATAAAACGAATGGATTAAAACATGGTAGCTCGCTCCATAAATCTGTGGATTAAACTAACCTATCGGGAGATTGCAATCTCGCCATCCGCGAGTGCTCGCTATCGATAATTGTACCGATATCCGCATCTTAGAAACGAGATTGAAAAATATTTAGGACGCCTTAGAAACCAGTAATAAAATTTCTATCAAGAGCTTTACTTTATCTTCTTTTAATATTGTAGATGGATTCGGGCTTATATGTAATGTAATATGCTGCGTATTTTTAGTTTCGATGTATAGCGAAATTAATAACTTTAATATATATGAGAACATCGATTCGGAGACGTCGTATCTTCCTCTTCTTAAAGCGCCAACTTCTTTCGAAAGTTGGTAACTATTAAGACAGTCTAAGCTTTTAATACCGCGGCACTGAAAAAGGGAACGGTAGCTTTTTCCTAACAACTGGCCCACGTTCTTTAATCAGAATATTCTCCTTTGGCCCACACTTCGTTTTCCTTGCATCATGGTCATAAATAACACGCAGAATTTCTTTAGTTTGGTACTAAATATAAATATACTTTGAAAATAAAAAATCTCTGAAAGTATGGAGTGGGATATAGCGCAAAGGACTTTACCCGATGGAAAGACAGATAGATACCATCAGGCGAAATTTGAATGCAATGATAAAGTTTCGGGTCGTGAATGTCCCCGTTCGTGATAATATATACACGTCCTCAAAACCCATGTATTGTACGATACCAAAATTTTCAATTTATCATGGGATATAACGCTAGATCACTACTTTACAAAATGGTTGATTTTATGGTAAAATTCAGTTATTTTGTTATTCTATATTCGTGAAATATTTAGACTACTACATATCCGTTATACTCGTAATATCTTGTATGTTAACACAACGACAGCGTTGTGAATTAGTTAAAATATTTTAACTACTGTTTGTAATAACTACTTTACTTTCAATTAGTATTGAAAAAGGTTTAACAGATTAAATTCACTTTACAAACAATTCTGTTAACCTAAATTGAAATAAGAGAATATGCGTCATCTGCTTAAGTTCTTCTAAAGTAGCTAAATGATTTTAAAACTTGTAAGTATTATAAAATAGAAGAAATATTATATATCCCGTTATTGCTTTATTTATCAGATCCAAATATCTATAATAAATTAAATGTTTGTTTAAGAAATACCATAACGGTTATTTTTATGACTTGACCATTTTCTATGTATAGTTCTTTCATAGCGATCAATTTATAGCCTGACGTAAGTTTATTGTTAACAAAATAATATATTGCCGTCTATAAAATGGTCTCCTTAAACAATTCATGTTCAGCCTATATATTCGATTGCCATATTGAAATAAATTGCTTGTAATCTTATACCCAAACAACGAGAAAACAACCGAATGAGCAATATCAGGTTACTCCACAAAATGGACTCACTTTTGCTCTCTTTTTGTAAACTTTGTCTTACGAATTGTAAAGAAATCCCAACATTTTTATAGGCAATGATAACATCGCAACAATGCATTGGGATTTTTATATTGTGGTCATAAATCATTTTTTTTTAAATTACGCTCTAATATAGATTAATTAATTTGATTTTGAAATGTGAATCATTGCTTAAAAAAAAAAATGTTTATGATTTTTGATATCTATAAAGAAGTCAATTACAGGCATTAGTTTCACTAATTATGAGGCTTGAGAGCGGCAATTTAGTTTTATTGCTATTAGAACATTCACTATTGGAGAACTGAAACACGGCGCCGATGGATCGTAAAGAAATGATTATGGCATACTATAATCGTGACTAATAAAGTATTCCAGTCAAAATAAATCAAAATTTAATAGAATAATTCCTTAATCAAAGCTAAACGTATATGATGTAATAAATTTGGATACACAATAAATGGATTTGGAGTAATATATTAGTATATTAGTTTTGTTATAGGGGACATAGTATATATAAATGATATCAACAAGCTGCTTATTTTGAATATTTAAAAAATAAAATAAAAACATCGAAATCTTTGAATAAGGTAAATCGTGGGCGCCCGACAATAAGCTTGTCAGTGGCCGGCCTTTGAACTGTCAAGCTGTTGAAGAAACCGGGGCAATTACATTGAAAACTCCCGCAAAGCTATCTTTAAGAAAAATAATACAACTCTTGAGTCAACTGCCACAAGGAGCTTATTAGGACGCCTGTCGAGTTCTCAACATTTTTTTTTTCTTAAATACACACAAAATGTTTACTAGAGATGTAATTAAAAATGTGTAATAAAATACTCTTTCTTTCTCTTGATTATATTTAGTGGGTACGTAATGGAATGTGAAGACATAGAACCAATAAAGAAATCCATATAATCTTGTAATATAAACAATAGGTGCTCAGGAGTCGGAGAAACTGACGCTTTGAAGTACAGCGAAGCCATAGATGAATCAAAAGGTTTAAGTTTGTGATTGGTCAGCTGCATGTAGGAGGTACTTTTAAAGCCCCACTAAACCCATTAAGATCTCAAATTACCCACTACGCCCAAACCACGGATCGTGTGACTAATTGGTATTAAAGGTGCTGTTATGTCTTAATTAAATTATACTCATAATTCGTCGTAATACTGTTTCGGTCGAGGAATTTTACTACGATACAAATTTTATACAATGTAACAATTCCTGAGACGAATGGGAAATAGACCAAGTTAATTAGGATTGTTACACAGGAGATGTTATTTAGTTGTGAGCTCAAAATAAAAGAGAATTAGAAAAGCTGTAAATAAGTGCTGTTAGAAATAAGATTTCACCGCTAGTCATAAAGATGGGAAGTTTTGCTAAAGCGTCCATGTGAATAACCGAGGGAAATAAGGATTACCTCGACCGTTAAATTTACGACTTGTCCCAAGGAAAGCCTTGTCCTCCGTCCAAGATCTCTTTTTATAATTTATTTGATTTGTTACTACCGCACGTCCCTTTGTTGTTGTGAATGTTATATGTAGCCGGTGGATTATAATAAAGCACATGTATAAGAAAATTTTACTTAAGCAGAAAATCAAAAGAACAAAGTATTTAGTTTTAAATACTACTAAAACCATAAAATTTTTAAATTAGCCTTGGAATGTTCGTATTTTAATGTATTAATAAGAAATACCAAGATTCCATAAAAGATAACAAGATCTAAAGAATAACAAATTGATAGAGGCTATGATACAAAATAGAGATAGATTTAGAAGAATGACCAGGCGGACCGACGCCAAGTAAAGATGGGACAAGGTCTAGTAAGAAGAAGACGAAGATTTCATGGCTTTTCTTAGGTCGTAGTAGGTTTATTACTATTCATGGTAATATGTAGTATATATTTGCACATCAGTGTACATATATAGAATTTATTTAATCGTTCAAATTATGAAGAAAATTTAAAAAAAAAAGAATTTGACTGAGATATGTGCAAGTGAGAAAGATTAATTTATCAAGCAAATAAATTTAAAGTCTTATACTACATCTAATATATAGTATGAATCTATAAATATAGCTATAAATTATATTAACTATATAGCACGTTGATGATTTTTGATAAAAACTACTAAAACTGCTATTAATGTAATGTTGGATAAAAGCGTTTTACACAACATACATACAAATAGTATAAAAAAAGATATTTGCATTGCGAATACAATTAAGTTGATATATATATGTGTGTGTGTGTGTGTGTACTTCACTTTGCATTCATCAATTTCCATGTCCATTTGTTTTAAATAAATTTTTCCCAGATTATTCTCTTCGGCAGCCTTTTTCAGGAAGCGGGACTGTTTGCAGGAAATATGACGATATTTATGTCTCCCTTATATCCTTACAATAACATCAAGGATTTTGTCAAGTGGACATCGTAATCTCCATCATAATCATGCGGCTACGTCCAATCTTTTCGGATGGGAACGGTGCTCACAGCCTGTAAAATTTATGGAAATTGCATTTCCACATTATGTCCGACAAGAGGGTGAATTCCAGTTGAAAAAAAAAAAACTGTTTCCTTTTAGATGACTGGTTGTATTGCACTTTTGTATTATATTTTTGTCTTATGAGGAATGTTAATCGATCGCTGTATTTGAAATATATACCATTAACATTCATAATTTCCTACATATTTTTTAATTTAAATTTTATCAATTGCAAATGTGTAGAAATAACAAAATTTTTAATTAAATAATTATTTTTGCATATAAAAATATTTTCAACCTTTATGAATATTTATCAATCTACACAGAATTCCTTAAAAAGTAAAAAAAAAGGTAAGCAATAAAAGTTCGCCGTTGAAAAGAAATATATTCCTACGGAAGGTAAAAAATTAACAAGTACTGTGCCGTTGCAATCCCTTTAAAGTTATAACAGGATCATAAACACAAAGATCCTTGGGGCTAGCTCCGAAGTAATAAAAGGAAACTTCATTAAAGTTAGCCAAAGATACCGACCAAGTAATACTGGGTCTCGAGGATGCTGGCGGACGGAGCAGTTGTGAGATACAAGTACATGGATGCTCTGAAAGATCAAAGTTCAACGTATTTTGTAACGGCCGACATTATTTTAGTACGAACACATTAATCGAGAACTTTATATGCCGCCTTTGTGAGTTTTATTAGGGTCCGGACTATTAGCATTTTGTACTTGTCACACGTAACATCTAGACTTTTACGACTATTAAAATACGTTAAACTAATTTAACTAAAGTATAATTTAGCTGTAAAATACAATTGAATATTTTATTTCTAATAATCAGTATGTATACGTAATCTACAATATTATTTTAGGTGAGAAACAAATATAATATTTTTAGGCCTAAAATTGTGGATGCACTTCTAAAGATGCGAAGGAAACACATTATAATAACTTCTAACGTGATAATTATGTTGATGGTAAACAAACTTTCTGCTAACCAAAAATTTGTTGATCTAATATGGTGGTACCTTTTTTTAAACCTCTTGCCTTTGTTCTAATACAGAAACCAGAATGTTATTTAGTAGAAGAGAAAATAGATGATAAATAGTATATATAACTTAATAGTAAACGAAATAGTCTCACCGATGGGTACATCAATAAAAACAACGTTCTTCTTTTTCTTCATCTACAATGGATTAACTTTTATCATTAATACCACTTGGTGGTAATTGACAATTGTCCTCATATGTTGATAACCGAAACACAGCCATTCCGTTATGGCGGCAGATTTCTAGTAGGAAGGTGGTTGTTACCAAGGGTACACCGATAAAATCTCTGGAACCGAACCAGGCACTTCCGTGTTACTAGGCCATGGTTTAGCTACTGCATTACAGAAGCAGTAAAAATAAGTAATTCAAATATTGTTAGAACTTAATTTAAACTAAACGATGAAAATATTAATCAATGAACACAACAAAAACTATTTTTATTTACACTAATTTACGTAAAGTTTACCCTTTCGCAATCAAAAATTCAAAATGCCGACTGTTTTATATAAATTCTATGAATACGAAAACTGTAAAAACTCATTTTACTAAAAAAATAATATGAAAAATGTTAAATAAGGAGAGATGGCTCTGTTCTCTCTGCAGTGATATAGTTCCATTTTCTTAACTGTACATTCCAGCTTACAGAGCAATACATACTGAGATTATTGAAATATTATTCTCTTATAAAATAGTAAATAACCCCTATTCTCTCCTTTTGCAGCATGGGTTCTAATAGTGAAAACAACTTTATGTTTAGGTCTTTGCCTATTTATAAAAAATACTTACCTGAAAAAGTTATGGGTACCTTCAATAGCTATGGCATCGGGACAATTTTCATCTCAGTCCCCCTTTGAATACGGCTGCTGCAAAGTGGTCGGAATAGCGGAATATAATAATAAAAAAACACATAAAAGGTGTAAATTTTCATGATCAGTCAATAGACCTCCTCTGCTGGAAAGAGGCCTCACCCAAAAATCTCCAGATCGATCGGTCCAAAGTCAGCATGGCCTCTGCTACCGGCGGGCACTAGGGTCTATTGTTACATACAGGTTGATATGGGGAGATTTAGGTCATTTCCCACCACGCTGTCCCAATGCGGGTTAGTAGGAGCCAGTCTTGTTTGTTCATTAGCTGGGTGCATCATGACCAGGTAAAGTTGGCTTGGATCCCGTGAGTTGTTGTGCGAGAACCCTTACACCCAAAATAGATGGTTAGTATAATCAAAATAATAAGCTTATACTTTATATTACATAGGTAAATGTTTATTATCTGTCCGTTAGTTCGTTTGTTTAAAATAATCTTCGTTTTCTGGAATATATCTGTATATAATTTTTCCACTGACACGTACCCAAAAGTTGAAATTTAGGTAAACTTTATATATAGTAAATTATTTACTGTTCATTTATATAATGAAAGAAATATAGGTTTAAATTGTTAAAGGACTAAAAAAAACCTCATTTTTCTATTTATTATCAGCTAGTAATATGACGATAATTATTAAGAAGTTAGTAAGCAGTAATGTGGTCAGTTACCACACAATCCACTCGGCGTATGGTTGCAATGAATGAAGACCGTTTGTATGTGGTACTAATCTTCATCATTGAAAAAGCTATGAAGAAGATCAGACACAGTTTTGATGTCTTCAAAAATGTGTTTTTCAGATAGTAAACCCCATGAAGATTATCTAATTCCTGTTATTTAGTACTAAGAAGTAAATTAAATAACAAAGCTTGTAATTAATAACGATTGTTAATAAAATGCCAATTGTTTATGTAGATAATAACTCTCTGAAGTTTTACGACTCTGTACTAGCATAGGAAACGGAACGAGCGAAATAAAAACGGCGAGTCCGAAGAAATAAACGAAAGTATGCATTATTATGATGTCGTTTTTGAACAGGAATCTTTAGAGATTTCCCATGGGTATTAGCTTTATTAAATAGCACCTGCTAGTTTCTTTTTTTTTATTTAATTAGGCAACGAGACGAGCAGGACGTTGACCTGATGGAAAGTGACACGCCTGATCATAACAAAGGGGCGCTAGTTAGGATAATATGTACTGCACCACATAGCGCTCGTCGCTTGAGACATAAGATGTTGAGTCTCGTTACCCCAGTAATTACACTAGCTACTAAGCCTTTTAAATCGGAAAGCAGTAATTTTTGCATACGACTGTTTGAAGGTAGAATCACCTAGATGGTCTCCATCAACAGCGACCTAAAACCAGTGATGGTTTTTTATACTCTTAACGTTATTGAATCAGACTATTGTTATTTGAAGAGTCATATTTACTTTTCTTCTTCATACCTTCAATTAGTTACAAGTATCTTAAACTTAAGTTAGTATTCGGTATAGTATATAATGTATCGTTTCGATTTCTGTTTTTTTTTTAATGTTTTAACCGCCTCAGTTAACTACTTGCTATATGACAGTAGTTATAGACTAATTCTTATCGATAGTGCTGTGCCCGTTACACAACAGGGTTTCCGTCATTGTTGAAGTATTTGAGAGAGGAGTTTGTTTCTTCTGAACAAGCCGCCACATATATAAGGCGAGATATGTACTGATTTTGTTTTTATTTTAAAAAACATTGATGTTCTTATTATACATGGCTGTTACTAACATATTATTATTTTAAAACTGTTCAGATAGCTTCACATTACAAATATTTAAGATAAAAATTAAAGAGCTAGCAATAGTTAAAGTGTCTTGTTGCGATTGCAGAGATTCTTATAAGTGTTAAAAACGTTACCAACAGACCTCGTTGTAAAAATATATAACAAAGAGTAAAGTTACCGATACCAATTACTGGTGGGTAGGTCTCTGTTGCCACAGACCTTCTGGGTAGGTACCGCAGCTCCTATTTCTATCGTTAAACAGTAGTGTGTAAACATTAATGTTCCGGTTTGAAAGCGATTTTATTTATTTATATACGTTTTTATATTACAGCTAGTGAAATTACTGGGGTAACAAGATCGAGCCCGATATCGGGGGTTGTAATTGTTTATTATAACTAGCGCTATATTGTCAAGGAACAGGATTATTATGTACCATCAGATTAGCGTTCGGCTTTCTTCGCCCAGTTGTATAAAAATATTACCTATTCCCTGTAATAAAGATATAGATTTGAAATTTGTCAGAAATATTTGGGTCCAGCGGCAACCCAAAGCCCCCGGGTGCCTTTTCTCGATATTAACACCTTCGCGACTCTCTTTGGAGAAGGAATTTTGTAAAATTTATTCTTAGCTGACCTCTAAATAACAGAATCAATATCTCTACCGAATTTTAAGTGTTTACCTCTAATAGTTTCCAAGGTCTCGTGATGAGTCAATTAATCTCTCGATATCGCCTATATATATCGATAGATAATGTAGTTTGTTTTAATGTAACTATATCGTTTTGATTCTAGATCAATTTATTTTAATATGTAAGAAATTTCTCTCAATCCTCTTTCAAAATCAATTAAGAAGTAAGGAGCCGAGTGTGTCGAAGGACGGAAATTCCTATATTTCTCTATCCCCCCTGTTTGCATACAAGATGAGACCGCAAAACTTACAGCTGTCGTTATTTTTTAAAACTTGTTCGGTGAACGCGAAAAAATTCGAGCGCGTTTTGGAAAATATCCTGGTGCTTTTCCGCTTCAATAATGGAATTTTAAACCAAGCTCTTCCCCCGACCGGGACGATGATAAGAATAATCTGCGTGTAAACGGCTTATTTTCAGTATCACGAAATATTTCAACTGAACTATTATACGTCGATGTTTTTAAATAATGCGTTTCATGCCTTTAAAATTGGGATAAAAATATCATAATATTAAAGTAAATATTTTAACTTTTTATGCTACAGAAAAACATTTTTGTATAGTTAAAAACGCTTTCATTTGACTTAAAGCTGGTAATGGTTGTTAAAATGTTATAGTAAGACTTTTTTGTATAAAAATAATAATGATCTTTTCGCGATAGCGTTACTGCAGTTATGACGATTCATTTTATACAGGCCATAGACCCGGGTCCACGAACCCTGCACCAGATGAGCTGTAAGAGTCAAAATGACTACAAAGCGCTAAACATTTTCAAAAAATAGAAGACTCTTTTTCGAAATAAAGGTTAACTAAAATATAAGTAACGGTAAATTGTTTACTAAGTTATTTTATCCGTCCTCAGATGATCTAAAGTTTAAATGATTTTTATTAATTTAGATTTGACGACAATGATTTTTTAATAGTGATTTATGTATACATTCTTAAATTAACGCCGTAGTACGTTTTGGCGAAGAATTGTAAGAAACTAACACATTTATATATATAAAAAAGTAACTGTTTTCATTTATGATAACAACTAGATGAGCAGGACGTTCACATGATGGTAAATGATACGCTTGCCTATAAGAATGTGGCTCTAATAAAGATGTTATATACTGCACAACATTGTGCTCATCGCCTTAAGACATAAGATGCTGTTTCGTTACTACTTTAATTACAGTAGCTACAGCACCTCTCAAACCGGAAGACTAATGTTAGCTGTTAGTCAACAGAAATAGGAGCTGCGGTGGTATCTACCTAGACGGTCTGTGGCAACAGAGACAATAAAACTAAAATAAAATAGAAACGAAAACGTACAAATAGTAATCACGGTTGTTATCGACAAAGCTTTTTGTTGGTATCAACTAGAGACCTAATTAGAACTTGTGAGAGATGTCCAGAGTGGAGTAAGTAAAGGTTTCCATCTATGTAGCTATTAAAGCAGTGTATGTACACTAAACTTGCCGGAGTAAATTGGGTTGTGACGAACAATTTAAGCCCCTACATATATATACGAACAGTTGGACGAATTGCCTAATTGTAGTGAAGTTTGACGATTTATAGCACCACCAATTTGTGTTATAACATTAAACAGAATTGTTAATTGGTGTCTACTGATGATAACGTTTATAAATAATTAATACAGTAAACTAAGCAGCCTGTTTGTTATGTACATAGTATTAGTTAACAATTCATTTTTTCAGGGAATAAATAATAACATTTTTACAATTTTTATATTCCAATGGAAGTTAATATGATGTTTATATCTAGAAAATAATAAGAACCTGTTTAAATAAAAACATTTATATTACTTTAGCTAATTTGAAACATAAATATGCTCGTTGTGAAAAGTCATAATCGTAATTTATATTTTATTGATAACTTAACAACATTTAAGCGTTAAATGTCAATAAGTATTAAATACGTAAAGATTTAAAACTTTAAATGATCCCTTATGCTACGCTACAAGATTGAAGTATCCATTAGAATTTTTTTCGTATAATTTCGCTAGTTTATTTTATAATGTAATAAATATATTTTAAAATAAAAAGGTCTCTAGAAAATTGTTTAGAATGATTTTGTATGATTTAGTATAGATATTACATTTATTATTTTAAAACCTTTGATGTGCCCTGAGATGCATAAGCAACATATACTTCTTTTATAGAATAGCCCGTTGATAGAAACACTAACAACACAAAACGGTAAGGTAACAGTAACATCATTGATTTTTATATATGCTGTATGAGTTTTTATTTTTTAGTTGGCTTTGACCTTGACCTTATAAAAAAGTCAATTTATGAGACCGCTGAAAACCTTTCAGTATTGTCTACGTTCGCGCGGGCTGTCATAGCCTACCCATAAACTGCCGACAGACGGATCGCGTTTGTCAACAATATAAAGTCGAGACCGTGCCCCATGAAAAAGGACTAACGCCAACAAATAAGGTTTTATTCCTTTATTCTCCTTTATAGTATTCCTTTTCATGTGAAAATTTACAGATGAAAATCTAAAATCGTTTCCTTTTTAAGAGTTAGAAGGTTTAATATGACTGTATTCGGATGATTGCTTCCAGAATTAAGATTATATTATTTGTGTAACAACTAACATTATTATTTGTTTTATGCACAATATTTATTAATAATTATGTTAGTATTTCAGTTTTAACGAATTTATAATAATACTTCATTAAACTATAAATTATCATTATCAGTATCTATGTATGAATCTTCGCTTCAATCATCTTCACTGGCAATACAAAGTGAAATAGATCAGCTGTTTTACGAAAAAATTTTGTATATATTATAATCCGGAGATATGTGTTTTTTTTTCTGTATTTAATAAAGGGACGAGACGAGCGGGAAATTTTTCTGATGGTAAGTGATACGCCAGCCCATAACAACGTGACGCTAGTTGAGATGATATATACTACAACAAGTTCCGCTCGTCGCCTGAGACATAAGGTGTTGTCTCGTTACGTTAGTATTTATACTAGCTACAGCGTCATTCGCACCGAAACATAGTAATGTTTGTATACTACTGTTTTACGGCAGAAATAGGCACTGCGGTGGCACCTACCTAGATAGCCTCAGACAACACAGATCTACCACCAGTAAATATATGTATATTAAAAGAAAAAAAATTCACACAGAATTCATTCGAATTGCATAGCGTAAATTTTGCTTTCATCGTTTAAAATTTTAAAAATAAAAGAAAAGGTACTTTCGTTGTGAAACATACACGATCGATATTGTTGGTCCACTGGCAGCAGACGTTCGTGGTCGTATCGGAATTGTGTGCATTCGACTCACGGCTGCGGACTCGTCTAGACAAAGTCTGGAAAAAGACTGCAGATTAAAGACAGCGAGATGAATAGAACGAGCCTAGAGTTGCTGAAGAAAGAAAACGAAAAACGCCTTTACGTAGAAAGCCTTGTGCGCTGTCACGTACACCGTATTCTTATTTAATCTTTTTGCTGCGAGGGTTTTGTGAACGGGCCTTTGCCTCTTGCAAAATAATGTTCCACAGCTACAAATAACGAATATTATGCGAAAGAAACGAGCAAATAGCGAACGTATGAAGATATCGTCAAATACTGATACAGGCGGGAGAAGGTTTTAATAAAACCCTAACAATACCCTCCGTCTCGTAAATCCTTTTAATAAATAGTGAATCGTTAAATTAAAAAATCGTTAAACTCTTTAATGATATGAAATCTGAATTGTATTTGATGTACCAGTCATTAATATTATTAATATAGCTTCACGACGCGAGAACCATAAACTTGAACAAACGAGAGGGGCGGGATACTTTTTACCACTCAAGTTCCCATAAAAACGCTAGCCCTGAATTAGCTCGGTTCTTTGTCACCCCTTCTGAACAACCCTAAAATTTCTACTGCTACAGTCTTTGTCTAACAATAACCACTACATTCACATCCGTTAAACTGCATCAAGGAAAAACAACGTAAAACCACCCGAGATGAAACGAGATAGAATAAAATATATGCACTAGTAGAGACTACAGAGAGAGCGGTATATGTAGTAGTAGCCATGTTCATTTTGTAGCGGGAACGAAAGAGAGGAGGGTAACCCTCGCGTGCGAGAGAGATAGATATAAAATTAACCATCAGAGGGGAGAGGAACAGAGCTTCTTCAAGCGGGGTGGTTAGTCCGCATTCGACCGCGCTGGTGTTAGTGTCGGTTACCGCTGAACCACTTTGCGAACGATTGAAGTTGTGAAAACATTTTTCTAGTGCGACATCGTAGCAATTAATATTAGTGTTGATTTATTTTAAAGCATTATTTTTTTAACAACAACATAGCCTAAATAAATAAAAATTATAATAAAGATAAAACAGTACAAAATAATGTTTGTCGAAACGAAAGCTTCTCTATAAGTCAGGTTTCGGCTGTTAAAGAATTTATTATGACAAACATTCTTCTATCTGAATTTGTGTGCCGGTTATGATAGACGAGAAACTTTAATAAAGACTACTCTATTACTAGTAATACCAAAGAATATGTGTGCCAAAATGTTATTATATAGTTTCTTTCTGTTGCCTGTAATATCATGGATTGGTGTGCTCGCTGAAGAGGAAGTTTCATCTCCTTTACGAGTAGCACAATGTAGAGCTACCTGTTTGCAAAAGGTAAGATTAAATTTTGCTTAAGTTTCGTATAGCATTTCAATTATAGGTTATTTCTTAAAGATTTGGACTATTGTTTACTTGTGCTTTCGTGGAGTTTTAGGCGTTATATCTTTATATTATATAGGTGTGCTTTTTTCTAATAAATAGATGTTGTTTAATTTGTAATTATTACTCTAGGTCCAACGGTGATGTTAATGTGGATACATTACGTTGTAATATATTCGTTTCATTTGTCCCTCAATCAATCACAGGAGCTACCCGTTAGGCCGTCGACGGCCGCTTTGTGTTCAGCATGAACATTAAATTCGTCACGAACCTAATGAAGTATTTCGTAATATTAAAAGATGACTTAACATAAAAAGACACTAACATTGCCTTACAGCTCCCTCATGATGTTGTCAAAACTTAATTCTTGCCACATTTTAAACCATTTATTATATTTACTCTAGTTTTTTATTAACCCGAGCATAGTGGTGATGTTTTCTTATCATTAAAGTATTAGTTTTGTTGGCTTAGGTATTAGTTTTGATGTCTTAGTATCTTCTCTTATTTCTGCACTGTCTTTTATAATGCTTTTCATAAAACGATAATCTATAGAAACTGAAAGTAATAAAGTTTCTGCAGAATTTGATATATATATACAAACCAATTTTTTTATTTTATCTCACCAACAAGTAGGTTTCATTGGGGTAACTTTTTAATATAATCATTCATCAATATACCTCAAAAAAATGGACGGTCTTTTTTAAACGAATTGTATCGTTTAAACATGAAAAGAAAAACGTCGAAATAAATGTTAAATTGTAAAACTTAATATAGTGAATTTAACATACCATATTAAAAAAAAACATTCAAATACCCTCAAGTATTTGCAAAATACCACTATTGAGGTTACGACTCGAATTCAATTCATTAACTTGACCATTTATTGGCGGGTTTCCCTAACGAACCACATTCGCCGTAATACAAATAGTTGGGATTTATGCATGATAACTTCACTATTTATTCATATACTATTACATAGTATCATAGTTTTATAATATATCATAGGTAGAATTGTGTAATCGTTTATAGATATGAAGCATCGAGTCTATATGTTCACCTGGTGGAATGTGCTATGCCTTTATCGTCGTAACGTGCTGCTTACTATGCCAGCTACATCACCACAGTCTGCTCGTCATCTTTCACATAATCCACAAGATACAGCGCCAATTTGCTTACTATTATTAATGTTTGCAGAGTCGTTCAAACCGAAACTCAGTTATGTTTGCACATTTTATAGGCAGGCCAGCGCTCCAGTGTTACATGAATGGCGTTTGACCAGAGAGAGACCTTCCGACCTTTGTGTTAATGGATTTTCTATTCGCATTGATAATAAGCATATTTTTTTTCTAATTGATATTCACCTCTAGATTATTAATTATATAGGAGCGCTTTGACAGTATAGCAAACTAGTCTAAAAATAGTCGAAAATTACGTGATAACACAGTGATGACTTCTTTTGTATATTTCTATAATTTCATTCATGAGCATTAGTTTTTCGTAGATTTCATTTAAAATGCTGTCAAACTTTAACTCTGTTCCGTCCACAGTTTTTGTAGGCAAAATTCTAATAACTTAATACCTCACTCACCTCATATGCATTTTTGGTGTTATTTCGCTGTAGCTTATTGCTGACTTTGACAAGCTTTTTGACAGTTTTGATGTAGGTTTTGCTTTCAACGACGATTTGGATGGAAGTTTTACTTAAAATTACAAAAAAACAACTTCAAATATATAAATAAACAAAAACCACTTCATTGTCTTACATTACTATTAGCAATTTAAAGATCATCATTTCTGTTAGCCTCCGTTGTGCCTGTTTTGGAGTAATCACATACAAAAAATTGCAAGGTTTTTATACATGATACAGTATTTATAAAGCCCTAATTTCCGCTTATAGATTTTTTTTATTTCCAAACATAAAATTTATTGTTTTTTTTTTAATATATAAAGATATATAATTTTACGAAGATATTAATTATGTATTATTAATATCTTCATAAAATTGTTTAAGGACTTACACGTGGATGATCTTGATATAAATGTAGCTTGTAAAATATTTCATAGTGTGGTATCGGCTGCGACTTCAGCGGATCAACGATTTGACGTACATTTCAGTAGCTAAGCAAATGTGCTTTAAAGAGTAGTTTAATTAGGCTTTGAAGCTACCATAATTATATTATAGAAGATGAAAAACGGATTCTCCGTTTGAAAAATTCGTGGGACTAACTGGAAGGTATTGGCTTTCTTTATATTATGATGGGAATAGACTAGTAGAATACCTGGTGGTAAAAGTAAAACGACAGTCCGCAGCAATGCGGCGCTTTAAAGCTTTTTCCTATAGAACAATATACACTCTTGATCTTGAGATGTACATATATTATGTTACTTTTAATAATTTCACTAGCTATAAACTATCCTAAAGCGGCAATGTTTTCAAATCCTTTACGTAGGTAAACTAACGGCACACGTTTCTTTATTTTGGTGCTTTTAAATGAAAAAAAATTTAATTCTAGCGATTATATTAAATTGTAATATAGAATAGTTAAGTTAAACGATAAGCCGTAACAATACATATATCGTTCAATGTTTACAGATTGAATTTATCTAAACAGGTTATGTTATTTATTTGAACCATTTGGAACAGGTTGCTCGCTGTTATCGCTATCGGGACTATGCGTCCATAAACATAATTTGTATCGGTTATCCCTTTTAAATCGGAATAAACTTATTTGTTTCAACTCCACACAGCGATTAAGCAACGATACAATAAAATTTCATTGCTAATGAAATTATTTACATACCTACATAATTTACATGTGTGTTTGATGAGAATTAAAATAACTCTAAACAAATTATCGCAGCTGTAACATATAATTTCTTAAGCATTGCTATGTGACGGTCATTGGTTAAAATTATCATCTTAGTATTCATAAAACCTTTTTCCTTATATTTATTGAGATAATATAGAATTCTAGCGTATATGGAATTTAGCAATTTCTTGGTATCCTGATCAATTTATTTTTCTAGGTATATTGAGGTCGAGTCTATTTCTCTTGGTATATTTGATCATCTCACTGAAAGATACACGTGGTACAAAACCAGTTTCTTTTTGTGAATGTTATCGATTTTAAAATATAGTACAACATTTAACATGCACTCGGAAAGATGTAGGCTCGTTTCGTTTGATCAGTTTCATCTAAAATGGATTGGATATTTTTTAGTTTTTTTTTTCAGTATGTATTTAAATGGGTAAATGTTTTAAAAGTTGTTTTTACTTAAATTTATTTATTTATCTTTGTAAGTTCTCGAAAATTGAGGACACATGAATTAGTTATTTTTAATAAAAAATATACAATACGTGCATTTTAAATATAAGAAGACACAGCCTCCTATTACTTTAATATATTTATATTATATATTTACAATACAGATGTATATAACATGTAAAGTGACAGGTGTACAGTGTAGTGTTATGAAATAGCAAAGTTATCTATTAAGAAAGAGTTATATATTTATATACCTGTTTTTTTTTTTCAATAAAACGCTACAGTATAATTCCAATTACTTATTCTTTATCGCTCAAGGGTATTCTCTATTATAATATAATTTTTTTTAAAGATTACTTGAGAATTACCTAAATTACCTACATTACTGGTTGTAAAGTCTGTAGCTGGAAACCGACTTGGTAAATACCACAGCAACTTCTATTTCTGCCGCTAAACAGTAGTAGCTAAGGAAATCATTGGGGTAACGACTATATCTTAAAGTTATAAGAACAATAAGGTGTTGTAATAGGCCCGTGACCCGGGTGTACGAGTCCAGGAACAGATGTGCTCTAAAGGTCAAATTAACTACCAAGCGCAACACATCATCAGAGATTAGAAAATGGAGCGTATGTCATTCTAACTGGTAAAATTTTTTTTTTACGTGGGGGAAATGTCTACGCATACTCGTCCTCGCGGGGGCAAGGACGGCTTATGTCGGACTTGCACCGACTAAAACCCCCACGATGTTCCGTCTCATCGCCCGATGGCAAGGGCCACGGGAACGCTTTCACTCTCAATTTCGCAGCCCCACCTCGGGAGGGAGGGATATGGACCCTCCCTTTATACGGACCCCGCGCCGGAATATGTAGCGCGCCCTCTTCTCGGCCTCCTGCAATGCGCGGGCGACGGGTTCCTCCGAACCCACCGCGGAGAGGCCATGGCAGCCACGGGAGATAACCTCTCCCGGCTCCTTGCGGCGGAGAGATATTGGACCCGCCGCTACCCGTTAACTGCTACGGAGGATAAGAAGAACGGTGCATCGCAATACCGACCCTTCCCTTCGCCCGCGGCCCCAGCGCTGCCGTATTCACGGTGGGACTCCGTTTGGTCACAAAGGGTACTCCCTCCGCAACCACACCTCGGCTGCAGAGGGTAGTATGAAACCGCCTCTGAAGCCGGCCGCAAAGAACAGCATAAAGCTACTCCCCGGCCGCTCCAGTGAGCTCCAGTTATCCAAATGGTGCTCGAACCTGAAGCCTGTTGGGGGGGATTTTAACAGGTATTGAGATGTTATTGACAGGCACCATCAGGTGAACGTTTCGCTCGTTACGTTACTTCTTTGAAGAAAAAAATAAAGTATAATTTTTATATATGAGAATTCTATAAAAATACAACACACATTTCAATCTCTGTACATCTTGAGCATGTTTTGTGTTTGCAGGTATTTTTTAAATTACACAGTACCCATATCATGCATCAACGAAATATTTCCAAAATTGACATCTGCTGATAATCCAAGGGATTCGTTATAATCGCGCTGCGTCAAGTTTTTTGTGCAATACTTCGCATTTAGTTGGCTCTTTTTTGTTCAATTCTACCTGCGACTAAGGTCTCGAACAATGAGCTGTTCAATGTTCATTTTTTTATATTGCCCGCTTAGGAAAGGATGTGCGTGACGTCTCTTAGAGCGGAAGGATAGGCAGACTTTAATTTTTTTTTGTACATATTATTTGGAATAACATTACTGAAAATTACATTCTGAAATCTATTTAGATTTTTATTCCTCTCTCAAAATCCATTAATATTGTAGTAGAGGTCTGTAAAAGGAAACTGTTTGCTACATTTTATTTAGTATGTAGCTTACTGGTAATAACTTGGTGGCGGATATTTAACAAATGTCTACACCACTACATAGAAAATCTCATTTAAGGTTCCGTACAAAATATTTAATACAAAAAATAATGTAGATGGGGACAATGTGACGCCGCCTTACGCTGTCGCCAGAAAGTAGTTTTTTCCATTGTATCTCATTGCAACACAGTCCTTTTTAAACATCGTCTCATGCTTTTCTATTTCTTCTTAAACTTTTTTGTTGGTTTTTTTGTTAAAAGCGTGCCTCCCTCGATGGCGAGGCGGACTTTGGGGACATGTGATGAATTTTAAAAAGTGTCTGCAGTAAGTGCCAAGATATGCTTATGACTACATAAGGACATGAAACCTGCGTTTCGTGTCGTTATGATCTTGTACATTTTTTTTGTACCTCTTCCAGCGCGTTTTTTATATTGTTATGGCACTAAAACCATGTAAAATAACATCCATTTTGGTAATTAAATTTTTTATATTGTACTTTGGGTGTTGCTTTGTATTATTTTTAGCCATTACTCCACCTATTTGTATATTGTTATTGTAAATTTAAAGGAAATCTATTATATAATTAAAAATCGCTAAAATATTAGTCGTTTCACCTTGAGACCCGAACGTTGCAAAAAGTAAACCATAAAACATTCGCTTCATTGCAAAATAAAATCTCGATTAGAAGTTTCGGTGCCATTCCAGGTCTCTCTCGCGGACCCTTTTCGAGGCGGTCAAGTTGCGTTCAGAGCTTTATTATTTTATCGCTGTTTAGGCTGACACAAGAGGTACAGTAGAAATTTTGATCGAAATAAAAAAGGAATAACACCCAAAGTTTCGGATGCACGTCCTCGAGCCGCGCAGCGCTTAGAAAAAACAAACGAGAGAGTCAAGCCGAAATGACCTGCGTTTTTGTCCATGGTTTGTTTTCGTTTTTGTTACGTTTGAGTTCATTTGGAAGTAGCCATGTCTGTTGCTTACTGAATTAACTTAAATTGCCTCCAGTTTTTTTTTTTGACATTAGTGTTCTTTGCTCTCTTGTTTGCAATTTAAAAGCTTTATACCTTTTATTTACTTTACATCATACTTTAAAGTTAAACTTTTCGATCTTAGTTATTTCTAATTGTTTTAAACATTTCGGAATTGTGGAAATTTGGGTCGCGTAAAAATTATTTGACGTTCTGCTATTAATAGTCCTTTTGTGTAAAATTCATGAAAAAGGCAAACGTTAACGAGGCTCGGGGTCTTGCTGCTGAGGCTCACCTCGTGAAGGGTGGCTTATCCAACAAGGCAGTCGTAATAGAGCCGTAGACGAGAGCGGGCGATTAATGATTCATGACCCTTCGCAGCGCAGTGTCATCAATATTATTCTGTTTGTACCTCGCGCGTTTGGCCCACCCTCGCCCGCGCCCCGTTCATACATAAATAAGCGCGACACGTCGTCTTCTCTGATTACATCGCGCCGATGTAGTGAGAAATAGTGTACTCGGATGCTGAGCCCGTCTTTTGTTCAATATATTCTCCAGAGACAACGAATGAATAGTTAACATAGTGTGCTCAGCGTGCATGTTTACGGTTTCGGATTTCCCTTAAAGATCCCAGATAACGGAGAGGTGACGGAATTTATTTGTTCAGCTGTAATAAGCCGATGTTACAATCGGCTTTAGCCTGAAGTTATAAACTTATCAATCGATACATATTTATCATTCCCCAAGTATTGTTGTATAATACTTTGAAAGCTATTCCTTAACAATCACTACATTCTTATAAGCAATATAAAACAGTTTCCGGCATAACATGTTTATATTTTTTACATTAGTACAGTAGTAGTTAATATATTAAGTAACTTTTGGAGTTGTAAATTTATGATTGAGAAAATATAAATTTTTATATCAAATTTACTACTCAGAATTCGATTTAGTGTTTACTAGGAACATGTTATTAGTCTTACAGTTTCGAATTCGAGCTTTGTCTCTGACATGTATCTAATTTTGTCATCAAATATACATTGTAATGAGGGAGTAATAATGGTTCAGCACGACGCGAACGCATGACAAATATTAGAATTGTTTCGCCACATGCGTAATTAAACCATATTTCAAATCAAATGAAATTTTAGTTTGCTCCCATGACTAAACATGTCCTCAAATATTTCCATGCCTTCGGACAATAATAGAAACATATCGATAATAGAAATGTGATGTTGTTTTGCCTTGCTGATGTACAGTGTATTGTCACGCGATGACTACTGTAATGTAAAAAGGTGTAAAGCGGAAACAGTGTAGTGTACGTACAATTGAAACAATTTATTCAATTGTGTATATAAAAGCATAATTAAAAAAAGATGTACTTATCAATACATTTAATAAAGTCCTAATTATTTCACGTTTGGAGTTATAGTATTGTTTTAAAAGTATTTACGTGAAAATTTATTGAGGGAGTAGCTGTCGGGCATCATATAAGTGAATTGTTGGAGACCAATGCGTCATTAATTTCTCCAGTAGTCAGTCGCTAGGAGTTAACTAGTTTCATAGCTGATTACTTACTACGCAAGGAAAGCTTTCCATGTCTAGCTAAAGTGTGGATACTGACACACATCAACAGATAACTCGTAAGAAACTTTTCTATAAACTTTTCATTTATTTCCCAAAGCGAAAAGAAAGTGTATTTGCGGGTAAGGGTGTATCAGTAAATACTACAGTACGAGTCGTGTATTGTTGGTAGTGGCAGTAAAACAATTAAATATCCCTTACGGGTCGAATTCAATGACGCTAAAGTCCACTGAAGATACGCTCCGGTCCCCTGATAAATGATGCTCCCGCTACTGGTACAACGGTTGGCTTTTAATCCTCAGGCAACCATTGTGTTGCTGTCCGATATTTGACATTAACTGCTTTCTTCCACCACAAGGGACACCTACGTTATTTTTTCGTAAATTAATAGCGCACTCAACTTTATCTCCGGTCGTCATCTATCAAGCAAATGACAAACGTCTATTACCGTCTTACCTCCGGTAGGTTTGTATCAGAGGCGATCCTCAAAAATATATTTATTTATATCTTAGAAAGTTTAATCTGTGCTCCTAACAACAATAAAGGTTTCATGAATTTTATAAAATTTGCGAAAAAATACTTATTTAAAATTTCATATAATGTCGTTGTTGATAAATACAAACGTAGGAAAAAAAATCCGAAAATCATTAATTTTATTTTGGTATATTTATTTGAAAGCAGCTACACAATAATTACAAAATCGTTGGCAATGAACAAAAATTTAAATAATTTATCGGATAACCATGAACTTGCAATTATATTATTCAAAGTAACGATCAAAATCATTAAGGATTATGATGTAACCTCGTCGACTACGAGATAACCGTAAGCGCGAGCGGTCAGTTTGATTACGTACTTAATACACCAGTAAACTATTTTACATCATTCCCCACTTGATTGGGATTCGATTAGAAGCAGCTGCCCTCGCTAAAGGCGTAGAACTAAGCCCCGTACTCCGCCATGGAATGGAGATAGTTTTAATGCTCCATTTAAATTTTGTTCCAAAACTACCGTCCGGTAAACTAATCGATTCTGTCAGAATATTCGCTAAATTTTAACCAAAATTATATTCATGTCAAGTTTTAAGGAGTAGTTATTTAAATTAAAGTTCAACTTCACTAACATAAACTATTGTTGTAAAATACAATTACCTTTTAAAATATTAGTAAAGGTAAAATTAAAAAAAAATTTTTTTTGTAGAAATTTAATTTAAAAAAAGGAACTATTCACGTACATATTTAAGAATTTCCTTAATTTAACATATCGTTGGGTAAGTACATAAAGTAATACGAGGTCCGCTTCATACATCAATGATTCGGCTTAAACAAAGCACAGTAGGATGCCCCACAATGGGCGTGGCCAAACCATGCACTGCGTAAACGCAGCTTGGACTAAAGAAATTAAAACAGGGCGGGGATTGTTAAAAAGTGGGGAAGGATTAATTTTGCTTTTAATTAAAACATTTCCTCTACCGAGCTCCTAATTAGAATACACAAATCACTCGTCATTTGACGCTGTTTTATTTTATTCTACAGCAAATAAGGTGTCAAAATTTATTGTGCCCCTAAAATTCCATTCGGTCGCAGCCGACCCAAATCTCTTTATCTCCGCATTAATCTTTTAAAACCCATAAAAACGAATCTTCGGATCTTACCAAATATTTTGTACGAAATTGATGGAGAGACCGTCACTTATCTAAAGCTCATATCTACGTGAGCCAGATCAAAATTCTCAGAGGTGTCGATACATTGTTCAAGTATGTGAATTATTTTTATTATAAAACCGATTTTTACACTATCATATGAAATATACATAACTGAAACGAGAATAAGAACTCAAGACACCAAATGTGTTGTTTTTGTAACAGAGAAATTCACTTAAACTTTTTTCTCCTGTCTATACCCGAAGATCTAATAATAACTAAAGTACGTGTATATATCACTACTGTACAACCACTTAAAGTGTGAACCGATCATGGGCCCCGCGTGGGCCGCTACGCAGTTGGCATTCTTCTTACAAAAAACATGAGGCACCCCGTTGTTTTAGAGGAAAAAAAAATAATGAAATATGCCTGTTTATAACGTTTTTTATGTAAAACGTTGAGAGTTTTAAGTGTTGTATTTTATAACGAACAACCCGCGGCGTGCAATAAAATTTAACTTGGAATAAGCAAGCACACCTCGAAATTATTATTTTAAATTGAATGCACTCTAAAATGAATTTGATCATCGGAAATTGATATATAATATTGATAATATAATTGCAATTGCATATTTTATAGTGATGTTTACCGCAAATTGCATATCACATAAAAATATTTCTCAAAAATTCAGGAGATGCATTAGCGCGCTTGTATTTAATCTCTTTAAACCTCAACGCCATTCCCTCGTAGCTATTTACGAAATGTCCTGCCTATTCTTATTAAGAGAATGGTTCCTATACTAATTTTAAAGTCTCGACTCATGTGAATAAACACTTTGAGAACGCGGTTGACAAAAATACCAATAGGGTGCCGAACGATCTGTCTCTAACGGACGCCTCGCCTGTCATGGCCAATAACACATCTCAATGTAGCGTGCATTTGGCCACGCCACTCCAAACACACTATTTCGGAACCACGAGCGGTTTCTTACATTGTTCTTTGGCTGCGACAATTAATCAAACAACTGTGAAAATGGTTTCGAGATTCTGTTGTTTAGTACGCGAAATACGTTAGTAAGCTATTTGCTGAGCAACTAAAAATAAATATAAAAGTTTATTACTACTCCCGCATAAAACTAGATTCTATGTATATTTACTGGTAGTAGGTGTACGTTGTCTCCGAAGACCGTCCAGACATGTACCACCGCAGCGCCTATTACTGCTGCCAAACACTAGTGTGCAAACATTACTATGTGTAGCTAACGAAATTACTGAAGTAAGGAGATTGAACATCTCAAGGAGACGAACACAATGTGGTGCGGTGTGTCCTATCTAGCACATCGTTGTTAAGGGCAGGGCTATCGCTTACCATCATGTGCACGTGAAGCTAGTTACTTCAATAAATAAAATATATTTTTTTAAGTGAAACAACACAGCATCTGTAACATTATTTATCATATAAACTCTTCAAACTTTTCTAAACAAGCAACATCATTTACCTAGTAATTTTGTAATTATAAAAAGTAGATAACGTATGATAAATATGTTCAAAGTATGGTTACTATTACCACCTAACTTGAAAAAACACTCGACTTTAATTTTTATGTATATAAGTTCTACGCATAGTATAAATTATTTTACAAAATAACTTGAGATTGATAGTTCTTGATTATCATAACCACTACACCATACTTCACACTGATTGAATAAAGTAAACATAAAACTAGTCTTATTTGTATGTCGTGTGATTAAACAAACTGATTCTGTGGCGAGCCTATAGAGGTTTTATTATTTCATAAATTAAAACCTCATAAACATTATTCAAACATTTAATTATCTGTGGTTATAACGACAATAACTTATTCATTTCATTGCTGTTTAGTTTCACAAAGAATGGACAGGTTTTATTATCTTCGACCAGATATTTTAACGAACTCAATATACGTCTAAAATAAAAGCGGAACATGTTGGAACATTTTTTTCCTCATCCGACACGCCATTTAAGTCACAATCGTAAATTTTATTGAAATGTCGCAACAGCGATCGCCGCACGAGATGTCTTGTCTTCGGGGACGAATTTATGCGTAATTCGTAAACAAATTGACGTGTTCGGGTACATTCGGCGAAGGGAGGCTGCGCTTGACGACTTGACACTTCTTTAGCGTAATTTTAAAATATTTCCGAGTGATTTGGGAGAGAAAAGAAATTTCATTAGCGTAACTTTGAGTAGCATTTGTAAAGCGTAAATACAAAGTAATGACAATTTGGTATGTGGAATTTAATGTTTGGTTTTGTCGCTTTGGAACGTCACCTGGCTGCATTGGCGGGCCCGTAAGGCTTCGTAAGTCGTACAATATCAGATAACACAATAGCTCGTGAAATCTTTTTATTTCGAGTCCCTTAGTCTCTGCAATCTGTTGGCATTTTTCACTGTGAGTGTGTCATTTGTTTCATTTGATTCGGAACATTTCCCTACGAAAACATTATAGTGCTTCTTCCGATGTACTATCCAACTATGAGTTTTTATAATACTATTAACTCACAATCCTAGAAGAATAAATAGTTTTCATTGTCTCTAAATTATTTTTAACATTATATATATATTACAAAGCTTGTTTAGAAACAAGAGGTGAAAGTAAATCTAAGAAATAAATGAATTGAATGTCGATCTAAATCTTTTAACAATTTATATGTAATTTAAATCGTTCTAATTGAAGAGGAACAAGAGTGCCATAAACACGTTTGTTATCTAAGACGCCTGCAGCGCAAATGCCACGGCCTCCTCAGGGCTTCCTGCTGCTAATGTTGCCATCTAAATAGCCATCGGCCATGCTTTACGCGGGCCACTCCGGGTGTTCCAGCAGGTTATTTCTAATCGTCACTCAGACATCGTTATTTTCGGTTCTGAATCGCATCCGGAAGTATTTATTGGAATTTATCTTGATCTTTCTCGTTTACATTTCCGTTAATAGTTTTCTCGTTCACATTTCTAAATCTACATCCGATTACGAGCGCCACGAAACAGTTTCCCGCTGTTAATTAAATACCTCCCAAGAAATGTTTATGGTAAGCAAAAGTGACAACAATAATACATCTCGAACGAGCGCGTTTCCTTTCTCGGTCTCGGGGCTGCAGTGGTTTATCTGATGTCGTAAGTAGTATCCGAGGTATCTCCTTTCGTCAGACATCCGTTGGCCTGTTCTTACTTATCTACTTACTAAACAAAAAGCTTTTCCGCCGATAGTCGTGGCCTCTACCTCAAATACCTGCTCCTTTTTTCCTCTTTGCCAATGTCTCCGCTATCGCATGTCACTTGACAATTCTTTTATCCGCAACACTGTTTCCACATAAATTACACCACCGTTTCGCTGCAGAGTATCTCTCCGACTGGTGTACCAACGGTGGGTTCCTATCTTTTCTCCGTTTCTTTTTTGCATTCCGCCAGCTGTGTTTGCTCATTGTCTGTTCGGTTTAAATTAAAAAAAGATTTTGTTTTTATTTGGGCTGTCTTCCTCGCCCACGACTTTATGTGACGTTAAGTTTGGAATGAAGCGTCCTTATTGTTCCTGGGTCCGTTCGCGCGATGTTGCATAAATTAACTTTGCACGAGGATTTTTTGTCATTCTCGTAATCGTTAGGTATATATTTTTTGCAATGACTGCGGTTGGAAATCTTCGTAGAAATCTTTTCTTAATCGGACCTAATATTTTTGTGTCCTGTAACATAAATTTCTTGAATGTTATCACATTTTATTCTAAGAGGTCATTGTATATTTTAAAGGTGTGAAAATTTTGTTACTAAATATAAATATAAGTTTACATAGTCACAAAAGTCTGTTAATGTCATATAATATATGGTATGGTATATATATGAAGTAGCTATCTAGTTTAAAGATGTAACTAAATTTAACCCAATCATTGTCAACATTTGTTTAATTTATAATATTTTGTTGATATTCTTTTAATTTCGTAAACCTTTACATATCATTTGAAACATAAATACGGCTTAGAACATTTTGTACTAAACTTCAGTCTTTTGTTGCATTAAAGTAAATCATCCAGCTTCATTATCATTAATATTATTAAGAACTGGTTTTAAATAAAATTTGAAATAATGATAGGTTTCAGTAACGAAATCATTAGTCAACGATGTCATTATTTCTCATCTGTACGATTTTATCCACGTTCAATGTAAATTCTCCAGATTATCTGTTCATTCTAACAAGGGAGAGATAGCTTGACATACATTCTTTAGCCGTCGTACAGCAAACTCCTTCGATCGCCTATCGTTCAACTTAACCCATGCCCTTTCTAAACTTTCTAATTACTCCACTTCTGTGATTATAACATTGTCTGCCTCCCCGATCTCATATAACGGTTGTATGAGTTCAATGTACCTCGGTCGCCTCGATCAACGTTGTGAATGAGTTGTAATAGTCATTACGTATGTATAATCGAATGACTTCGTCGACTAAGTTACTGTATGTAAAGAGTTCCAAGTAATGACGTACTGTACGTACTAATCGTAAGTCCCACTAACATTTATGTTATACGGTTTGAATGCTTTATTTGTATGAATTTTAAAATCACATAATTTAATTTCTAACAAAAGTTACAATATTTTACAAAACAGTCTGTCAATTCTTGTCATAGGACATAAATCTACCGCCGGCGGGAGGAAAGACTTTGTACGAATGTATCCCGAAACCATTTCGCAAACATTTCGTGAACATCCGTACATTCTATTGATACAGAGCGGAAATCGTAGTAATTGAAATTGGCTACGTACGTAACAATGTCAACCGTACCCACAAATAAAATGTGCCCGCCGACTTTCTATTCTGCTGCCAACCGGGCATGTCCTAGGATCATTTCAATAAAAGTTATTGTATTGAAAACTGACAATGGGTCGCACAGGAAGTGTGAGCCGGGTATTGAAGCAAGTGGACTGTTTATAATTTGTGCATTGTACGCTTCGAATGGAACGCGACCAGCGCCCGCCACGGCATTGTATGCGGTCGCGAGCTTCGTATACCTCTTTCTAATTCTCTCCTTACACAATTGAATATCAAAGCGAAATGATTATGGCGACATTAGCAGCAACCTTCGACATTGTAGCGGTGTGACACTGCCATACGGATTAGCTGACTGGCATACAACGTATTACTGCAATACGACTTGCTACCTTCCAAGGAAATAAATATTGGCTCGTGTTACATACGGGCCTATTGTTCGTTGCGATATCTTCTGATGTTACATTCTTCATAACATAAACTACTAGCGTTTATTATAATTTGCTTCATTACTGTAAAAATTTATCAGGTTAAAAATAATTTTTTAATTGTATAACAAAATGATTGCCATTCTTTGGCGTTTCGCTCTTTAATTTTTTTTTTCCAATAACGCACTCAAAACTTACGTTTCCATTTTAAAAGTAATTAAAAGTAGTCTAGTGCGAGTCGAATCTCGCGCGATGAGAGCACTACTGAAATTTCAAGGGAGGAAGTTGAACACTTCAAATTAGCGCTTTTAATGCACAGGTCTACGTAATTTTCATTTTAAATTTCACTTTGCATTATATATTAAAATTTTTAATAGTACCTTATATGTTACTGATGGTAGATCTTTGTTGCCGGAGACCGCCAAGGTAGGCACCGCAGCGCCTATTTCTACTACAAAATAGTATTGAGAAAATGTTACTATGTTCCGGTTTCAACGGTCACTGTAGCTAGAGAAATTACTGGGGTAACGAAACTCAACATCTCTCAGACGACGAGGGCAATTTTCTGCAGTATATATAATCCTAACCAGCGCAACGTTACTTACTACTACTACTTACGTTAACTTGTTAACAGGTGAACGTCGCACTTGTCTCGTCGCTTAGATGAAAAATAATATTTGTTTTCAAATAGAATTTGTTATGCCCTTGACATTTCCATGCAATTGAATTACCATATGTATACATGGATCTACAGATCGAAGGCAACATTTCAACTATTAAACATAACCGAAGTTCAAAGTAAAAGGAGATTTTAAAGACATTAAAGAGCGCTGGGGCTGTAATAACGACGTTAATTGCTACTGTAAAAGAGGTTAGCACTTTCAGTCGGACAGTTTTACGGATGTCTTTTTTTAAACTTTTATAATAAAAGTGTTTTTATAAATTTTCTTGCTGAAAAAAAAAGAAATATCTACTTAATACAATAATATTACAACTAAATTAAAGGCATCACTACATAAAAAAAAAGCTTTTGAAATAAAATCGTGAAGACCGTGCTGAACCTTTTTAAAAGCCGAAGTCTTTTTTCGTTTAGTTATCTTTAAGACCAAAACTATGTCAAAAACAATTATGCAGTTTAAAACTTACAAATGAGAGCTAAAGCTCTGTCTAGTGTAAAAGTTAATAACTTAGTGTTAACTTAGTCTTCGGTTCAATACTACATTTAATAGACGGTAGACCAGGTAAGAATATAAATGTGGAGAAGAAACATTATCTGGTATAGTTCATTTTAAGCAAATTTTTTTAAAGTTAATAAGAAAGGTAACGATTCTTCTTTTCATATCAACAGATTTAACACTTTTAAATAGATAAATTGTTAGTACTTTTTAAGAACATAAAAGATAAAGATTAATCACCTGTGAAACAGCTACTAAAGTGACATCACAAGTACTTGTTAATTATGAAAGATATATAGAACGCAATAACGGTTTATCTTAATCCTTATCTGGATCTAATACTAAAAACAGGACCACTGTAGAAACGATTATTATGAACCGGCCCTCTTCCATGTTACAAAGGCAGAGTTTAAATCACATTAAATATTTATTTTTACTTTTTTATTTGTTCGTGATCCGCCTACTGAGTTAGACGTTAAACTGTTTGTTAGAATTTTATTAAGTTTTGTGAACTTTTATTAAAACGTGTCATTCAGATGCCGGCCACGCACCACGTAAGCTTTAACAGAGCAAGAGCACTCTTGAATATGTAATGATAGCACTTTGTAAGTCGCTGGAATAAAGCTGAGAACAATGGCCGCGTAAGTAACACTTACCACGTACCATTAGCCGCTATGTCCTTTCAATGATTCCTACCTTGTAAATGGTTTTGTTTCAATGTTTACACAAACATCTATATAAACGAATAAACATTCAAGTGTATGTTTGTATAACCAAAATAAAGAATTTTATTAATTCATATCTAAAGAAACTATCCTGTATATAACTGTCCCCCACCCGCATTGCTGGCCGTTATATAAAATTAGATTAGAAATTTGTCTGAAATATTCCTGGAGAGCAACCAACCACAACTGCAAATGACTTTCAATAGCAATCGTTTCTATAGCAACCGCATAACTAATACGAAATGAAAATATTTATAAAAGTTAATTAGAAGTAAAATGAGAAAGGATCTATGAAAATCAAAAAATAAATAGCCCATAATGATCTAAAAATCTTTCCGCGTCTAACGGTTATGTTCCCATGTCGATAGTGATCACTACTTTTCGCGTGATTAACGAGCAAACAAAACCCATTTTTATTATACATATATAGATGACAAAACTTCGAAAAGTCTATATCGCTTTTGTCCTTTCATATCAAACAGCTGAACAATTTTAGAAGAAAGAAGATTGTTTACATATATTAAAAATTATAATATTGTACAATATTTAATGTTTTTGAAAATTTCAGGTTTTAGATTCTTAACTTCGTGCTAGGTTCAACTTGTAAGGAAGTAAGCAAGAAGAAATGGATAAATTTGGTGTAACAGTTGAACTAATAATTTGTTCACAAAATATATATTTAATGTAATTTTCGTTTATTATGAGGTTTGTTTCGCAAAGATTCAAGATTTAATACTTTTCATTATTATTTTTTTTTCAGTAATATTATATCGTTTGAATATTATAAGCTCATTGAGTTCATTGTAAGCTGTGACGTTACGGAGATGCCGCCATTTGTCAAGCT
This sequence comes from Ornithoptera priamus, assembly GCA_029034505.1. Taxonomy (NCBI): domain Eukaryota; kingdom Metazoa; phylum Arthropoda; class Insecta; order Lepidoptera; family Papilionidae; genus Ornithoptera; species Ornithoptera priamus. The sequence continues at coordinate 4,789,611 of JARDWD010000833.1, read as the reverse complement.
GAGCCGACACTGCATTGAACCCGCCTTATCTAAGAAAGCTGGCTTTAGTCCCGTATCGTATCAAACTGAATAACCTGACTCGATATGGCTCGGAGCGTACTGCAGCACTGCACCGCTGCAGCGCTATATGGATTTATAATATAAATGGTTCCCGGTCGGAGTTCAGCCGGCGTACAATCGTCCTGCGTATGACAATATTGTGTGCTGTATTAAATTTGTTGTTTACATTAATAAATCATATTAAAAAAAGTAAGACAAACAAACGTAAACGTCAAGTTAATCTTATAGAACTACTTATTATAGGCTTAAATGATAAGCTTTGAATTAAAAAGATATACGAAACTATGTTATCTTATTCGTCTTACGCCCGAAGATTAGGCTAGTTTAATATATTTACAGAGGAGCGTCGCAATGCGTAGTCCGAGAATTTATCTTCAGAAACTTCACTGAGCGAGCAGGCTTTGTACGTATTTACTATTAACCCAGATAAGTAGTAGAGTAGCTACATTACATAGGTACAGTGTAAGCAACGGTAGTGGAAGGCGTTTACTTAGCCGCTTTTGTTTTTGCTGAATTAAGTAGCGTTTATGTTCTAAGTGGATAGTCAAACTATGCAAGTTGATAACAATAATGTTTCTTAAGCAACTCCTTCGTTCTCACTACCATGCAGTACTATGTTATTTCTTAATCCCCTAGCTTTTCTTTGTATTTCCTTTTCTACCTTATCTGTGTTAAGAAAACTATGATTATGCAGTATAAAATAGAATTTTATTTAAAAGATTTTAAGTAATCTGTATTATTTTTACAAATATTGTAGTCAAAACTAATTAAACTTACCAAAAGAACATTTTCTGATATTAAATATGTATTTTTAACTGAAAAACAAATATAATTGATAAAATAAATCATTGGTAAATAAAGGATATAGTAGATATGACCAAAACCAGGCCAGGAAGACAATTGGGAAGGTCTATAATTAACAGTGAACTACTATAGCATAAGATTAATGATAATGATAATCATCATCGTCAGCCGATAGACGTCCACTGTTGGACATAGGTCTCCCTCAATAATAATTAATAATTTAATGATAATGATAATAATTTCTTATATTTACTCGTACAGTAAAGTGTACAGTGTACAATAAAGGATAAATAAATAGATAAAATACGTATAGTACTCATTTAATAATGTACTAGCTGTTCCCTGCCCTTTTTTGTTGGCCGTAATCCCCGCATCTCCTTTTGGGGGTAATATTTTGTAAAATCAATTCTTAGCTGCCCTATACTCGGTAACAGGAATATTCCTACCAAAATTTCAAGTCTCTAGGCCTTATGGTTCCAGAGATATAATGACAAGTCTTCACGTAATTAGAAATCTAAATATATAGATAATCCGCGGGTCGCAAAAAAAGTAGAATTCTGTTTAATCTTTAAGGATGTCTGAAGAAGTTTTATTTCATTTACTTCTCCTGGTTCGTGCCTCGTACAATCTAACCAGGACACAATCAAATTAGAGGCTACAAAGGGATACCATAAAGTAGTGAGTAGTTTATAAAGAGTTTGACCTAAGTTAAGCTTATTGAACTGTAGTCTAAGCAAGAAAATTACACGATGATCACACTGTGACTTAACAATCAGTAAATCATGTTAATCCATTTGATCTGTGATCTACGTAACAAGTCGGTTTTCTTTTACATCAGATATGTTGAAGATCACATGAGATGCAAGCTACAAGGATAGTAAGTGTTAACCCAGATAAAGGTTTTTTCTTAGTTAACGCGTTATTTCCAGTGATGAGGTCACAGTTTTCAAATGGCGAATTATTATATTTAATAATAATTATCTAAGTTTCACAAAAATCACTATTAAGTAACCTTTGTTACAGAAAATAGATATTAATATTCTGTAGACTGGTACCGCTGGTGGTAAAAGAGATCGATCTCGACATTATTACTGCATACTTATTATACGGTTTATATAGCTGTGAAATATATTTTAGACAAGATACTATATACTTAAAGTATTTTTATTGATTATTCAGAGAATTCTGGTGTAAAATATAAAGTTTCTGCTTTATTAGGTTCTATAAAGTAAGTCGAGAAACCATTTTGTCATGTCACGCAAGTGATTACTGTTCTCATAAACTCTAGTGTAAAGTACAAAGAGTGCTTCTCAGATTTATCGCGAGGCAAGTGGAGCGGGTGTACCATCACAGTAAATATCCGTCTCACGGCTTCCACTTCCTCTGAACTCTTGTCTATTGATTTATAGCGGGGGCTTTAAAAGCTAACTTTTTTATACAGCAAGCTCGGGGCCAGTTGTTCCCAACTGTCTGCGGCATCTGTGCTCCTTCAGTTCAGTTTTTACTCGCCGTTTTCCACAACTTTGTTATTTCAAACTTTTCGCCTAAAATTATATTGAAGTCGTTTACCTAACGTTCTTGCAATAACTTGTGGGTCAGTAAACAAAGTCGTTAGTATATGTTTTTGAAGTTTACCTTATTAAAGATTTTCATCTAAATGTCCTTATCTAGATATAGACAAAAAATTAAGTTTAAAGATATTCCAATGGAGTAATTATTCTTTTTATATAATCAACAATATTTCTTCCATATTTTTTTATTCATTTAAGCAATGAGACGAACGGGACATTCACCTGATGTTAAATGTATGGTAATGGAATATGCCTGCCCATAACAACGTGGTGCTACTTAAGATAATATATTGCATCACATTGCACTCGTCGCTAAAGTCATAAGATCGTGATTGCCACAAGATAGAGATCTTGTTACGCCAGTGATTACACGTGAGTACACTAGTCGCAGCACCCTTCAATCCGGAACACAGTAATGTTTGCACATTACTGTTTGTCGGCTGCAGTGGGCGCTGCGGTGGTACCTACCTATACGGTCTCTGGCAACAGAGACCTACCACCAGTAAAGTCTATTTTATACTTCATATCTTATACATTTTTAAGTAGAAAAAAAAAATACATTGATAATTTTTAATAAAATGTGATTCTACCTTACCTACTACTAAATCTCTATATACTCTAAATCCTAGATAGACTAGCAGTAGAATGCCTATAGGCATTAAGTCTATTGTAACCTAATTTTAGATGTTACAATAGAGATTTTAAACAAATATATAATTTAAATTTCAATAAACAATGTATTATAATTTCAAATAACCCGAAATCATTTTCGTATCGGAATCTCCACCCTCAGTGTCAGTTGCTTTGCTTCACGTCGTCTTAATTGGCTATAAATTAAGCTTAAGCAACTTAACCACTTCTTGGCTTTGCGATTCGCTTCCTCCTCTTGTAGATCTGTTAAATCTTTGTCGAGAACATCGATTTATGGAGGTGTTGTACAATATTTAATGAATGTAATAAGCTATATTGTTTATTTACTCAATTTATTTAGATTACAGATGGATTATTTTATAATTTACATTTAAACTAATTTATAATTAATAATTGGTAGTAATAGAAATTTGTGTATTCAAAGTGGCACGAATTTGTAGAATATAATTTAGACTACATAGATGTTATATATTTATTTCTTTAAGATATAATATAATTTTCAATTGAGATACAGAGTTAAAATCTTACTTGTGGAGTTCATATTGATTATCTAAAGTTATTTTTACAAGAAACAAAGTTTCTAAGCCTTCATTAAACATAACATACATGTACCTAAAGTTTATGCATTCATAAGCTGTATGTTTATATCAGTACTCTATGTAGTTTCCTTCTTTCCATTTTTATATATTTTGTTTGTATAATATTAATACAATTTATGAATATATAGTAAAAAAAATTACTTCAGGATGTGCCGGTTCGTTTTTAAATTTAACTTAATAATCGAACCCAACTCGCTAACTATAAATTGTTGACAATCAAAATGAATGTGCAGTTTCCAATTTCATTATCATTGTTCCGTACGGTACGTAGTCATGATCCTGTTTCGCTTTTAAAATATCTATCGGTTAATATAATGAATGTTTGAGAAATATATATATTTTTCTATATAATTAAACAATTATTGTTCTTACTACTAGGACTTCCTCTCTCTCTCTCTCTCTCTCTCTCTCTCACACACATGGAGAAAGTAATTAATCCAACAGGACAAGTGCGAGTTAGTCGATTTCACATGTCCACGAAAGCTGTTCTTAGAGTGTACTTCACAATATTTCCTTTCATCTAGCTCAAACTCAATAGAGGATCATAGCTGGTACAACCGCATTACAAACTGAGCTATCACGATTTCGTGTAATTTTATGTAAATATTAATAATAAATAAAATTATACGAATCCATGATATTCATCGAGCTCATGTCTACCAGGGGAATAATGATATTTTAATTGGATACAGTAATTTGGTCTTCTCTATTTGACACACCGCTAAATCATAGTAACTAATTTGTGTTCTGCGATCATTTGACTTCAATCGCAGCATATAATACTGTTAATAGTAATGTACTCACTCTGAATTAGATAATTTTAACCAAATTTTTATATGACTTAATTACATGTATTACCAATTCAGAAACAAAGTTTTTAAACATACGTTTCCTAAGTTTGAATGAGAATTAAATGAATATTATAACGACTAGCAGAAAACTAAGGAACATATAAGTATAAATCTGTCTATAGTGGTATAAGTTTTTCAACAATTGAAAACAAAATGTTTTAATATTCTTAATAAAAAGAGATACAAAATAAATTGAATACTCTTCACATATGAAGATTCATTAGCCTTTTCTGCATTATTTTTTTTTGTATTCAAACAATTATCAAGCAACTGCAAGAAACCAGGTAGAGTGACAATTAGCAGTTGAGATGAAGCAAAAAGTGTCTGTGATATACGCCCACTTACAGTTCACGGGGTTGGTAGAACAGTTAAAGGGTAGTATAAATGTCCTTTAACTACAACAGAATTGTTATCCCATATATGTTAAAATAACTTAAAAACTTTAATAAATTATGTGATATCATCGGGTGAGTTATGCTCATGAAATGTTTATACCAATATAACACCGGCTTATAATTAAATGTTAAACTATGTATCAACACTAACTCTCCATATCTGCAAGCTGAAATGGTAGTAGGCCGGTCATGTCTGTCGTGTCAGTGACAGCCGATGGGGGGGAAAATGTCTTGAAGTGTAGGCCGCGTACAAGACGAAAAGGTGTAGTACACCCTCCCTCCAGATGGACCAACGAAATCATCAGGACGGTCAGAAGTGGGTAGATGCGAGAAGCTGAGCATCGCATTTGGTGGAAGACATTAGGGCAGGCCTATATCTAGCAGTGGATAAACAAACGCTGATAATGAATGAATGAATGAACAAAAAAACCTATGTATAAATTTCTTTGAATATAACGTTCAATACATCTTGTACCTTATCTTGTATCGGAGAGTTGGAAATATAAGTAGGGAGCACAATTTAATACTAGTGATCTATCAATCTTGATAAACACTCTGTGCTTTTCTAATTCTATAGGAGTAAATATTATTATTATCTAGGATCGTAATGATAATTTCTACAAAAACATATATTAAAGTACCTATTACAAAATACTTATCTTATGTTTATTATACCTGTTAAAATTACTGCTCGCAAAATGTAACGATTGCGTGCAGCAAATCTATAATACTTATATACTGAAGATCTAGCTTCTGTATATATATATATATATAGTTATAATATCAGCAGCCGACCTTTAAATACCGTTCCACGACACTTAAACGTGCCAGTTTCTAAGATTATAATCTAAACAAGTCCAATTGAAATCGATGGAGGCAATTTATTTTTATTTGAAGTCGTTTCAACGTCAACTTTGTTGCATAGCTACGGCAATAGTTCACAATATACTAATTTGAAATGTTTCATACGATTTAAACTCAAATAAAACTTTATACAAACTTCATTCAAATATCGAGTAATAACAAAGTACTTATATCATACATATGCAGATTACGACTTAATCCAGTTGGGAATTTCTAAGCAAGTCATTTACATTTTGAATCGAGGTGCGGCACCTTAACAAGACTAGTGTAAACCGTACGCGAGGAAGGATTACCTCACTTCACGCTCCGCGATGCTCTCCTGTTTACCCTCAGGGAACGAGGAGCGTTTATGGTGTTTGTGTCCCGCTCCTGTAATTCTTTCAGACTGTTTGCCTTGGATTAAACCTCATGTCTTCGCTTTTAACGCTACTGTTTACATAATACGTATATTAATATTTGTCAAAGGATCCGTCCATTTCATTCCACTGTTATGAAGTCTTTAATTGATCTTCATATTTAATCTTGAAATATCGATATTATTTAAAACTAGCTTTCATCGCGATCGTAAATATAATCATAAAAGGATTTCGAAGATGTAGATGTTTAAAGATAAGTCCACTTCAACGTTAATTATGAGCTTAGATTTAATACGGGTTTTACTGTCATTATCATAATATCTTAATCGTCAATAAACAAGATCAAAGGAAACCCTCTAGACTGCGCGGTGCAACTGTACATTTGAACTAACCACAGCCGCATTGTTCACGTTTTATATCAATGCATCCAAGCAAAAGTTGCAGCGGGAATTGTAGATGAGATTTCTGCCCAGATCGATTTCTGCACAAGGAACCGCTTACAAATAATATTAAACGTGGCAATGAACATATCATAAATATTTATTACTATCACGGCTTATTACAATTTAGTGGAACCTGCGATCTTACACAGTGTACAATCAAACACTATGGCTGATATTCCAATACACGAACGGGAATAAATTGATCGCATCTTGGCATATAGTAAGCGAAATAAACGACACGTCACAACTTGAATCAGATACATAGGGAAACATAACCATTGGGGTGTCCTCCTTAAGCTTTCGTTGTTCCTACAATTGCATGCTAGTTGTTGCGGATAATTTTCGCATTGCGGCTATCGGATTTGGTGTCGATAACGTTTTGTAACGGTCTCTTTATATTGGAATTGCGTTCTTCTACTTTCCAGCAATTTAAATTTTATACAGCTGTATATTATGTAATTTATATTAGTATTATCGTTAAATAAATGAAAATTGCTTTTACTACTGAGAATTTGATTAAGAAGCCCAAGAAAAATTTAGATAACAGGAAGTATCTACTTTAAGACAGTCTTCGGCAATAAAATCCTATTACTGATTAGAGCTTTAACTAAAATTTTATTATGAGTTAGGTTCTTAGCAGCAAACATTAAAATATATATTTTCTTAATAATCTATTTTTTTAACTCTAACTAAATTTAAAATCATAGAGCCGCTCACGGTCAACGAATCAAAGATTTGATTGATTATCCCAATTCAAACATGCTTCGTTAGTAACCGCATCCATGCGCACATCTGTCGCATGGTCCACGTAACTTCTGAGACTTACAAAAACCGACGAGGCATACTAGAAAGAGATGAGTGTATTGGAAATAAATCCATAGTACGAGCGAGACACTGTTGAATAAATTCATCCCCAAGAGGGACTCGATTGTCTTTCAAGTTTAACGGATTTCAATGGAATTTGCCTAGTTTATGATTTATAAAGCTTTCGAATTAATAAATGTTGTTAAATTCTTTTAAATATTCATCAATATTTATTAACATTATAATAATTTGATTAAAATGAAGTTTGCATTATCATAAAGAAATATTTGTGAAAAATTTAACACATAAAACAGGAAGTCTTATTCAGGCATCATTAAAATTCAAGTCCACGACCACTTAACGTACGAAGTCAGTTTTCTTGTTTGAAACGTATGCCATTGTCTCCGCTTAGATATAAAATATCGATATGACCTTACGACGTCTTCGTTGCAAGAAATATTCAAGGTATACGGCCCACACTTTTAATAGCGGGTTACATCATTTCCACACAATGAGAGCGCCGTCCACACCCATTCTCTGTCCGTATGATTTGAAATTATAGCACCATTTTATTTGCTCTCGGAGCATTTATATGCGGTCGCCGAGCCGCACAATGTGCCACAGTGTCGTATGTTAGGGCACCTTACGTACGTACATACATATATACATACGTACGTACATAAGCGCGGACGGGGCGGCCGCGCGATGTGTCGCGTATGTGCCATGAGGCGCGATACCGTGGGCGGCAGAATGAACCAGTAATTTAATCCTTGATTGTGTACCCGTTTAATTTATTCGCGGCATGATCAAATTTGGTACGTACTTGTGACCATTTATATATCATTGTAGCAGCGGTTGCCTGATTTAATTCAGCTTTTTGCATGTCTACTTTCGCAACGAAACGGTTGACATTGCGCCTATTTTATTTAAATTCACCTCTCGAATTGAATTCAGCGAGGACTGCCCAGCTAGCAATTGTCATGATTAAAGGATGGACGGCAATGAATACATTTTATTAACTCTCTCTTCCTACAGTTATTTCGATGGGTTATCGAATATAATTAAGCAATAGCCTGAAAATTATCGTTCATATCATATACAACAAAGTAACAAAAACGTTATTACGAACAGTTATACTTTTTAAACTTTTCAAAATTACAAGATAGTCTTAAACTTCGGAACGTATAATTTAATGATAGTTTAACGACTATCTCATAATTTCATAAATATAGTAGAAACTCGAACAGAAAATTTATAAAAACTTAATGACGCTATAATTTAACATGAATAAAGTAAATTGGTAGGATGTCTGTAGTATAAGCATGTAAATAGGGCACGGTTATTTATTCTGCATAAGTAAACAGCTGGTAATATTAAAAGCATTTAATTTTTTTGCATTTCAAAATTAAAACAGAAATTCGTTTAATAAACGTTTTCAAAACCATCAACAACGCCGGGTTACTTCCAATTTCACTTTGAAAGATATCCAATGAATTCCCGCTCACGTTTCTTAACAATTATCGGGAGACATTTTATAGTCTTGTTCAAAAAGCCAAGATAAAATTTTACGGTTCGTAGCAAAAACATGGGAAAGGAAAAGTATCGGTAAATATAATGGACACCGATATTCTATACGTTGTACTCTGAAATAAAGGTGAGCTGAGCTATACGGGAACATATTTCATGAAAAATTCATGTTGTGACCAGGCCTAATGATGTCGATACGATCTTTTATTGCCATCGCGGACATATTTCTCTGCAATAGTTTCTTCTGAATCTTGACAAGTTCTTAGTTCTCCACCATCCTGCTTAAATTATCACCAAAAAAATAACTGTTTAACAAATAATGCGGTAAAGCAAACATGCTTCATGATTACAATTGCTAAAATTGTCTTCATCTCATTCGTTAATATATATCATTAAATATATAAGATACGTAGAAGAAATGTTATGGAGGATTGGAAAGAATTGTAATTGGGCAACATTTTTTTGCTTTTATAGCTTTACGTCAGCGGATATTAAACTCATACAGTACATTATAATACATTATTATAATGTACTTCACGAATTTAAATATACATAATTTCATTTGCGAAGGCACGTTATTAATATAAGCTTATTCCTTCCATGTTGTTAAGTAATATTTTCAACTCAATAGACTTTTTCATTCTTCGATTTTAGAAAATACTTAAGAAATCAGCTTTGAAGATATTAAGATTAAAATAAATAAACAAAATTCAATATTTTAATAACCGATAGTTGCATGACAGACAAGAAAAGCATTTCACTGGTGCTGTCTGGTGGTACGTCTCTGTTGCCTTTGCACTCCGCATGCTGTCGCTGAACATTACTGTGTTCCGTTTTGAGAGGTTTTGTAACTAGTGAAATTACTATGGTAACGAGACTAAATATCTTATGTCTCAAGGTGACGAGCATAATGCGGTGCAGTGTATATCTTCCTAACTAGCGCCATGTTATGAGCAAGCGTATCGTTTATAATCAGAGGTACGTCCCGCTCGTTTTGTCGTTCATATAAAAAAATATTTTTAATTTTACAGATTTCCCTTATGTTAAATGGAACATATATTTACCATCCTCTGGTCACATAACATTAAAGTTAGAACTTATGAATAACTTATATTCCACTTTAAGTTCGTATCAAAACAAACGTGAACCCACCGATGCGTAATGTGAAACTCGGCACTGTACATTCCTTTTAAAAGGTAAGCGCTACTACTTCATTTCATTTTATTTATGTCTCTCTCCATATCCACTAACCTACTTTTCACTAAGAACAGGGTGGAAGCTGAAATTGAATTTCTACTTGTAAAAACGGACCGGTAATAGAGTTTACCCTCTCTAAATCAAATAAAATAACAACTAACGTACGGTTGGAGATACTGTACACATTTCCTGTGCAATTTACTTCATATGTGAATTTTGGTGGAGTAATTTTTCGTTCAATTGAAAGCTTTATTCAACGTCAATTACTTTTTAATAAGACCGATGAAACTGGACTCAAAGAGGCCGAAGTCGAGGATAATTTTAAAGAGATAAGTGAAAATGGAAAATCAAGTCTCACCGTTGACAACATAATGAGCAAGTAAATCATTAAACGTCCACAATCCCTCGACGAAATGGATTTTATTCCAGTACTCGTTGCTTTTTAATATCGGCTTGCATCAAATACAGGTACACTCCTCGAACTCGCGTTCTTTTCACGTCTTCCAGTCGCGGTATCTGTTCTCTGCAGAATATTACATTTTTTTTTCTTCTTCATTCGGCGCGCCAGCATAGATTGTATTTTATCTTTATGAGAAAGCATAATTCATGCTGTTTTACTTATTTTTGCTGCAAAAACTCTGTGTATCTTATTTAATACATTTGCGGTTTAGTTCGCAGGATGTATTTAATTTTCTCTGAGGTACTTTATAATACAAGTATTCTTTTACGTAAATATAACTTTCTACTTTAACTTTTTATATTTTTTTTATGAAGCTACGAGTCGATCGAGATGTTCTTGTAATGTTATTGGAAACGTTAACCCATAACAAGGTGGCGCTAGTTAGGATGTTATACACTGCACTACATTTTGCTCGTCGCTTTAAAATAGGATATTACACCAGTAATTTCACAAGCTACAGCGCTCTTCAAATCGGAACAGTAATGTTTGCACTTTATAGTTCGGCGGTAGAAATAAGAGCTGCCCTACCTAACTTGTACTAGGTCGTACTTAACTAAACGGCAGCAGCGATCTACCACCAGTAATTTATGTGTTAGGGTAGATAAAGAATAAAATTTATTGATTGCTTAGCGAGCGCTATGAAATTTAAAGTATTTGTTTTGAATGAACTCTCGGTTTGACCCTTGGAGTTTGGTCGCTACCCACGAAACAAAATGATAAATGAAGATCATCGGTAGTTACGCTTTACATAAACGCTGATGGATTGATTGTAAACGGCCCAGTGTGTGTCTATCAATCGATTAGTTCATGCCCAGGCGTAGCCCCAGGGCCGGCTCACCAGCGATTATACTTAATGGCTTCGGTATTTTTTTAAACGATGGTATATGAGATCTTGGGTTCTTTAATGGGGTATATTTTCATATTATTTTCTTTCTCTTTGATATGTTTAAAATTGTGTGCTCTGTAAAATTTAACGTATACATCAAAGGAGAGCAACAAAATTTTTGTATCAGATATTTTCATAATACCTAATCGACTTTCGAGCTGTACAATTTTTACTCCTCACTTTCTATTCGACGGCATCTGAAGTCAAATACGAAAGATTAATTAAATAATATTCAATAAGCGCTGTTTGATTAACAAAAGGGTAATCTGCGGCGGCATCTAACACAAATACGAGGCCACTCGAAGAGCTGTTTTCAATCACCGTCATTCATTATTCACTCACTTCCCTTTGCAGTCGCCGAAGTACATTCGCCCGTTTTGTTTTGTTTAACTTTCATATTTCAAACTCTTCGAGACGGAGTCGTACGATACAATACTTGTAATAATTGAATTGGTTAAACGTTCTTTGTATAATAATATCTGGGATGGTGAATATACAATTAAGTAACGTTTTTTTTTTAATTAATCTCTTTATATTGTATGAGGATATTAAAGTTGTACATAATGGTCAAGAAAATATTTTACAAAATTTCTACAGCACGGTTTTATTCCTCGTTAATATGGAAAAGCCTCTACTCTACAATCAATGTTTATGTAATTTATCTACATTTAATATTTCAAATTATTGAATTTTACAGTTTCAAAACCTAAAAAAATAAAATTCAAGCCTACCTAATAAAAGTAAAATTCAAAAATTTGATGGTGATTTTGATATGAAACCAAAATGATTGCTTAAAACATAAAAAAAGAAAAAAGTATTTAGTTTTTTAAGCATATTCTTAAAATTTGGGAAATGTGAAGTTGCCAATATACTTTAATAAAAAAAGTTTAAATTTAACAAAATTTTGTCAATATAAAATATAAGTGAAATTTATCTAGCAGCAGCTTATTTTTTTTATTTTATCAAGCGAAGACTCAATATCTGTTACTTTTGAAACTTAAGTTTATTTAAGATCAATGTAATAGAAAATGAAATATAACTTGGTGTGTACTCGATGCGGCTATTTCATCCGGCAGGCGCATTGCTCTCCACAACATTTTTTGTTGTCATTAGCTGACGTGAAATAACACTTCTGCTGCGTTGTATCGTGATCCAAAAAAATAAATTGTGTGAAAAATTACGATGATTACATCTAATAACGGCCGGACGGAGTGGTTTGATGGCCCCTGCTAGAGATTGGCGTCATTAGCGGCAATGATAGTGACCTAAAAGAGTAATTTCTTTTTCTTTGCTGCTACTGCTCATATTACCTATTTGATTTGCTTCATCTCTTGTACGGCTTTATGTAGATATTTTATTACTTAATTCTGTTTAGTATGTACCGATGAATCTTCTAGTAATTTTATTATGTACGCATATCAAAAAAGTTAATATTACATCCTTTTTTTAGTAATTTCCATGTATACTTATAATAACTGTATACAACGCTGTTTATTATAATTATCACTTCAGCTGATAAACTGTTTTTATGTTAACCCTGTTGAAACTTGTCTTAAGATAAAAGAAAATAATCTTTAAAGTTACTGTTCATGATCAATTTTCACATATTAAAGATAACGGGTTGTTATTAAAGTATATTTTTTATTTGATTCAAAACTATGAAAGATGAATATGCTGCGTTAAAGACTAATATCGTCAGTACGAAACGATTAACAACAAATACTATCAAAACATATGATATTGTCACATTGAATGTTCAAAGCATTTAAATTTTTTTTTATTAAGTTATATTAAATACAGAAACAGTTATAACTCACCGTATGCAATCTTTAGTCTAGTTTTACTGTTCGTTAACAAAATTAACGCTAAATCTTAAACATTTGTTTAAGCTCGCAAGTAAAGCAAGACGCGTTTATATAAAATTCATAATCGTGACCTTTAGAGGAGGTTATTTTGAAACTTAAAAACTACTTTATCATGTGAGTCGTGAGGGAAGTTGACGTATTCGAGCCACTGTAAGCAGTGCGCCCGGGGTCGGAGTCTGTCCCCATTGGCATATCAGGCAATTAAAACGGCCAGTAGAGCGACGGTAAGCAGATGCATGTCAATTTTATCAAATACATTAAACTCGCTGCTCGAATCGAACATTTATTCTCTTATTCTTTTTAACCGCCCGGGTATAAAACCCTCACTGAACTCCACTCAGATAACCAGTAATGTATTTGTGCTCCATCCATAATTAAACGTACCATTTTATATTGGCTCTCGTTAGATAAGTTTCCAAGTGCAATTTAAGTGTGATAATTAAGAATTTACTAGATTTATCGTGTTACCGGGAACCGTTTTTATAGCATAGTCAAGTTATTCTGTAACCTGAATAAAAATATTAATCCTATATTAAATTTCCCGTAAGACCTTAAGTTTAGACATCAACCCTTAATAAACATGTTAGCAGATTAAATCTGAGAGTTTAAAAATGTGAAACGATATACTGGAACAAAAACGGAAGCTATAAAATTAGTTTAAGGAATATTTAAATTTTAAATTTCTAGGTAAGTTAACATAAAACACTAAATAATAATATAGTAATATATTATCATGAATAACATAATCATTAGCATTTTATTTATTTTAGTGAAAACATGAAAATAGTTAATCACAAGTGAACATTTATTTACGATAAACTTACACTACCATAATATTTCAAAAACCAAATCCGGTATTATATTTAAATATATATAGGACATACAAATTTATAAATTAAATTATAACCTACAATATTTTTATTAGTATCTTCTAAGTATATGTACCAGCTAGACAGAATATTAAATATATAGATGAAATTTTTTTTTCAATTGTATAATAATATAATAGTACAGCAGGATTAATACGTACATCATTTTTGAAGGAGTATTGATTTGAAAATACGTTGAAACGAAATCACATGTTTATTGTTATCTTTCATTATAATAAGTTCTTTGTTTTTTTCGTTCGCATTTCAATAAATTGCTCAATGATTGACGTTTTCGATGTTTGCTCACAGTTCGCGGCGCCTCGGCCTGGCGGGGAGTCATCGTGTTTGCAAGGCCCCGACTGTTTTATGGTAAGTATCCACGTTTTAATTCAAAGAAACACTTAACAGTATCATAAGAAATCGCTTCATGTTCAAAAATATTTATAAGTATTAATTTTTTACGTAGATTCATCTGTTTACTTTTTTTATCTTAGTTACAAACTTGCTTGGTAACTTGTGGAAGAATCAAAGAGATATAATGTATTCAGAAATAAATTCAGACGACTCTACATTGATACTACTCATATTCTAAGTAATATAGTAATTTTAAGCAATAAATTGAAATTCAGTATAAGATACGTAAATATTTTTGTATTTTATTACGTAAAACCAAAACATGTATTTATAACGAGCGTATTTGCAAATCAATAATGTCACCACTTCAAAGGTCCAAAGGAATTCAGGCGACAGGACGTTTTGTCAATATCTGTAATTAATAACCGCGGCTGCCGTTCCTTATTATAATTATTAAAGCTTACTGAGCCGAGAGTAGGCGTCAAGTTAACGTTAACTCCAACTAATGAGAGATTCGAATGACAAATGCCGCATTTGTGTCGAAGTCCCTCCTGAAATCTGGACGGACGTGGCGACCACTTCCTTTTCATTCAATTCACGGTTTATTGTTACGATGTATTTAACGTTATCTTTTGAATTCTTGTCAAATAATTATTAAATTTATTTTGTTTCAATCATAATGATAATAATTATAATACAGGATATATATATATATATATCACACAAACCTTCTGTTCGGGAAATTATCACTTGCTTGTATATGTTAAATGTTCAAAAAATGTGTAAAGTGATAATGATGTTTCATTTTATTTGTTGTATTTCCACTCTATTATCTTTCCGTTTAGTCAAGTTCTATTTGTCATTAAGGAAGTTCAAAGCCAGTTCTGTTGTGACAGTCTGACACATGACATTATATAATGGCATTACACAAAACATTAAGGATAGAGTTTTATTGTTGCAGTGCTGGGAAAATTGTGAACTTCTCCAATCGAACTATCAAGTGTGGGGTGCAGTTTGCGACGAAAATGACATTTGTGTAAGTATCTTGAGATTTTTTAATTTTTTTTTTGTAGATGCACCTTAAATCTAACGGAATGTAATTATTTTGACAGTTCCCGGGATGTAAAGTTGCGTGTGAATTCCATAACGAAGCAGCTAGGGCATCGCAAACACAGCCAGTCATTCACACCAAGGGAGAAGGCGTGATGCGGGTTAGTGGCGCTTTAGCGCGATGGCCACCACCAGCGCCTAGAGCGACAACACGTCCAGCACCGTTAGTATACGTAGTCATGCGACGAGCTGCAGAAGGCCCTTGGCGTCAAATAATACAAACACAAGCATTGGCAACGCGTGTGCCTCCAAATAACGAAGGTGCACTACTCCGAGTTCTCGTTGTGGATCCACAGGGCCTAGTTACTATTTATAGTCCAGATGAAACATGGCTAGCACGTGATACAAATTCTTCTAATCACGATGAACATAAATGGATCTTGAAAGAAATATCACTTATTCATCAAAAAGTTCTTGTAATCGGCGAAATCGCTTGGGAACCTAGGATAGCGCGTGGAGTTTATCTAGTAACGTGGGAAGTCGACGGTGGCGGTTTGAAAGGGAACCTCTTCACTGATTCCACACGTGTTACTTTGTCTCTTTGGCCAGATACGATCTATCACATTCAAGTGGAACTAGTCTCTCGTACGCCCGGCGTAGATAATGAAAAATCTGAGACTATGACAATTGATACTAGTCGCGCTCAACGTGTCTCGACAGAAAGTGTACAAGACGTCGAAGTAAGCGAAGGTGATCGTTTAATGTCCGTTTTAGTAAGCTCCATGAGAGGCGAGCGCGTACCCGAAAGAGGTCCAGATTCTGAATTGGTGCTCGGTTGTTTATCAGCTATGATAGCTTTTGGTCTCGCCGCACTTGCTGCTATTGTGTGGAGGCGGAGACGACGGGGCACTTTTCCGGGCACCAACGTTTACGTTGGATCGTCCTCTGTACTGAAGCGTAAGCTAGTGGAAGATTTCACTCCGGTAGCCCACTGTTTTCAACCGGTGCTAACGCCAGGCATCACGGCCAATGACAATTCTGTGCATGACGTCATAGTGTGACGTCACAGCTTTGACATGCTGCCGGTGGAGGACCGCGCTTTCAGTTCCTAAATATTTGAACAAATCCGTGAATGAAACGAACGATTCGTCTTGTCATTGATGTGAACGAACGGTTTCTTATGTGATACAGAGAGCCTGCAAGTGGAATTTACGCGAGTAAGCAAATAATGTATTTTGTGAGAAGATTTGATTTCTTTTGTGATTTAATTTAAGTTTACTTTTCCATTAATAGACATTTGTGCTAATTGTTCGCTATGATAATGTGACCTTTTTAATAAAAAAAAAAAATTGTTTGTACGTAGTTTTAGGCAAATTGTAAATTGTACTTATGAAATATATTTATGAAACACAGTAAGGTAAACACCAGACAATTTAGTAATGTAAATATATTAAGATGCAGTTTAACGATAACTATTTAAAATTACAAACGACTTATGTATGCTGTAAATATTAATTAGGTGTTATTTGATGTATTTAACGCGTACCTTGTATAATATGCTAATTGATTTAAATAATTTTATTAGTGTGATAAATACAGTTGTCACTTTAAGCAAATTATTCTGTTTTGATCTTCAACAACGTGGCAGTGATTAATAGTATTTCAAATCCGGTTTAAGGTAATAATCTAAAAGTGTGTTATATTAATGTTTAGAGCTATTTTTACAGCCTAGTCCTTATTAATGTTTAGTTAATAGTTGTTAGACATACTATATTCAAATTATATTACTCATTTTAGTACTAATTGAATTTCTTCAGCAATAAAAAAATGTATGTACGTGTAAATAATTGAAGCATTTATTGTAAAAACGGAACAGAGTTTTTATATTTTTCTTGGTCAACGTCGATATTTCTAAATGTTATGAGCGGAACTTAACGATATCTATTTAAGAAGATTCTAAATGAATAATTATCTTCATTTCGTTCGCTTAAATATAACTTCCATGTAATGTATTTAAAACTATTTAAAATTACTTTCATATCTGTGTAACATCACAATGCTACATGATTGATATATATTAGCTTTCAATAATTAGTATTTTTATGATAAAGGTATAATGACCTTCAAAGTCAAAATGGTCCTTCAAACTTAATTATATCGAATTAATTTCAATAAGCATTTAGGTTTTAATTATTTATTATTTGTATAATTTTATCTTTCAGTCGGAATTGTAAATAAATTTTACTTGCTATGATCAATCAAGATATATTTTAACAAGTATAAATAAATATGTCTGCCAAATTATTCCGTGTTTTTTTCTGTTAACTAAAAATATCTTAAACTGTCAAATAAACAGTAGGCGACGTTACTTAACGGCATTGGTAACATTGTCGGACAAATACTCAGCATGAAACCGTGGAATAGTAAGGATCATACTGATAAATAGATTTTTTCAAAGCTGTCAATTTAAGAAAAGCTTTTACATGAATATTAACACAGATTTATAATCACTTAAAGCTGTACGCCGGTGGTCGGGCCGTCATTTGCCGCTGTCCCAGATGAAACGGTACCATTGTCTAAGGATTAACGTCAACGAATTTGTTGTCAACAAACGCCTGATCAAACAAAGAGATTTGCGGGGCACATAACCCTGAGGAACCCTTCGTTTCAACTGTTATTTCCATTACGACTCCTGCAGCTTAAATGCTTAAGCTTTTTTTTTTAATTTCAATTTAAATCCCACCATCTATAAATTTAGTTGAAACTGTACAAAACAATAATTTAGTATCGCTAACGTTATTAATGTAAATTTAGTATCCTTTCCTTACTAACCAATTAATATGTAGCCACCGATGACGTGATAATTATGAAAAGGTGATTCAAAAATGCAAATGTAAGGGAGCCTATGTAAATTACGATTAATGGAAGATAAAACTAACATTTGAACTCTAATAGAGGGTTACGATCTCAATTTTCCTCCCATAAATCTGGCTGAGAGATAAGATAACTACACTATCTGTTTTAAAAATGTTTTGATACCACCTTATTAGTCATTTAGGAAACATAATCTCTGAGGGTAGGAATTCTTACGCTCGTAAGTTTTCATTAAGAAAAAGTTTGATCTAGCGGAGAAATGTATGATTATGGTAACATACAGTCATTTATTTTAGTTACCCACTTTATTCTTGGCTCGCGGTCCTAGTATAAAGCATAGGCTCATAAATAACAGGAAAAATAGAAGGTGAACGCTTCTACGAGTATCCTTTTGGGAGCGGCCAGAGCATTCTTTTAAGATTTATTACAGAACTTGAGCGCATTACTTATTCCTTATATGCCTACCTAACCGATCGTCCCTAACATTTAGATGTTTTTTTTCCCAGGTTTCATACTTTCATATGTTTTAGTGAAATTAATTTCTATTAAAATATAAAACAGTTAAATCTGCGTTACGTCATAATAAATCGATCTTAACAAACGATTCAAGGTAAACTTTATAATTATTTCATAGGTTATTAAAGAAGCTTATTTAAGTTTTGTTTACTGCAGTAATATCATTAGCTCTAGCGCCCTCAAACCGGAACTCAGTAACAAGTTGTCACATTATTATTTGGCAGCAGAAATAGGCGCTACGGTGGTATCTACCTAGACGGTCACCGGCAACAAAGATTTACTACCAGTAATTTTTATTAATAATATTATTAAAAACACAAATATATAGCATACAAAACGTTATACTAATATAAACATTTTCAACAGCCAATTTACGTCCTCACTATTGGGGCACAGGCCTATCTTCAATACGAGAGCGACGGGCCATAGTCACCACGCGGGCCCAATTCGGATTGTTGACTTCACGCACACCTTAGAAGAAACTCTAATTCCTGTGCAGGTTTCCTCACGATGTTTTCCTTCACCATTTGTATTTTGCTGTTGTTACTACAGTTCACAAATGTACATAACTTAAATATTAAAGTCATCGGTACATACTAAGATTCGAACCTTCGGAATGAAGACCAGCGAGCTACAATATAAACATATCTGTAACTAGTGTCTTAAATTTTTAAAATCTTGAAGAAGTTAAATGTATCTAGAATTTATTAACCAGAAACCTATTTAAAATTATTGCATTGTCTTGAAGATAAGCAAAAACACCGCAGCGCCTATTTATGCCGCTAAATAGTAGTGTGCACGCGTACGTTCGGGTTTAAAGGGGGCTGTAACTAGCGAAATTACTGGTCTAACGAGACTCAACATCTCGTCGCAGATGCCTTAATGCGGCGAGCGCAATGTGGTGCTATGTATCATCGCTTCGTAATATAAAAAATGATTTCATATTTTGGAATTAAGCAATAAATGTTGTGGTTACTGCTTATGGGTCAGTAAAATGCCACTAAATCTTTGTTTAGTTTCATTGCACAGGCGTTTTAAGATAGAGAACAGCGCCGAGTGCCGCAACGGGCGTGTAACCGTTCAATGTTGGATTTATTTAATATAAATTGCGAGGTTAGCAATCGAGTGTAACCATAAATTTCAATAACCAGTAATTTTGATTTTGAAATAATAGCCACAGTGTTATTTCAGCTGCAGGAGTTCTGTTTAAATTTTAATTAAAATTTGGCGAATTTCACTAGGACTGTTACGGGAGTCCGTCTAGGTAGGTACTACCGCAACGCTTATTTCAACCGACAAACGTTACTGTGTTCCGGTTTGAAACATCTTATACAGGTGGCGCAAAAGTAATCCTCCTATCAGAAAATGCTATAAATTTTGCCTTGATGTAAAAAAATTAAAAGACCGAAAATAAAAATAATCCACAAGAAGAATCAAAGTTTTTAATTTTTTTTTAAATTACAGCCAAAAAACATCGGAAGGTTATTTATATAATGTATATACAAGGTGGCGCAAAAATAACCTTCCGATGTTTTTGGGCTGTAATTTAAAAAAAAAGTGAAAAACTTTGATTCTTCTTGTGGATTATTTTTATTTGGTCTTTTAATTTTTTTACATCAAGGCAAAATTTATAGCATTTTCTAATAGGAGGATTACTTTTGCGCCAACCTGTATCTCAAGGCGGCGAGCGGAATGTGATGTTATGTATGAAATCCTAACTAGCGTCACATTCTTATAGGCGGACGTATCACTTACCATCGGGTGAATGTCCCGCTCGTCACGTCGCTTCGTAGTATAAAAAAAGAAAGAAATCAGCAAGTCATAAAGCAACTGTTCATTGAAATAAAATATTCTCTTTTCTTTTAAACACTAAATATGATGCTTTTTTTTAAATACGATGTCGTTTTCTTTCTTAAATATGAACACGTTTTTATTAACAATATTTTGTTATGCACGAATATTTTATATTATTTAATTCATGAAGCGACGACACAAGAAACGAGTCCAGATTATGATAAGTGATACACCTGCATGTAACAATGTAGCGTTAGTCAGGATGAATAACTCTACACCAACATTGTGCTCGTTGCTTTGAGACATAAGATGTAAAGTGTCGTTTCCGTTAGTAATTTCACTCACAACTCCCTCCAAACCTAAACTAGGTAATGTTTGCACCTCACTGTTTATAATCAAATTGTGTACTTATTAAATAATACAACACATACTAACATATAAGGTACTACCAGACATGATGTTGCCAATATTTAATTTTTTTTTATATCTGATAACGCGGTCAAACCCTTTGATAAAATTAAAAACGTCTGCGATAGGATATGCAGCAACATAGTAGAGGATATCCTTTTGGAGTGGAATTTGGATTTGCAGAGATCAACATAAATGAGAACTGATTTTGGGGACCGACGAGGTCTAGAAACCGATCCCTATTAATCAACATAAGTTTTAATTTGACACTTAAATTTTTTATCTTAACTTTTCCATTCAATTTTTATTCTCTAAATATTATTATCTGTTTTAATATTTTTAAGTTATTTGTATAAATAATCATTAAATATAGTTGATATTTACTGAATTTTATATATATTTATTTGATACATTTTGGTAAGAATATTGTGGGCTTAAGAAAAACTATAAGTTAATTTTGGAAAAGTGATCTCTTGTCCAAAATTAATTTGGAAATCGCTTGTGCACATAGCACAAAGTAAAAAATTGTTACGGAACTTAATCAGACATATTACTTATATTGTCACTTATGTTCGTATAAGTATCGCAAATGGTAATGGAAGAAAAAAATAACATTAGAATTCTTTGAAGAAGTCGTTGTCTGTCTAATACACATTAAAACCCAATTAGCTATATGCCAAAGCTTAAATTATAATTTAAGGTTTCTACGCGGTGTGGGTTAGGTCTATTCTTATCTATAGGTATGGATTATCTTGCGGCTATAGGTAAGACAGACATTATTTTATTCGCTTTCCACACCGGTGGGTATCTTCGAAATCCCTCAAGAGATCGGACGGTCGCGCGGGCCGGTGTTGGAAGCGTAGACCAACAGTCGTCGGTCCCGCGGTCCCGGTCCCTGGTTGTGTTCCGAGTTATCACTTACGAGGTCGCCAGAGTAGCTGCACGAGCGAATAGCAGCTGGAATGGAGCATCCCTCAAGCGCCAGGATTCTAACTTGACTGATTCGACCTACACCTACAACACGTAATTTTTCCAGTAGGCTCCTCAATTCGTTTTTTTATGGCACATTACTTAAGTGAAACTTTGTAACCGTTCATATTTATCAAAAAGCTTAGCCGGATTAAGATTATTTCCAAGCTTCACTAATGAAACTCATTAAAGGTTAGTTGTCAGCTTTGATCAAGTAGACTGCCATGTCCCGGGGCGGTGTGAAAGGGCCGAAACCTCAGGGAGTCCGGAGCTTGTAGACACTAATGGGCGGCTGTCGGCTCGTGGGCGATCCGCTAAACATTGCCTTGTAAATACCGGTAAATATTTGTCTTAGCTACAATTATTGTAATCGTTTCCTTTCCATCCTATCGGCACTGTATATTTATTTGCGGAGATAAAAACTACATTTAAAGCAATCATTTTAATAACAGTCCTAGACCTAGCCGAGATGGATAGGACCAGTATTGATATCAGTTAAAGATAATGTAGATAATTGATGGGTTTATATATACTATAAGCCAAAATACTATAAAAGCACAATGCGATGCTATGAAAGCTCACTAATTATGCACCTTATCATTATGAACACTATTTTTGGATTAAAGATACATAGAAACTAATATTTTAGAAATTTCATTAGTCCTTTAAAATATATAATGGTAATACGTAAAACAGATGCAGGTAGTCATTTTAATCCACAGGAATAAGGCAGTAAATTTTTATCTCGGTATTTTTATCTTATCACCAATGAATGGAGATATCTTAAGGCCAAATTGAATAATCTCTTCTTATCGAATAACTTTCGTAATTTTATTCGGATTCACATAAAGTTTCCTGATTATAGATTCGATGCGTAATCTTTAACTTACAATACATTGAATTCATTAGACTTTATAATTTTTTTTTAATTATAACTTTGAAAACTATAATGAATAAATTAAAAGAGTGAATCACAATTAGCCGTTTTTGAAGTAACTTTGCGGAATAAAGCAACTATGAACTGAGTAAACTGAAAAACAGGTATTTTTCAAACATGCTGGCGAGTCACTACAATCATATCATAAATCTGACCTCAATACACCATTGCTGTGTACCGGCTGTCGTCATTTAAAAGAGTAATCTCAGTAAAGACGCTTCACGACAGCCTCATAGATACTTAAGTAACAACAAGGTAAATTGAGATAAAGTTCTAGTCTAAAATTGATCAATAATAAAATCTTTATATAGTACTAGCTGTTCCCCGGCCACTTTGCTAGCTGTAATATTAAATTAGACTTGAAATTTGTCAGAAATACTCCTTGTGAGCAGCCGCAACCGCAAATGAGTTTACATAGCAACCGTTACTACAGCAACCGCATAAATATTACCGAATGAAAATGTTTATAAAAGTTAAATAGATATAAAATGATGAAAGATCTATGGGATTTAAAAAATAAATAGCCTATAACCATCTACAAATCATTTGGCGTCGAATGGTCCTATTCCTATGTCGACACGTTCACTAGTTTTCACGTGATATACAAACTAACAAAACCCCTTTTCATTATATATAAATATATAGATTAAGAAAAGGTGAGAGTGCCTTGTAAGTAAGGGTTGTAAAGTTAGTGCATTTAATTAAAATGAAAGTTATAATTCAATAAAAAATATTGTTTGCCGGCGAGGTAAACTTAATTTATGAAAGTTATGAATAAAGACTTGGCGTTATTGAATGCAACCAGTTTACGCCTCGCTCTACCCGCGGCCATCAATCAATAATTCTCGGAAGCAAAGCATTATCTTAAAATACACGGTTGCTTATAATCGATATGAAATTATATATGCGATAGAGATCTGATGTGGTGGTAGAGGGGTAATTACATTTCTTAGGTTGCTTCACCCACCAAATAATTACACGGGTAACGTTAGAAAATATTCTTGTTTCGGTAAAGAACTCACTTTACATATAGCTTACAAAGTTTGAACAAAGAAATTTGTTATTATTTCATTTGTTACAATTTTCTTCTGTATAGCTTTACTAAGAAACATAATTTCTCAGTACATTGTTAAACATTACTTAGTTCATGCATATAACATTAATATACACGTTAATTATACTTAAATTTAACTTATTTTTTTTTATAATATACACCAGTAAACACAATGCTGATGACCCACAAGGGGGACCAGTGTATATAAGCAGGAAGCCGCTTTATTTTTTTATAGGGAAAATAGACAAAGGAGCGACCAGATCGTAATGGAAAGTGTTCACTGTCGCCTATGGGCAGGCGCGACACCTGAGGTCTTGCAGCTCCCTTAACGACTTGAGAAAGTAGTAATTTGTATACGAAAAGCAGCGGACTTTTTATTAGAGCGTCTATCGGCTGATGATGAAGACATTGGTCGAAGATAAAAGGTTAGTTAGTCAATCTAACAAACATCTTTTTTTAAATTTAATTTCTCATAATCTCTTCCAGAGACATCTTATTTTGATGAGTAAATTATAGATCTTAAAATTGACCCTATAGACACGAGTTAAATAATGATGGTTCTATCATAGATTTTCTTTCACTGGACAGCATTACCTATAACGGTAATTAATTACTACCAACACTGAAAGGGATTTACAGTATGCAACTGTTAATATTCAAAGGTTAGCTAATTACGCTTTCAACTGGCCGCCTTTAACTGCGAGGAGCTATTCCAAAGCAGCGCAGTGGGAACGAGCCCAACAGGTGGCGCCACAAATCGGTGACTAATTACGCCGGTTACAAACAACCGGTTATAATAATTAGTGATGGGCGGCGGTGGGCGGTACTCTACTCGTCCTGAAACGAGGCGTGGTCGCTTTTCGGCGGTGCCAGCTCATGTTTAATTTAACGCGTGAATATAGTCTTGAATTGCTTTAAGTCCGTCTTCTTTATAAAGGCTTTATTACCGAATAAATTGTCTTTCATTTTTATTACGCTGCCCAGGGTTATACAGTCCACGAATATAAATGTTAACATTGTTATGTTTTGATTTAGAATTTAACTTGAAATCCTTAACAAAATAAATGATCGGTCCATATCTTCTTTATACATTTAATATCATCTCGTTCGAGCATTATGAAACTAAATTATGTTTATGATATTATAAAATAGGTTTCAGTATTAAAAAAGGAGTTTGAAACTGAAGAGGCGCTATAAAGTTTTAAAGTTGGTCTGTATAAATACAACCCTACAGCAAATTTAATTACTGAAAATACGATACTATCTACATCCGGTATGAACACACCACCACTGTTAGATACGTTAATGATTCATTTATTTATCATCCGTTGAACGTACTATTCGGCCTAAAGCTGCGTTATAGTAAACATGTATGATCTGATCTATTATCACTTTATTCGATGTGTTCATAAAATATGTGTGATGAAGTAAAACGGAGTTCCTCTATAGGAGGGTTAAGTACATTGTCACGTCATTTAACGTATCGTGAGAACGCTAGCAGTTGTGTGAAATGCTACAATATAATGTTAGTGTTGTACACGAGAAAGGACTTTGCGATATAATCTATCTTTACTACAGCATTTCACTTCATGCTTGGTCATCGTTTCTCAGCAGTCGAGGAAACAGGCATCTCACAATTATTAACATTTTATTTAAAATTATTTGATTAAGTACACTATTCGAATGCAGAACTAATCTTATAACATTTTTTTTTCTTACGAAACGATAAATCAACGAAGGTGACCTTTTTCACCTAGAGATTTATCGTAAATGGAAACTAGACATGAAATATCCTCAGGGGGAGGACAGCAGCTTTCCCGAGGAGAGTACGGGATATATGTGTTATAACTTACATATACTTTACGACGTATGGTACTGTAAATCCAAAAAAAATTAATCAGTCAAGAGCTTACAAATTTCACTTAGTTTGCGGTGCGCGTGCGCACTTCGTGCTGGAGCTGAGCGTGACTTGTGTTGGGCGTGCAACGAAAACGTTTCCATGAATTTTTATGCTCCAAGAACAGTACGTATATAAAATACTTAAGTTTTTATTAATTTATAATAATATACTTAATAACTATCGGCCGATGATGATAATACTTAACTGGTATGTCATTTCTATCCACGACCTTGCTTAGTAGTACCCATATAATAATCGCTAATATGCGTATTCATATGTTATCTTTTCCATCTCTTAATAATATAAATATATATATAAATAATTTAAAAAAGCAGTTGTTACATATCAAGTATCAAAGGTGATATCTACTATATGGTATTAATTATGACCATCGACTTGATAACAGCAGGTGTTTCTTTTACTGTTAGGTGATCTTACTGGAAGGTACTAGGTATTGACTTACGTTCTGAGGAAGGTTATACTAGAAATCGCTAAATACAGGTAGCGCAAGATCGATCAGAGAGGAGATCTTTGGAGCCGGCAACTGCTTATCAATCGGTGTTGATAATTGCAATGACACATGATATCTTGTTGATCCGTTGTACAAAACGCATTATGAATTATTTTGTTGTATATCCAAATAAGTATACTTACTGAAAATATACGTATGTGAAATAACAGTCTAATTTAATTAACGATGGAAATATAGAATAGTAGTTCATCGATACACAACAAAACACACACACAATCACACACACACCTGTCTTATACCAGTAAGTAACTTAAAAGCGTAAGCAACAATGGCCTCGCTTAGTACGCCGGCTAACAAAAGGCAGTGTATTATTCTAATTCTGTTGCTGGTCCTCACAACGAAGTTTTTTTTTATGTTAACTATCCTTCGTGTCGTTGTTGTTAGGTTTATAGTCGACGTGACGAGTTATTTTATTTTAAACCGTGCGAGCCGCATCTTGGTTAACCATTTGTGTAGAGCAAATACGTGTCCTGTTATGAATAAAAAACAGTTAAGGTGAACGTCAAACCTTTAAAACACACACCGAATGTATACTCTACACTTTTTCTCACATCCAAAATTATCTCTTTAAATGCAAACCACGCATTGGAAACAGTCCGAGAATCTAAATCCTGTTTCTTTTGAAAACATCTTTAGTGCTGTTGCATTACACGTTTCTAAGTTGTAAACAGAAAATGTTAAATAGAAACACAAAATCAATTACCATTAGTTGTAAAGGTGATGGGAAACTGATAAAAGGCATAAGTAAACGGCAACACGCAACTTGTGCTACCCACACATTTTTCACCGGCACGGAGCGTTTAGATGCTATCAATAATTGGCATATCTATGAAGTGCAGTAGATCATTTAATTTTCATAATAATTTTCTATCGGATTTCGCCTCAGGCACTCGCCGGTCTACTCGTACCGTCCGTAACAGCATCTACTCTTTAGTTGTACAGCGCAATCAATCTTACTTTGCGGTCGTCTAAGCCATAGTGGAACAGAAAGATATTACTTTTTATTTCTACACAATAAAGAAAAAACGAAAAAAAAATTATTCTACATTTACACAAAAATCCTAAAGAATGGAAGTAAAAAAAATGTTAAAGGGTGTTGCGACATTAACAGGTCTTAACTCAATATCTGCTGCAACAGGTATAATACTGGAGCGCTGACATTATATGGAGCCTTTGCATAGAAACGGAAGAGACAAATTAATGATAACAATATCTGTGAATCGACAATGACAAAAAACAAATGAATAAAACAACTGTTCATAATGTATATATAATAAATAATAGCAATGATATTAACTGTTCCTAATACATATAATATATTAAAGTTTATAACAGAGAAAACTAATAAATACTAAGAGTTAAAAGAAGAGATTATTAGAATTTGGAAGCTACACCAAAATAACATAGTTCGGTTAGTGACGTCCTATACTAGTCATTTCAAAACACATACATTACCATGTAAAAGGCGGCAGTTCTTAACACCTGTCGATGAGCTCGTAGTCTGGGACTCCGAAACTGAGACATTTCATAATACAAGCCTCCAGTATCACTTGCTTAATACCCGTGTTGTTGGAATATTTGCCCCTTAAAGGGGAGAAATAAATTTGTAGAGAATTAATAAGAGTACCGAATGAAAAAGAGAACATAGTTCGAACCAATGTACACTTAAGTACGGAAGTAACGAGGTTGATGTAAGGGTTCCTTAATGCACACGACTAGTTCAACATAATATAAAACGACTGATATTATTCTTCAGTATCAACATCATCCTCAGCGGATAGACGTCCACTGTTAGGTATACGCCTCCCTCATAGATCTCTACATCGAAGAGTTCATTGAGAGGAATTAGGCCTTAGCCCACCACGCTGGCGCAATGCGGGTTGATGGGTGGTCGGAGCCTCGTCTGTTATTCAGCAGGGTGCACCGCGTGCAGGTGAGGTTGACTTGGGCTCCGTAAAATATTGGACGGAACCCCTTGCGCCTCTTCAAGCGTAAATTTGTCGTACTATGTATATTATAATAGTATAAAACATATCAAATTCTTTACTTACAATGTTATATGGTATTTTTTGAAATACTGTTTATAAATATTTTTATGGCTAAGCGTAATCCGGTAAATAACATCGTGTTCTCCTTAATCTAAATTTCTTATTCTAAGGCATCTGACATAACCAGTGGAAAACATGATGAACAATACATAGATAAAATACTGCCTAAACGTTAGAACTTGCAAAACTGTAAACTCAATGATTAAGGCATAGAACCTTAAGGACCTTTCATGCGGTTGAAGGTTCGCAGATAACTAAGTTTAATTCCTAGCACTAAGATCGAATAAAGGATTTATTGGTAGGTCTCTCTTGCCCGAGATCATCTAGATAGGTACCACCGCAGCTCCTACTGCCGCCAAACGCTAGTGTGTAAATTTTAGTTTATTCCTGTTTGAAGGTGGTTTAGCTAGTAAAATTATTGCGGTAAAGAGGTTTAACATCTTATGTCTCAGGGTGACGAACACGACGTGGTGCTCTAGATATTATTTTAGCTAACACCATGTTAGCGATGATCAGGCGTGTCACTTGCCATCAAATAAACTTTCCACACGTCTCGTCGCTTCGGAGAAAAATTTTGATGAAAATAAGATTAGTGATTCATTTCTCTACCGGCCTGCATTTAAGAAAAAGTTAAACATGTGTAATAAATCAAGATAATCAGACATGGCAACAAAGTGAAATAACGAAAAGATAAGATAAAGTGTGTTCAAGACGGAGCGTTTTTATTAAGGGGATAGAAAATTAAAATACCACTCGGCGTCCGAAGTCCCGCTTCCCAGTTCACTGTGGCGGTAATCTGAATCAGTTGCGGCCGCCAGTGATTTATAGGACGCGGCCAACGTCCTGACTAACATTCCGCCTTGTCTCCCGCACCGGTAATAAAGGTAATTTTGTTTCAGACAACGAGGGTGTATGGCCCTACGTAATATCATCCGCTGTATTAGAATGACCTTATGGAATAGGACTGTAATCGATTTTAAACTGTTCATGAGAAGACTTATAGATACTCTACAAAGTAGTAAAGCAAGGTATAGCTCGAAGGATTTTAGGCGTTTATTATCAAAAGTAGATCTCTAAGATCTTTCTTACTTTAACAGATTTAAGGTCACTCAAGCTTTATTGATCTATTTGAATGTTTTTGTTGATCATTATCATTTCAGTCTATAATACGTCCACTGCTGTACACAGGCTTCACTAATCGACTTCCAGCGCGACCGGTCCGACGTTAGTTAATATCAAATACAAAGTATATAAGGAACATTATCCAATCTCCGACGATTCTAAATCCGTCATCAAAGTAGAATTCAATAAAGCCAAATGTGGGATTAGAAATCACGAACGCATTAACGTAACAGTATTTTAATATAAATGCAAATGTTAAATAATTATGTTTATGACGTGTATTTACGGTAAATGGATTCCGGCACTACAGCCACCACTGTTACATAGCGTTCATTATGCATCGCTTCGATCGGATTAACAGAATTTGAATTGCTTATTAAGCTGATTGACGTGTGACTTTATCCTCCACATGAAATTCTAATCGAATCAAATTGATCTTAGGCTATCTCCGCATTGACGATGAGAATTCTTAGGGCTGCTTTATCTGTAACTTGATCTGATCTAGATTCCGTTCGATTGACGGCCGCTATGTTACTTGTCGGTTTTAATTTGTTACATTTAACCGGTTTTCTATTATTAAATTTATACCCACTTCATGCAAGAATATGCTCTAAATTAGGGTACATTATCAGTAGGATGACGTCTAGTGCTCAGTGTAGGCCTCAAGCTCAAGGATCTCCACGTCAATGGTCTAAGTTAATATGTTAAAACTGCCCTTTTATAAACACTCGCTAACAGTAATACAAATTACAATATTATTCTTTAAATTTACATTACTCTTTACACTACTTCCTTCACTTCATATAAGTAACACACACTAGCTGTAGGATACTGTTTTTTTTTCTTAAATAGTTCCCCCTGCGTGTGGTGGGTCAGGGCCTATTTATACAATTCACTTAACATCCTAGATTTGTCTTATTCCTATAAATTTTGTATTCTTCATTCTTTCTTATCAATCTTACTACACTTATCTATCACACTTTTGTTCTCTTTCATACTATATTCCATTTCCTTCTTTGATATCTCGCAAATGAAAACAGTTCCCCCGTCGTTGTGCTGAAACAATTATCCCTTTTGTCATTTTGCTTTATTTCTTCTTCTCCTTCTGTTAGTTTTGATTTTTATTTTTACATTATTACATTATTTGTTTGTATTTTTACATTTTTCTTTATTAGTTTTACTTAAAACTTATTTTTGTTTTGATTTTTTATTTATTTTTAACATCAATTTCTGTTTCTCTTTATTGTATCAGCTATAACTTTTCTACAGAATTCTAAGAATACCTGGCGACTTTTGTGTTCACTCATCAGAGAGGCTGTAGGATACTGTTGCTGGAGACTGTCTATGTAGGTACCATCGCAGCTCCTATGTTTGCCGCCAAACAGTAGTGTGGAAATATTACTGTTTAGGCTTGAAAGGTGTTGTAGGTAGTAAATTTATTGAGGTAACGACACTTTACAACTAATTTCTCACACCGACCAACACAATGTGGTGCTGTGTATATCATCCTAACTAGCGCCACGTTTTCATGGGCAGGCGTATCACTAACCATCAGTTTAATATTTCGCTCATCTCGTCCCTTTGTTGAGAACAGTATAATTTTAAGTATAAAGTATAATGTTTAAATTTGTAGATATGCCATATTAATCATCATTTCAGTAATAAACATATAGAGATAACTTGAAATGATTTGTCAGCGTGCTGCGAAACTCATCCAAGTTGGAAACTATTTCGTAGTACATAACATTTTAGGTACAGCTAGCGGATTAGGGTCAGTTCGGCGAAGTTAGTGGGGATTTCGGCCGAACTGGCATGCCGAATGGGTATTGCAGCACAGCTTAATTGTAGGCTTTAAAAGCTTTCATCGCGGACGATGAATCATGAATTAATATTATAGTAGAATCTTTTCCTTTTATCATAATAACTGCATAGTTTAAAACACAAATATCAACCGTAGCACTAAATTTCGTATGTTTCTCAAATCTACAAGCATGTTATGGTTATATGCAACAGCATCATCATCCGATAGACGTCCACTGCTGGACATAAACCTCCCCAATCTCTACATACAGTCAGTATGGCCTCCGCTACCGTTTGACGCTAGTTAGAGGCCGTCGTTTGTAGGGAATCATATCGGAGGATTTGGGCTATTTTCCACCACGCTGGCCCAAAGTGGATTGCTCCCACCAGAGCGTTGTTTGTTGTTCAACAGGAGCAGGTGAGGTTGGCTTTGGTCCCATGAGTTTTTGTGCGGGATCCATTTCACCCTATGGTTCTATGGAAACATCTCACCTAGAGCACTACTTACTTTTACTTGCTACGTTACTTAGTAGAATAAAAAAAAATGATTTTGGCTCAAGTTATTTCTTTTTTCTGTTCATTCTTACAAATTAAAGTTTACCTTAACAACAGTTGTATTTCAATAGTTATGTTGTTCACAAATGATAATTTCACTTATATTTTGCTAAATATGTAAATATTGATATGTCATAGTGTGCATTTTTTAGATTTCTCAATCATAACGTCTTTTTCTATTTTTATCTGACCAGATCGAGTTCAATTTATAACAATATTGTGATACTTAGAATGACATACAAAGCACCGTATTATGCTTATCGCTTTGAGATGTAAGATGTTGTCTCGTGACCCCAATAATTTCACTAACTACAGCCCCTTCAAACCAGAACACAATAATATGCTGTACACATAACATAGTATAAGGGACAGGAATAGAAGCAGATGTGGTACCTACCGAGACAGTCTGCGCCAACTTAGATCTAGCAGTAACCCTCTCGTCTCTTGAATAAATTTTAAGGCAGCTTTTTAAATGTATTTAGTAATGTTTTAAATAGTGATTTTAAAATGATCATAAGAGAAACTTTCATAACAAAAATCCAGAGAAATTTTTCAAAATGTATGTATGGAACTTAGTTCGGTCGACAGCACGCGACAAGGTGACAAAAGATCGGGCGGCAGGTATTCGGTGAGCTCGAAATTGGATTGTAATCGATGCGTGAAACTCCAGTAAACTTACTTTAGTGACACAGTGATCAAATAACAACGTACATATATTATTTAGTATTAATACTAT
Organism: Ornithoptera priamus; assembly: GCA_029034505.1. NCBI lineage: Eukaryota > Metazoa > Arthropoda > Insecta > Lepidoptera > Papilionidae > Ornithoptera > Ornithoptera priamus. The sequence goes on along the minus strand of JARDWD010000833.1, from coordinate 4,756,760 downwards.
ACAAAATTTGCAATTATACAATCGTTTCCCACAATTTGCGGTTTACATATTAAAGCTTTCAGAAGACCAAACTTCGTTGGCGGTAGGCGTCCCTTGCCGGAGACCGTCTAGATAAGTACCACAGCAGCTCCTCAAAACAGTGTGTTCCGATTTGAAGAACACTATACCTAGTGAAATTACTGGGGTATCGAGACAACAGATTATGTCTCAAAGCAACGACCAATATGTGAGTACAGTGCATCATAACTAGGGCCACGTTGATATAGTTAGGCGTATCACTTATTATCAGAACGTCTCGCTTGTTCAGTTGCTTAATTCAATAGAAATAAAATTATTGTATATGATAGATTTACGTAATAAACAAAGTATGACAGAGAGTCTAAGGCATTAAATTTCCTTTAAGGACTGCACAGAGAATGAAATATGCCTAAGGATAGAAGGAACTTTGAATAAACACTGAGCTATGAAAGAAATCTTTTAGAACACTCTTCTTAATAAACTAAAAATAAAAGTTATGGCTGCTTGTTATCATACTTAACATAAGCCTCTATAGTTGGATACTATCTAGGTTCAACCGCAGCTGCTATTTCTTCCACCAAACATTATTGTGTTCCTGTTTGAAGGGAGTTGTATAGATGTTTTATGTACACATCTTTTAAGTTTCGTCTTTGTCGTGTAAATAATAAATACTGAATAGTCAGTGATTGGAAGTTGGCATATACAAAAAGAAGTGTTTTAATAACCGACGCTGACGTGTTTATGTTTGTTTATAATATTGTAGTTCAGTAGAAATAACAAAGCCCTTCATTAAATACATGACGTTATAGTGTGGCATTTGAAAGTAGAGATAGTAAAGTATTGTTGTATACTATTGGTGATCAAGAAAAGGTAGTTAATAAAACAGCTAGGAGACGGTGTAATAAACCAGTCTTTACAATGTATGTGATATGAATTTATGTCCAAACCACAACAAAATGTTTAAAAATCAGTTTGTATGATTTTGTATGTATATTCTTGTTAATAATCGCCGCAGCCGTATGTACTACACAGCTTGACGTAATAAGAAAAAAAAACGAGCACCCCGCTTTCGGACCGGGCTTTATGCACAACGAAGGTCATTACCACCAGGTATTCAATTTACGAATGCAATGATTGAGCAATGATTGAGTCCGTAATCCAATTATGACGTTTAAGAAGCTCTTATTGCTTGAAAGCTGCTCGCTACTGTTGTTAAATATTTACGAATGAAAAGTTTCTTAATGTTATAATAACTCATTTATGAATAACTTATACTAATAACAAATCATTATTATCACCGTCATTTTATAATAACTTTTCCGTTAGTTGGTATTGTGATAAGAATCTATTAAGATATAGTGTCACTCAAACATTAAACAGTATATAATATAACAATCAATAATTTATATAATTACGACGAAATAAAACCTGTGTTGCTAACAATCTACCACCAACTTGCAACGGGCCCACGTAATGGTAAATGGTCCAAATCCTCCTAAATTAATCCCTACCCGATGGATGTGGAAATCGTTTGGGAGAAGCCTATGTCCAGCAGTACACTTCTATCGGCCGATGATGACATGTTGATAATTAAGAAATGACTTAATAAAGTATGATAATGAAACAATTGCTATAGCCAAACAACTTTTTATTTGATTGTGATCAAACTGGACAACCTTCCATAAAAAATGGGTTGATTATTTCGTTAAGAAACTTTTTGGGACGCGGTTGTTAAAAATAATATATTCCACTCGTATATACTTTTAATATACTTTTAGTACAAACAAAAGCTATAATTGCAATTGCATATATTAAAAGGATTAAAATTTATTAATATATTATATATGTATTATATAACGGAATAAACAAAGAGTTTGATCAAATAGACTATTACATTGCAGCAGACCGTCTAGTTAGGTTCCATCGCAACTTCAATTACAGCCGTCTGACACTAGTGTGCAAATATTACTGTGTTCTGGTTTAAAAGGCACTGTAGTGAATTAAATTACTGGGGTAACGAGACTAGTCATACTATGTTTCGAAGCGACGAGACAAATGTGGTGCAGTCTATCCTAACAATCGCCACGTTGTTTTTGGTTGCCCTGTCACTTACTATCAGGATAACGTTTTGCTCACTCGTCGCTTCGTTGAACAGAAAAAGCAGCAGCGATTGATTGATATATAAATCCATTTAATGATATATTACGTAATTCAATTTCGTACTGCTCGATTTAGTTTTTAATCAAGGTAAGCTTTGATACTCTTCAGTTATAAAAAAACTTATCTAATCTTTGTATAAACGATGAACGTTTTCTACGGAAATGGATCTTTACAGCTCTACTCAAAACCATTCGCACTACGGGCAAGAGTTCCTTAATAACAGATTAATGTGCATTAGTTGTACTTTAGTGCGAGAAGTAAACTCAAGAGTGCCAAAGAGTTTATCTTCTCTCTCTGAACTCCTTAAACCTGTTATGTTTAACATTCTGGAAATGTCATTACAAAGGCGGTTGCAGTCGGGGAACTTTAGCATTTATCCACACTGAATTGACTTAACGGAAACCAGATAGAATGCTAGTTAACTAGTAAGCTATTTGTGTTTCTCTTTTACAGTCCTAAATATTTTTCTCTCGTTATTCTTTATATATAATACTTTAAAGGCAGGAAATAAGTTTACCAAAAATGTTAACTAATGCATACGGATATTCTCCATCATCTAACTAACTCGGTTATGGAGAGAAGTAAATCTTAGTTTATTTATAAAGCATCTAAGAAAGTGAAAATGATAATTTATTAATATTAGCTTAATTTAGAACTTAGCATCAACTTATAAAATTTCCTAGCTACTTATATTGTTAGAAAAATTATAGTGTATTAGTAATTTTAGCAATAGTACAAGGTAGCTCACAAAAAAGAGTAGGTTGGGCCTCAAACATCAAATGATTAGAGGAATAAGGTGGACTACTTCCGTAAATAGACTAGACATACATATATATAGGACTAATAGACTGTTTGAAAAATTATTTAAATTTAGTTAATTTAGGTAATAATAAACTATGTAGTAAATGAAAACAAACACACGTTTAATAATACCATAGAGGGTTGGTATCGTAATCAATATTATTATCTTTAGACTTGAACAAAAAATGCTCTATACATTAAGCCAGGTCTTGCAATGATCATCGAGAATATCCGAGCTTTTTAATTGAACAAAACATAACTAGCATCGCTTGGAACCAATCAATTTAAATTAGATACAGCAGAACAAAGCTTCATTAATTCAGTTGTTCTCATTGAAGATGTAATAAAACATTATGATGAGCATACCAAGGACCTGGCTTGTCATAACGATTGAAAAGTAATAAGTTTAAAATGTCAGCGCAACTCTGAGAAAACAGAAATAGGTGTGGCATCGAAGCTGTAGGACAGACCGGTATCGCCTTATGATCTGACAAATTCAAAGATACAAGTCATATTTTATGCATTAGGAATATTGGATGCGCATTCGCTTCATGCTGTTGCAAAGTAAGAGGCAAGAGTTGTAAATATTTTTTTATAATAAATATTTTAGTTATTAAAACAATTCTTAGAACGGACGTCAAATAATTTCTACCTAACATAGTTGGAGGTAATAGCATGACGGTAATATTAGAAATAGTATTTCACAATTTAACCAAAATTATAATTGCTCCTGAACAAGGAGACGACTTCAAAGTTTTGTTTATGTGATCGTGACTCAGCCGCACACCATGTAGTGCTAATAGCCTCGAGACATAAGATATTAAGCCTTGATACCTCATTAATTTCACTAATTACAACGTCCTTCACACAGAAACACAGTAATGTTTGCAGACCACTGCTCGTCGACGAAATAAGGAGCAGCGATGGTACAAACTAAGACGGGGTTTCCGGCGACAGATTTCTAACATCAGTTACCAAGAGCACGTAGTGATCATCACCTTGAAACATAAGATACTAAAACCCGTAATACCATTACACAAATACAACGTCGTCCATAATGCCTTTGAAACCGGAGCTCAGTAAAGTCATAGTCAAAATTTTACTTAACATAGGAACATTCTTTCATTTAATGAATGTCAAAAATCTACCACATATAGGTAAAAGAAATGGCCTCGTACTTTAGAATAATGATATGAACGTGATAACGCTAATCGCGAGCAACTGAAAACAAAGCATACACATAAGCACTCGAAGCAAAAAATCGATTCACAACGTCGCTATAAAAATTATAGATCGTTATAAATAACGAGCACATTACTCCGATCCATCGCAGCCCTCACATGTACGTATAAGTATAGATTATTTATGAGCAGCGCTGGTTGCATACACGTCAATATATGAAATAAAGTTGCAGTAGATATGATTGAAATATGATATTTTCCTTACGGCCTCCGCAGTAAGTTCTTTGTGAGTCGCTTATCGGAGCCATCATTTATCATTGATATATCGCTAGGTCGACGCTTCTGCGTGTCGGCTAGAGTAGTCAATCTCACGATGCATGAGTATTCAAACTTGATCGACTTTACTTTTTAAACTGATAACCTATAAAGGTTAACATCGCTACTTCAGTTTTTATATTGAACAAGAAAAAAAAATGAATTCTATTACTTTTTATGTAGCTTATTCGTGAGTCTTAATAAAATTATTATAGGCTTGTATACAATGTTATTAGTTAATGTTCATAATGCAAATTCATTGCGATCATTAAATTTAATACAAATTCTTTGTTACGTAGTAAAGTTAAAGTTTATTAGATTAAATTTTAAAACTATGCCGCATTTTAAATAGCCCGTAAAAAGTGCATAAACTGTAATTGTTCGTACGCCAGCACATTGTGTCGGCTCATTTTCTAAGGTATCGTTTTCACATAAAGAACCGAAAAGGAATAATCCGACATTAAGATTATAATTTCGCTTCATTCGAAAGCAATAAGCGGCAATAAAGTCCCACTCACGTAGGATCAAGGAGGCGAACGGGCACGTATTTTTCGCATTATCGGCTGAAATTATTATAAAAGTACAGACGCGTAGCTGCTAGTTATTTCTATAGAAACTGTGACAACCTCGGAACAATTGCTATAGAAATAGCACGATCGATATATGAGAAAAACTTACTATAACGACGGATTACACAGCAAAAACTTGCAACTTTTAAAAGTTTCTTAACTAGTTAAAGGCTTTGTGTGTTGTGGTTATTTTATGTTATAAAGAAACGGAACCTGAAATACGTTTACCTGATGCTTAATGACTCGCGCCTCCGCAATAAAGAGACGTTAGTTAAGATGTTTACACGGCACCGCATTGCTGTTCATCGCTTGGAAGCATGAAAAGGTAATTAATCCACGTTATTATACTCGTACTAGTTGCAGCATCCGTTCATAGTTAAACACTGTATCGTCTGCCTATTCTCCTATTCATTTATTAGTTACGAATAAGTATGATCATTGTCCCTATTTTTACTTAGAGGCAGATGTAAATTCGGCTACTTACGGAGGAATAATTCCATGGAAAGAGGAAGAGCTGTCCATGTGATCATTACTACCCATTCCGCGTTTGCCTGCTCACATGATGGCGGAAATGATGAAGATAATTAATAATAATCAAGTCTATACAAAAAATAAACAATGAAAACGTGACAAGATTGATTAACTTTAGACGTTACAAAATAAATAACACGGCTATTGATGTATTTAAAGAATGATAGGTCATGATAGAACAATAAGTATTGATATGAATAATTTGTTCTGATCCTATACTAACATCCACGTCTTTTTATCGTGAATTCTATCTGTAATGTTTAACAAGTAAGCACAAACAATGAGAGCATTGTGATATCACGAACATTGATACAGTATTTTCTTGAATAAACTTAAATAAATTTTCGCCTATACCACCGCTAAGTTAATATTTATGGCCGTTGTACAAACAAAACATTTAAAGCATTATTATTCGATCGCGCTTTAAATTTCAGATTCGCTTAAATCGCTACATCAGAAGTAATATCGCCCATGTATTAAACATTAGATACCCACCTAACTTTTAAATGCGACCAGAGCTGAGACGTTTTACTTTGAACCTCTCGAGATCCGAAAGTAGGGGGATTCGTGGAATTTTTGAGACTAATAAGTGGCGTCGCGGGGCCCGCATACTAAAGAGATATCTTGTGCATGGAAAGTAAGACTCGCAGTGAATATAAAACGTCCGGTATCTATTCTAAAATCCTTTATCAGACCTTTTAGGACATAAAAATGATGCGGCACGTAAATGACGTAAGGCCCGACGAAAATAAAAACCTACTAACGGTTTTATTCTTGCAAAGAAAATGTTAATTTTATTTTGAGACGCTCTTAGGTTGATTTCTCGTGGATTGAATTAGGTTTTCGTTGACCCCATAACGTGGTGCGTGTTCTAAGAATTCTTCAATTTGTTGTGTTAACAAAAAACGAGGTATACCCGCACTGAGGTGTTATCATTCGCTGATTACTCCAACCAGAAGGCTGGTGCTATTAAATTGTCATTAAAGCCACCACGGTGTCATCTGCGCTGTTCATTTTCGTGAGACCAGGTTTTTGCTGCAGTTTTTGGTGTGCATCGTATCCAGTGGATACAGCTGTTATCGCCGCGTGTTTCATTGAGAATAGAGCTTTATTATGTATGTAATAAAGGTCAGTATTTGTTTGGAGAATAGTAATAACAAGTTTGTTGAATCCCGTTAATGACGCCTGATGTAATTTGATGTAAATTGACCGACGCGGACGGGATCGAGCACGCAACATGTCAACTATGAAATTGTTACCTAACTATAGTTTAATTCCGGTGTGATTAATGTTACAAAAGTATTTTTTTATGTTTTAGAAAGTATAAAGATATTTATTACTATTGCTTCATTATTTAAGTAATTTTTATTATGGTATTTCTGCTTAGCTTTGACCTTCCAAACACACTACTGTTTTAACAACGAAAACGTTCACCATATTTTGTTCGTTTATTGTTTTTATTCATATTTACATATAAGAGATTTAGGTAATACAATTTGTCAGATTTTTCTACATCTTTTTATTCCAGCAAGCGACGAGATGAACAGAACGTTTACCTGATGATACGACTGTCCATAACCGTGGCGCGCTAGTTAGTAATATAAAGAAACCACTGTATTTTGCACGTCACTTTCAGATATAAGATGTTAAGTCTCGTTACCTTAGTAATTTCTATAGCTACAGCGTCCGTCAATTTAGAACTTAAAAATGTCTTGACGTTACGCTTAGGCGATAGATACAGTAGTTGCGGTAAGATCTACATATACGATCTCCAACAAGAAAGACTTGTTTGTATCAAAGACCTTTAATAAAATTTTATGTTGATTATTTTAAACCTTTATGCGTTTCGTTTTCTTCGTCAGCAGATCACTATCTTTGGTAAAAATTTTTTTTTTCTACTAAAACGATGAGCAGAACTGATGGTAAGTGATACGAGCGCATAGCATCGTGGCGCTAGTTAGAATGACATACACAGCATCAAATTGAACTCGTCTACCTTGAGACAAAATGATACGTCCCGTTACTCCAGTAACTTCACTAGCTGCTAATGTTGAGCAGCGGACATAGGAACTACGTTGGTACCTATCTGGATGGTAACCGGCAACAGAGACCTAACACCTGTAAAAATATTTTATAATCCTTGAGATTGGTTCATATTCAAATTTAAATATCCAATACTTTATAAATTATATTTATTTTATTTTAAAGTATATATATATTTAAATCTAAATTTAGCTACATATACAATTTTTTGGTATCGTATTCAGTTCAACGATTTTTTTTACAGTTATTAATTAATATGAAGACAGAAAGAAGTTTTCCGATTTTCATAAAATGCTAAGGGCCTGAACAGAAATTATCCGATGTTTTTAATTAAGGTTATTATGATGATCTTCTTTCTTTCACAATTTCGGGTGAAACAGTAAAATTATATTGCTGATTGTCACGGTGAATTTGAAGTCGGCCATTACCGGGCTAAGAAATTACTGGGAACCTCTTCCAGTGCGTAATGGGCGATGTGACCGCGATATCTTAATAAGTGGTTATTGATCAAGTTTCTTCTTCCGAAGCTGCCTGAGGCTTTGCATAATTGTTAAACGTCGCTTAGCATCTTCACTTTATATTCAAAAACGTTGTTACTCGTTTCACTACTGCATTTATCGTGCATAAATCCTTTGAGATGCTGCCTGCTGTAATTTTATTATTAACAAGTGTATTTGTGTTAATAAATACCTTTGGTATACTAGCTTGTAGCAACAATGAATATAACGATTGATTTTGTTATAACTAACGCATCTTTATTTATTTATATAATTTTATGCGAAAAATATTATTAATAGGTTATAAAGGTGAAATAACATTAACAGGGAAATATTCTATATGAAATATTAAAAAAAAAATGCTATTGTAGATTTTCTTATGCTCTAGCATTGTATAGACAGGAATACCTCCTAATATACAAAAAACGGAAGTCAAAAAAATTGAAGATAATCACCATATTTTAATGAAGACTGAAAAAGAATGAGTTTTAATTTTATACTTTAACGCTTATATTTGAAAATTTTTCATAATAAGGTCAATAACATTTAGATAATTTGGTCCATAATATTTCAATATTGACAAGTAATTTTAAGGAGAACCGGCATCTGTATACAAAGTTTGGTTAGTACTTAAATAAGCAGTGGTATTCACAAGTAAGCTTTCAACTAATTTGAATTTCAGAACAGCAACCAGTCTACTGTCCCTTTATACTGTATAATTTCGGGTATATCTAATTTCAGATATTTGTGAACTGATCACCAATTCAATAAATAACTTTCATGATATTTTCACATATTTCTCTAAATTTATTTTATTACGAGTTTTAAAGTTTACCTTTTTTTTTATTACATGAAACAACGAGACGAGCGAGACGTTAGCCGTAGAAATAGGTGCTGTGGTAGTACCAACCTAGACGATCTCCGGCTACAGATACCAACCACCAGTGAATAAAATAATAACAATATTTTAAATTAACCGATATATTTCAAGGGGTCTAAGGGCTCTCGCACAGCAACTTACGCCGAGCCGATCTGATCTGCTCGTGGTGCACCCTGCTAATCCAAAAATTATACTGTGGCTCTCACCAACCCGTATTGGACCAGCATGGTGGGAAATGGCCCAAATCCCACCATATGAATCCCTGTGGAATCTTTTGGGAAGGCCTATGTCCAGCAGTGGACTTCTATCGGATGATGATGATGATGATGGTATACTTCAATATAATCAATGATAACAATAATATATTGTACTAATCATAATATTAATTAATACTATTATTATAGTATGTTTGTTTTGATGAAGTTATTTTATTTAGTTGTTACGCTTATGATTGTATACTTAGTGTTTATATTATAGACTTGAAGAAGTGTAAACCATTGTTGGCTAATCTTTATCATCATCAGCCGATAGACGTCCACTGTCTGAACGTAGGCCTCTCCCGAAAATCGCCACATCGATCGGTCCCGGTAGTCTTTATGATAAAATAAAATATATGGGATCGTAAGAACACAGAAAATTTTAAAATCAGATAATATAATGAAAAGGCGCGAAGCAACAAAGATCCCATTAATGATACGAAAGTTTTTTTTTTTTGATAACCACCCATATAAAATTTTACGAGTATAGATATGGAAATGTAACTATATATTACATGTAAGTTCTCAATCTATAGATCGGAACATTTTGTTCGGGCGCGTGCTGTAGATGCAAGATTTAATATTGCTTATAAACGGACCCGAAATGAAAGGGTGATTGTGATACACCCCGCTGTTTCTTTATGTTTCACGTTATTGGGACGAAATGTGTCTCTTGTGAATCGGATCAGGACAAGCTGTTCATTGTGAGGCAAATGATAATGGTAATGTGTGGACGCCATGTTGCGCTTTGTTGTGAATCACGGAGCCACGAACAATGGATGTGGCATAATATAAATATTGACATTTTGTCATAATGATGACTCCAGGCCGCGGAATGATGATTCTAGTAACCATTAAATATCATCTGATAGTAATTTTACTTTATCATTATATATGATAAGTGATATTTTAACGTATGTATATGTACCCTTAAAAACATGCAATAAACCATCTCCGAGCATTTTATTAATAATTTATAACATTATCATCTAAATAAATTATAATTTTTTTTGCAATAATTATACAATTATTATTACTAATAAGTCTCTGATTTCAGAGATGGGCTAGGTAGCTACCACCGTAGCTCCTATTTCTTCCGCCGAACAGTAGTGTATAAACATTACTGTATCCCAATATGAAGGATTCTGTAGCTTGTGAAGTTAATGAGGTATCTTATCTTATGTCTCAATGCGACGAGCACAATGTAGTGATTTACAATCTAACTAGCTTCACATTGTTTTGAGCAGGCGTATCACTTACCATCATTTGAACATCTCGCTCGTCTCCTCGCTTCGTCAAATAAAAAAAACTGTCGTCTGAAACAGAGGTACACAATTACGACACACTATAGTATATATTAACATTATTTTAAATTTCAACATCTGTTTATTTAAAGTACATCCAGTGACAGTAGTTCTTAAATAAAGGGGAGGCTGTAACAAACGTTGTTTAAGATAAGGGGGTCGTTTATTTGTCTACAATTTGCTATGGAAATTACTAAATAAACACAGATATGGACAACACTAAGCCTACTGTCCTCCGCAGCGGGTTTAAATTACAGAAAACGAGGCAATTTATTTATATTATCATTGGCTCTACCACGCGGTACGAATGAAGGCTACAGGGTTCCTTCGCTGCGTTTATTGTTATCATCGCCTTTGTCTCCATAATAATTTCCCTTAACAATATAACGAAGAAGTTATTAATCCAATTATTATACACTAATTATTAAACGAAACTCAAAAAGGTCTACTTCTCATTAGGATTACATCTTATTTCTTTTCGTTTCCATTTTGTATTAAGGTTTTTATTTTACAGTTGCTTATTTAAAAATATAGATTATTAATATAATATTGAATTTGTTATTCTGCCTTTCGATAGTACTTAAAAATATATATGAAAAACAATGTAATAATCCTTTGGATATTCCCTTGTAAATTATAACTATTTTATTTTCATAATAATTTTAACGCTTCGTGGTATTTACGTAGTACTATAAAAAATTTTCTCTAAGTATTCCTTTGTTATTGAAACTTAACACTGTTTTTTACACTTGCCCATAGTTTACATTGAGTTTGAAACTATTTGTTTAAAACCAAATTTTCCAAAGCTGCATAAACTTTAAACATCATATTTTCTTAAAATAATAAGGAAACGTAGTGTTAATTTGCTGTAGTTTCAAAAGGTCTAATAATATTTTTTGCTTTCTCATGAGAATTAGTCGAAATATATTTACAGAAAAGTATTTAGGAATATTGCGAAAATCTTGTTACATCTCCGCTGATCGCAGTCACGTAACAACAAACTAAGGCCGCACTTGTTAGCCGCTCTGAATCAAATTTCGTGAAAGAACTTCGTTAATGGCCCAATTAACTCTCTACACTACAGCCAATAGTTCCAATTCCTCGATAATTAGGAAGAAAAAAAAAACTGTTGTACAAATAGTGACTCCTTATATTTAAGTGAATATTACCGACTTAATGAAACTAAATATAAGTTATTGTTGTTCATTCTATCTTAGATTCAGGAAACTAAAGAAAGAGAAAAATAATTTGTTTCAGTATAGATTATATATGGACAATACTAGAGGGTTGAGATAGTATTATTAATAAAAATAAAGCAAATACCAATACCACTATAATACTGAAAAATACATAAAACTTGATCCTGCTTAAATTTGACTGTAAACAATAATTAAAAATCTGTAATTAATATAAAACCGCAATATAACGGTGAAGTTACTTTTTTTATTCAATGAAGTGACGAGACAATCAAAAGATTCTCCTGATGGTAAGTAATTCATAGGTCCATAATAACTTGACGCTAGTATGATACTGACTGGTTGAACCATTATGTACTTTGAGTCTAGTTACTTCAGTGATTTCATTAGCTACAGCGCCCTTCAAACCAGGACACCGTAATGTTTGCACACTTCCGTTCGGCGGCATTAATAGCGTTGGTAACTACCAAAATGCCTCCCACTAGGAATATAATTATTGATAGTAGTAGTCGTTTTACTTAATATTAATAAATTATCTATTGCTGGTAAGTTTCTTACTGGATGCTGATGTATACACCAGTGCAGCTACTGTGCATGCTGCAAAGCAATTGTGCGCAAACATTAAGTTCCGATTTAAAGGACATTGCTAGATGGAAGCTGACCTGGCTAGGAAATATTAGAATAACGAGATTACTAAAGATCTTATGAGATGCCTATGTCCAAGAGCGGACGTCTGTCGGCTAACGATGATGAACGAGATTACACAATCACTATTCTATTCATAATAATCGCGATCGCTAAAAGAGCAAATTTCAGAATAAACATATTTCTATATCCTCACTTTGTCTTTTATTAAAATTTATAATAACAATAGTTTCAGCATCTAGGTCCCAACTTGATTTACTTTAATTACATGAAAATAACCTCCAGGTTCAAGTCAGTTTAATAATCACAGCTCTGCTTTGCTTATATTATTATAATAAATTATCAAATCTAATCAAACATTCGATATAATATTCAACGTATAGGAATTAATGTAAGTATGAATTGTGGATCATTATAATAATTATACATTACTCAGCAGCTACTACCAGCAAAAGATTTTTTAATAAAAAAAAAAAACAGTAAAATATCTTAAACTGTATGTTAGACAATAAATAAAGTCAGACATCTTTTAATATAATATTAGCTAGCTGACACTGTTATGCTGCAGCTTAACATTAACTGTGTTGGGGGTGGTAGTTTTCTAAAGCGGGTAGTCGTTTTTGAAAATTCATCACCAATAAGTAATACTATAAGATTTAAATATTATGATATTTTTATATATTAATCCATATAACTAGTAAAATTTCTGAACATATGTATTGCTCATAGACAGAATATGCAAAATATTATTCGTGAAAGTCACGAAAGAAACTGAAAACTGTTTATAATATTTCCTTCGAATCGTATAAAAATGATATTTATTTAATTTTGGTAATGAGGAGTATTTAAGATAAATTTAAAAGCTTTTCAATGCAAACTCGCTTCACCATCTTCGGCAAGCGTGGTACGATTGTAGAAAAAAAAATCTTCGCAACTTTCTTATAAAAACTTTCATAAACAACAATCGTGAAATTTTTTAATGTAACCTTAACAGCTTACACATGAATAATTGTAGATAACTATCCCATACAACAACGGAGTAAGTAAATTCATTATTACGAGTAATACAAAGCTTACGACTAAGTTAAGACCCGTCTCACACCACATAAAACAGTTCTACGGTCCCACAGACGACTTTTACGACACCCAATTGACGACGGGTTCATGTATTCTCTTCCTCCGCCATCACAATATTAATATTATTGCTAAATTCTTAGCTTATACATTTATGCACTGGCGGCCCTTCGATGTGGTTAACCGATGCGGGCCGAATGGAATGCTTTGTTCCACTGCATCGCTTCAACAAAGTATATACATGAAGATATTAACAATGAGATTACGAGTACACTATTGCTGTAATAATAACTACTTTGTATATAACACATACCGTCTGGGTAGGGACCATCGCAGCACCTATTTCTGCCGTCAAACAGTGACACAGTTCTTGTTTGAAGGGTAGTGTAGCTAGTGATTGGGGTGATTGGATTTAACAACTTATGCCATAGAGCTACAAGAGTAACGTAGTGCAATGTATATCATGCTAACTAGCGCCGAACCAGTAAGCGTAGAACATTTAATCAGGTGAACGTCTCATTCGTCTCCTGGAATAAAAAACGGCACAGTTGTCATTTATAATCATCATCATCATTTTACCATATTCATGTTTCCTAAGTCCTCCCCAAAAAAGTAGAGAAACGTGTTGTTATGCTAGCCAATCTTTAAAAGAGTTTTTTCAGCTCTTATAGGAACTTAAAACGCATTTAGATTTGATGCTGCCTCAAGCGGAGACTTTCATGAAATCGAATAAAAAAAATATGTATAACGTAATTGATGTAAACTGAATAAAATATCGCAATGAAATCGACGTTTGTAATTTATTAAGATGTAATAAAATGATAGCTTATTTCATAATGAAACCCACGCCACACATAAACTGCTGTAAGTTAATCGGCCTCATGTGACTCTTATATCTAAAGCAATAATGTTTTCAAGTTTGTAATAACATCATTTAAGGCCTAAGTGGTTTTCCTTGTTATTTATTAAAAACTAAAATATATATTCTAGTTTTTAATAAATAACAAGGAAAGAGAGAGAAATGATTATTTATCGCTATAAGAATTTAATGGAATGTATATATTAAAGTTTTGAATACGAATAAATATCTCTTCTATTTACATTTTGATTATTGTTCATACATTTCAATTCTCATTTGCAAACAGCCAACACTTGACCTAATTTTTTTTAAGTCTCTATTACTCCAGTAATTTCTCTAGTTACCGCCATTCAAACCATAATACAGTAATTTTTGCTCACTAATGGTTGGCGGCAGAAATAGCTTCGGTGATACCGACCCAGACGATCTCCAGTAACAGACCGACCACCAGTAATTCACATGATGTTAAACGATACGGAGGCTGTAGATGGTGAAGTGTGATCACCTTGATTACTCTAGCACACATATTTGTCTCGGAACATAGAAATGCTATTATGGCAATAGTTTGACAGTCATGTTCTAGCTAAGTTGCTTGCGGGTACGAAAACCCTTGCCATTATCAAAACTTCACCACACGTAGCTCTGGAATCAAACCTTCGTTTATGGAATCACACCTTCATTTAAGAAGCGATTGGTAGTGGATTCAACAGAATAATAATACATTTTCTTCGTTAATCCGCTATTATACATTACAGGTATTAAATGTACAAACATGGATGTATTTTATATAACTTAAAGCAATGTTAATATGACATAACGTTTACGCTCCGACTTCCCAGCCCCGTATCTGGGACCAGTTACCTCGCGACCACGAACTGCATTACTGGAAATTCCCTGGCTCCATGCCAACCTACGACCTCGCCAGGTATCTTCAAAGAAAATATTTAATATAATGCGAGTACATTTCTTAACTTCAAGACGCAATCACATCTATTTGTTTTAAATGTCATCAAGATATTACGGAACATTAACCGTATGTTTATGAACACCGTGGGAGTATAATTTGCGATGTTTGTTTACGTGATTAGAAAACAACTTTGAAAATAATGTATATTACTTAAATTAGTTTATATCATAGTAGCCAATATGGTTTATTGCTTCGTGTTTATATTTTCAACTTGTTTGCCAGGGAGCATCTGAAAGCAAGTGGGTCAGCATTTCCCCTGCTCTCAATTTACAGGAGGCGGTTTCTGATCGTCAACAAATTGGTTTGTTCCAACAAAATTATTTATTAAAAAATTATATAACGAATTTTTCAAAACTAATCAAAACTGTCTAAATAATATTCTGAAGTAATTTTTTTTTATAATTTATTCTTATCTATTGTTGTATACGTTTTTGAGTGCCAACGCCAAAATAATGTACATGGGAAATAAGTAAGTACTATTTGCAGCTGTAAAGTTTAAGTTTCAACTTTGCTTTACATTCGCGTTTTCAATAATAACATTTAAGAAAAATTTATGATAGTTAAAAAAAGCATTTGTTGTGTATTTTTATGTATTATATATTACTGTTTTATACTCTCGGTTAAACCTTGTTTTATGTTCATTTATATAGATGGACATTGTTTTTAAATTCATATAATATTATTATATGAATAACTGTTACAAATTTGTTAAATTTTACGTCGTAGACATTGCTTAAATCAATGAAATTCGCTATAGGTTTAATAAAATTGTTAATTTCACACTAATCCCACCTAAAATCTGACGTACTGTATGTAAATAGCGATATAAAGCTTTATAACACATTTGAAACGTCACTACGAATTCCTGTTTACTGTGTGACCGCACAATTCAAAATGGCGTACCAAATATACAACATTTATTATGCTTTAGAAACTATATTATATTAATATTAGTTGTTTAATTAGTGATGATTATAAGAGTAAAGGAAGACCGAAGAAAGAGTGGATGGATTGTGTGAATTCGGATTCAAAGAGAGATATGACGACTGATAGAGTGATATGGAAGAGAAGTAGTGTCGACCCCATATAGCTGAAAAAAGGGCAGGAGGAAGAGTTGTTTAATTAGTACTTTAGGTAAATGAATTTGAAATCCTGCTGCTGCATTATGCTTTGTTATTGATGTTAATTTTATCTTGGTGTAACCCTCACACATTTACAAGAGAATCAAGGGCGACAGAGCATCGTGTGTTGATTAGCAGGGTGCACCACAAGCAGGTGAGGTTGGCTTGAGGCCCGTAAGTTGTTGTGCGGAACCCCTTACACTCCTTATCACCAAGTCAAGTTGAAATCGTAGTCCGAGAAGTGGAAATTCATTCAATAAATTGTCAGCACTTTAAACACGGGCACAGTATCATTTATCTATCTATTGGCTGAAGATGATGATAGTGATAAGTGACAATGAGGTCGTGGATGGTGAAGCGTGCTCGCTTCTAACACTCCGGCCGTGACTTGTTAGCTGTCACAGCCTGAACAAATCAAGGCTGTTTTTTTAAATCTACGAAGCGACGAGACGAGCGTGACGCAAGTGCAGGTCTGATGGTATATAATACGCCTGTCTATAACAATAAAACAGTAATGTTTACATACTACTGTTTGGAAGCAAAAATAGTTGTTGCGGTGGTGTCTACCTAGATGGTCATCCAACAAAGGAGGTTTACCACTAGTGAAAACAAGTTAATGGTGGTAACCAACTAGGCGGGTTGGTATATAATCTTACTTTCTACCGACTTCACGACCGGCCCCATGCACCCAGAGACTTCCATGTTACAAGACAAGCGTTTAGTTACTGTCCCACGGAGACAACGAAGAATTACTCTTATCATGACGTTATTTAATTATATACTGACATACCTTTTTTTAAATCGAGGTAGGGGAATCTTTTAAACAGATACCCTTTTTTGGGAGAAGACAGGGTTATGTGCGATTTTTACCCACTAAAACACTACCGAGGATCATCCTCAGTGTGTTGCGGGATGTAGCCCGGGATCTTCGATTGAATGCACCGGTACATTTCGGCACTACGCCTAAACACGTCTCAGCAGAGCTGTAGCTCTTCTCGACACCTTCGCCCATCTCGCACTTATCGTTTATCCAGGACTGCTTCAGTGGACAATGAGAGCCTCTATCTTCAAAGCCCACGAACTCGAAAACCCTTTTAGTCGCCTTCTACGACAGGCAGGGTTTACCTTAGTCCTATTCTTAATATCCCGAAGCTACAGCGCAAATACTTACATATCCTATACTTTGCATCTTATTGTAATAAAGTGAATTTTGTTTAAACCAATATCATGAATTAGATATTATTTTTCTAACATCCCTCATAAATCTTATTCGATATTTATATAATAACGTGATATATGAAAATTGGCGATTGCTATTACAGCAATGATGTTACTAAATTTTACTTAATTTGATACGTTAAAATGTTAATTAATGAACAAGTTCTCGAAATGGAAATCGTTCAGTCCGATGGAGGTCCAATTCGTAACAAACATTTTACGAATTTGTTACTAAAAATAGTGCCAAATATTTGTCCCAATTATTATAATTTACTTTATAATCAAATATATACATACATAAAATACATATAAGTGTTAATAAATCATACATAAACTATAAGTAGCGTAAGTTTTACAACATTTAAAAAAATAAAGTATCAGATCAATATAAAACTGTGTTACATTATCGGCCGGAAGACACCAACTGCTAAGAATAGATCATATAAGGTTATTTAATTTTTTTAAGGATTATTTCAGATTGTACTTTTAAAAGGCATATAGGCCCGAGAACGCTCACTGCTGGGTATAGGCCTCTCTCAAAGATCCTCATGGAGGGTGAAATGGGCCTTAGCAACACCACGCTGACCTACTGCGTGTTGGTGGGAGGTCAGAGCCTCGTCTGTTGTTTAGCGGGGTGCATTTGACGTTGACTCTGGCTCTGTAAGGTGTTGAGAGAAATCCTTCTACTAACTTTCGATGGAAACACGACTCTGCAGCTATTATTGAAATTTACAGCTTGATTGTATACAACACCTGATTTGAATATCAACCTTCATTTATTAATCTTTAGTAACTATAATGCTTTAACTATCGACCATATACCACTGTGAAAATATAAATATTTTAAATACCAGATATTACATTAATAAGTGTGTTTCTGAGATTCTTGCCATGTTATTCCCAGTAGAGATAAATCTCATGAATCGGCACTAAAACGTAAACGTTTAAACTTCCATCATTTAAGTTTTCTTTCATCAAATTCCTTCAATCATCGACAAATCGATTTAAGCCATTATCTACTTTATGTTTGCGTATCGAAAGAAAAACTGTTTTAATATATTCGCTGAATGTGGAAACATATTAGATAGCGTAAAGGTTGAAAAATTTCGCGTGGGTAGGTATTATAAATTTTTGAACCAATTTATTTCTCCAGCCGTCGCGACTAGAAAATACTACGTAAACGTCTTTCGGAATGAGGCGGTGGGCACGGGAAACTTCTGTCGTTTCCAAATGTAAAGTAAACGGTTCAAAGTTGAAATTTCATTTCAATAGAATACTTTAGCGGCTAGACATTTTCAAAACAAGATATATAGTGCAACAAGAAAACTACAAAGCGATTTGTGTTTATACAATCATTGTATTGTGATATATGCTTGCTTTTTGAATAATTGCATATTTATTAATGATTATACACATTTGTACAATATTAAGGTTTTTGGTAAACTTATGAAGAGAAAATCGTCTTTTGGTTACCTTAAAAGGAAATCTGAATAAACAATTGTTACTTGTCAATATGCTAAAGGTAAAGTAAGGACAATGAAAATTGTGATATGCCAATGAAAACGAAGCTTGTTTTATTTTAGTGTATTGAACAAAGCTAATATAGTTATTCTGAAGAAAGAAAAAAATCAGTTTTACACTGATATTTATAATGTTCTATCGAATACTCGGTCTTCGTATCAGTTATTTAACTATATAGATCGATCTGTCTATGCAAGCGAATTCGAAAAATTATATCAGCGATCCAAACTCTATGAAATATGGCCCCGGAATCGAATTCGTGCACAGATGTAAGCTGCTGCGACACTTAGACAGTTAACTATCTAACATATGGAAATACAAGTTAATAAAACCCTTAGACTTGTCACCACAGTTATAAGGCTTTGGTACAAGACATTTTATTTTATGCTGTCATGTAAATAACTTAGGGTAGAGTAAAGAAATTTTATAGCAATTTAAAATTAATTAATGTTTAAAACTTCTAAAATAAGCTGCTTTATTGTAACTTAGTGTACTGTAACATTAATAAATGTTTTTGGAAAATTTATGTTTCCAATTTCTTTGATAAGAAAGCTTCACATTGCGTCATTAAAGTTAAGGCAATTATAGCGTAATGACAAAGTTATTTCAAAGTAAATAGAACATTTTATGATTCAATGAAACTTAAGACTTTAAGCTCAAGCGGGCTACTTTAAGGGGCTAAGCCCGTAAAGTGTTGGTGATTAAAATTAATTAACTTAATACTTTTCCAAAAATTAACAGAAGTATTACTTTGTAAACCAGTGCGAATATATAATCAATCTTTTACTATAATTTTGCTTTGCGTATTATATACCACGATGACAAAACCATTTGTACAGTAATAACGTATTTCTTTTAAAAGGAGGTGATAAGGTTTCTCTTTGGTAGGCAACACATGGCAACATGCCACCGGGATTATAGATTACACACTACACCATCAGACAGGTCGAATTCTAGTTAGCTACCAGTGTTACAAAATGAAAGAATATTTTGAAGAAGAGGTTCTATTCTGCGATATTTATTCCATATTAAGGTGCGATTGATTTAATGGTCGTTCAAGTACATATACACCGATACATTCATTAAAATAATTTTTTTTTTCGATTCTGTACTTTCTTATTTGTTATCATGATGTTGCGAGTGCTTTGCAGCAGTCATTATTATAGAGGTACTGTAGTTTTAGATGTACTGACGTTCAAGTCATCACGGTCTATCTACGGCTTTTTAATTGTTATCTAGAGTTATCTAACTACAAAAGACCCCAAGACAAGGTCCAAAAATGTTGTTTTTACAGACATGCGTTAGCGCCAGTCGATAACAATGTGACAGAGGGAGTGGAGGAAAAAGATATAAAGCCAACTTACCCTCTATCATATGGGATATACAACTAGAAAGAGAGAGAGTTAAGGGTCCGATCTACGCAGAATGAGCCTTAAGGTCTTGTAATTTATTAAATAGTTTTTTATTCTCTTTCCGATAGTGGAAAGGAAACAAAAAATATTCTGCAGTTTACATTTATTTTTCTAAAAAAAATTACCTGTAATGCTATTATAGAGAAAAATGGAATAAATGAAAATCGGCTGTATCGGACGCATGTCAGTTGCGGCCAACCGATGCGCCGCCGCGGACGTGACGTCACGTACAGTGCGCTCACTGGCTGCCTGCTGGTTGGAACGGCAGTCGGTTGAACGGTGATAAAAAGCTATAACATGGGAATGATATTAGTCTCGTACCGAAGACGGATTATTAGATATTATTAAATATATATATACTAACTAAAGTAAAAAAGTACAAAACCAAATTTTTCAAAAAAACAAAAATTTTGTACCTTTAGTTTTTTAATAATGCCTACCATATGACCAAAATATTACATAAACATTATCATCAATCATTATTAAAACTGCTGGATACAGGCCTTCCTCAATATCTTCCACAAAAAGCAATCAGTTATGACTATTACATCAGGTTTTAAAGACCACAAATCCTTGCAAAACGTCAACGTATATCATCTATTGAATGGAAATGTCTGTTGGCGCCACTGGCGATGTATTATGAATACATAGAAATTAAATTTTGAATAAAATAAAATAAAATTAAACATCAAGCACACTACTGCAGAACTTCAAGGCACACTGAGCTCATACTGAGTGGATCGGACTATAGATAATTATTAAAAGGTTTTGATACTCCGGGAGAACTTTGCAATATCTGTCACCTCAGTACTGCAACAGTGGGAGATTTAAAGCACTAGAAACAATGAGGTAATCAATAATTAAATAGAACTACAATAGAATCGGTATAATTAGGTTTCATTAAAACTTAACTACATCAAATTTAGTTATTCTATTTATAGATAGCTATATCTTTGAACTAGAATTTATACAGATCACAATAAAAAATGACTTTTACTATAAAATCTAAAATATGAGATATGTCTCCAAACAATTTGAAGTTAGTTAACTTTAGAAATGTAAGCTTATCAACAGTAAGTTTTAAGTTATAGCTCTCTAGATAATTTTTTTTCAATTAAGACATGTTCGCTTTTATGTCTTAAGTCATATTGTATGTCGAGACGTACAACATATATCGAAAAAAATTATTTATTATTATGTACCGGTTATTAAGTTACAAGAGTAATTTATTTTATTTAAAAAACACTAGCTGGAGTTTTGATTTAACAAGCTTCTAACCGGTTAATCGTAAAACTGATAGCTGAATACCGGATCATGACCTTTAACCAATCTTTGTCAACGTATTACATAAAATCATCCATAAATTATTAGTCGGCGATGGGGCCCACTTCGCGTTTGCATGCTTGCATGACGTTATTGGCTCCCGAATGATTACGTTAATGGATCCAGCATTTTAACGATCCTTTAGCTTTTGGAATCGACTATAAAGGAGATACGATTTAATTTATGATCATTAAGACGTAGCCTTTAGTCGGCAACTTTGAGGATCCCATGCGAATTGAACACTCCTTTGAAATTTTTATTTTAATTTATGCTTCATGTTTTAAATTAAAAGGTAATTATGTAGTGTATATTATATTTTATAGCATGTAATATCGTTTAAATTATGATTATTATTTTATATTTAACTACGGATAAAATCATAACGTTTATAAT
This sequence comes from Ornithoptera priamus, assembly GCA_029034505.1. Classification (NCBI taxonomy): domain Eukaryota; kingdom Metazoa; phylum Arthropoda; class Insecta; order Lepidoptera; family Papilionidae; genus Ornithoptera; species Ornithoptera priamus. The sequence continues at coordinate 4,734,475 of JARDWD010000833.1, read as the reverse complement.
TTTAATATAATCTGATGTAGTATTTATTTCGTTGACGTACTTGGTATATGGCGAACTTAATACCTAGGTGATATTCTCTACCGGTTAACGCTGGGAATATATTAGTATATAAAATATTTATGAGAATATAATTCTGCGTTTTCAATAATTTCAGATCTTTAAAGTGCTTATTATACAGTGTTAATGAAAGTACAGTTATTTCTTTGTGCACAAACATAAATTTCCCTATATATATTTTTGTAGTTGAGAAAAAGCTTTCTCGGGCGTATCGAGTAAATTGGATCGCGTCATGTCGCCCTTACTACATCCAGTTAAATAAATAACCGCAAAATTCAATTCAACAAACCGTTATAAAATAAGCTTCAGGCAACAAAGTCAAATCGTTTTGCGCGGTTAACCACAACGCTTTCTGTCAGGTAAACCGTGCATTTGAAAGTTTACGCTCCAACTTGAAGGTTTCAATCCTCCAATATTTACAATAATGCATTACAGCGCTCCTCTGGGCTTTTTTATATTTCGATGGTGTTGAATATATAGTTCAAAACATAAAACTTGCAATACAAACTTAGCTTAGTTTTCTATACTTGCGGCAGGTTTCTGTTGCCGGACATCATCGAGGTAGGAACAGCCGCAGCTTTTATTTCTATCGCGACACAGTAATGTGATAACATTACCGTGTTACAGTTCAATAGGCGTAGTTACTGAAATTACTGGTATAAAGAGACATAATATTTCATGCCTCATGACAACGAGCAGAAAGCGGTGCTGTGTTTATTATGTTAACTAGCGCCACATTGTTATGGGCAGGTATATCATTGAACATCATATGGACGTCTCGATCGTCTCTTAGCTTCGTGAAATAAATAAAAAAACTTGACAAATTATTAATGATTGTAATGACAATTGAAAACTCAATAACAATTTTGTTTTAAACGAACTCGGTATTTTACTGTTGCAACAAAGGTTTAATGGCAATGTAGCATCTATAGTTATATATTGTTATACTAGTCATGGGCCTGGATCTACGAGTCCAGTATCAGATGAGAGAAGTTAAAAATCACTAATAATCGAATATACATTATGACATAAATTGATAACTTTACATTCATTGTTATTCTTTTTTTAAAAAAAAAATATTATACCGTTTGACAGTGTTGTTACTTTTTGTCGTCGAGCAATCATTTAAAAGGTTCAAAGCGTCCTTTATTTTCGTTCGATCACATCCAGGTTTATCTGGTTCAACGGACTGTCGCCTTTTAACAAAAAAGCTACTTTAAATTATTGCCGCGCTGTACGTTCCTGTACACGTCTTGAAAAACTCCCCCGGCTGTCCCTAATACCCGACGAAACCAATTTGAATTCAATTTAGGTTTTTTTCTTTTCGACCAAGCTTTTGTTGCCTCTCAGTTGTGTTTACCTTATTCGATTTCTGTAATTTCATTCATAACAAACTGGATTTGGGGTTCGAAAAGCCCATTGGGGTTGACAGGGGCGTTTGAAATAATATTCTCTTTGATAAGAGCCGGTTTGGTGCGGAGCCGGTAAGTGCTGGGGTCCATGCAATCGCACCAGTATCTGAATGGGATTTGTCAATGTGAAGTGGCAAAAACTAATTATAACCCACAATGACCCATTTGGGGGAAAGAGATGTACAGATGGATGCCGAAGCGGATCACTAGCTTCTTACTAGGTTTACTTGACCAAGTAAAATTTATTAAAGCAAAATCTTTCTAGGTCTAACAACAAAATACCTAAACGATCTTCACAATGGAAAGTAGTTCATATTTAATAATTAATGCTTACTATATCATAATTTTTAATATAAAATTGTTGAAAACGATATGCCTTTTAAAGGAACAAAAAACTTCAACTATCAATACGAGGGGCGGAAGCTGTCGTAATTCGAAACTTGATCACTTTAAGATGCGGACATTTTAAGGTTAAGCAGGTAGAATCGTTTGCAATATGTACAGATAAGTAATGTAATAGAGTCGCTTATAATTTTACTCATACAGATACAATTAAAATATAAAACATAGTCACATTTATATGACGTGTATATAAATGTTATATCTGTTTTTTTGAGGCTTTTGTCGCTTAGGGATATGTCAGCTTCATTGGTTTAAAAAAAAAACGAGAACACAAAATTGTTCATCTGCCAAATAATCTTAAATTGCTCATAATGTGATTACAACATTTCAGATGTATAACATTCTGCTCTAAACTTTGGTCCACACAACAACAAGTGTAAGACTCCAAGTGTAGTGTATTGATGCTATGTTTACTCATCAACACCTCTGTATGCTCTAATATTTTAGATACTTCCTCAGCAGGAGATATATCTTATTTATCTGTAATATTGTAAGATGTTCTAAAATTTTAAAAAAACCCGAGTACTGTTAAAGTTGTTCTATGTTTATAAAACTATTACGATTGCCCAATCAAAGAAACATTTTATTCGTGTGATGTTAGAACGATAGCCGTCATAAATCGCTCAGTAATAAACCCGAACAAAGCGTTGTAAATCCCAAGATTTACGTAAAGTGAACGGTAAATGGTAATATTTTTGTCAATTTGTCTATCTTGTCCAAGAGTGGGTATCCAGCTGCGCGGGTGAGACAAGACAAACAATAACACGGCGCCCCGCCGCTTCTTATTGTCTCGCGGCCACACCGATTATATCTCGTCTCCTTACTAATAGCCAATCGACAGTCGCTCTTTGGCTTTAATTGTGGGTTACTCTTTCATAACCAGACGTCTCCAATGAAACATGGAGGATCAGGGTTGTTGAAAATTAATAATGCAAGTTTTTTTTAACAAAATTCCAAGATTTACTAGTGGAAGATCCGTGTCGCCAGATACCGTCTAGTTACCACTAAAGCGCTTATTTCTATTGTGAAACAGTACTGTATAAACATTACTGCTGTTCCCGTTAGAAGGGAGCTGTAGATAGTGAAATTACTGTGGTAACGAGATTTAACATTTTATGTCACAAGGCGATGAGTGATATGTGGTGTAGGTTATATCAACCCAACTAGTGCATCATTGTTATGGGCAAATGTATCACTTACCATCAGGTGAACAAGTTATCCGTCTCGTCTTCATCGAATAAAAAAAAGTTTTCGCCTTCGATTAAAATCTCTAACAGGTTTTCCTTGGCTTTCTTCTCTTATGTTAACTTCTTACAATCATTAATTTATTTTATCTTTAAGAGTTAATGTACAAAGAGCATATTTTAATACTACTTTATACAATGTTACTCTTTAGGAATAAGCTAAGATTTTTTTTATGTTACTCTTTAATACTTAATTTCGACAAGAAATGAATATTTTCTTTCTGTCAGTAATTATTAATTAACATTATTTCATTGCTAAGTGGGTTTCTTTTATAAAACTCTATATAGTAGTTAATCAGAGATATTCAAGACATAATTCATTCAGGATGCTTAAAAAAGGTTCCGATGTTCCAGGCAAATTACTTTTTTAATTAGTGGAAGCTCTCTTTTATTCCATTCACCCGTCTAATTTAGGGCTAATCCGTATCTGGTTGGCCTTACAGCCCCAAGCACAGTTTGCCCTCCGTGCATTGTACTGCTTATTATAAAAAAAACACCCCACGTTTAACGTCTTGAGAACGGGCGCAGGGTTACCATGATCAATATTAGAAATTTATTTATTTACGCAGCTTAATGAACACGGAATCTACTTCGTAACTAAGCAAACGAACGACTTTGCCGACTATTAAAAGCAAACATAATAAATCAAAATGAAAATAATTGTTCTTCGCTCGCCCGGGGTCATTGTAATCAGGCTTCGAGGTTCTTTATTTATGATTAAGGCTAAAGTGCATTACTTATACGCGTGTACGTTTTAGTAAAAACCAGTTCAATTTCAATCTGTAGCAGTTACCTGAATGCTTTTACCGGTTATGTAAATAGATATACGGAGATTATTGATAGTATTTAGTGCACGTAAATTATGTACATTAATCATGAATCAAATGCCTTTGGGGTATTTGATTTGATTAGCTGTAAGGGTATATTTTAACTTGACGAAATGATGGGGCAAGTAAATAATACGCCTGACTTCAACAATGAGGTGTTTGTTAGTACGTAGCCTTTAGATGTTAAATCTTATTGCATCGGTTATTTTATTAGCTACAGTGCCGGCATACAAAATGTCCTCACAATGCTGTTCGGTAGTATTTACTTATCTGATCTCTAGGATCAGAGACACTTTATTATAAGTAAAACATGTGTATGAGTACATAGGTATTTCTAAAGCAATGTCAGACACTCGATATATTAATCACGGTAATATCTGATACACGAGGACGTCATTGAGTAATTTATTTTATTAGAAACCTAAGTAGTTTATGATGTGTTCTTTATGAAGACATACTGTTTAATATACACAGTTAATAACTCCAGGGTCACATAATATAATGATCATATTTCTTATTTTATTCTAGAAAGCGATGAAACGGACGAAACGTTCACCAAGCGGTAAGTAATACGCCCGTCCATAACAACGTGGCGCTAGTTAGGATGTTATAGACAGCACCACATTGTCCTCGTCGTCTTGAGACATAAGATGTTAAGCCTCGATACCCCCATAATTTCACTAGCTACAGCTCCTTTCAAACCGGAAAACACACTACTATTTGGCAGCAGAAATAAGCGCTGGTATTTCTTTTTTATAGCGGAGGAAACCTTCTTAAAGGGTACCTTGCTTCTGGGGGAAAGCCATGGTCACGTAGGGCTTCTGCCCACTAAAGCCCCCTCGGTGGTCTCCCTCAGTGCATTAGGTGTAGCTGCGGGATTTCCTACAGAACGAACCGGTGCCCCCCTGCACTCTGGCTAACATCCCACGCAAAGCCCTACTTGGCACTCACGCTGTGCTATGGTAAATACAAGACCACCATACGTTTGCCGTCCTCCTAAAGTTTGCTTATTGAACTTTGAGGGCCCCCACTCTCAAAGCCCACGAACCCGAGGATCGTTTTAGTCACCTTGTACGCCAGGCAGGGAATACCTTAATCCTATTCTTTATAGCCAGAGATTACAGCGATGATGGGCTGGGGCGTCTGTTTTCATCGCCACGACATCCTCGTCTACGAACGGAGTGGGCCCTCTTCCGACTTCACACCGCGGATTTCTTCTCACCATGATGGTTTCACAGAAGGAAACCAACGCCATCCACGCGTTTTTATTTGCCAGTGTAACTGATATAGCTACTGGCAAGAAAATATCATGCCCGATCTTGTGGACCAAGATCCGCCGTTTGGACTCCAATGTATATGGTATTCTGCGAGCGTATACTAAGCAGAATCCAGGTCCCCGCCACAATGGCGGCATTACGTAGTGGTTCGCGTATCTACGTATAGATATAACGCTCTTTAGCAACAGAGACCACCAATAGTTCCACCAGCTCTTTGAAGAAAATAATAGTGGATTGATTTGCTTTTACATTATTCTTTATATTTAAAGAAACATTATTCTACTATTCGAAATTTGTTGTAACGATCATATTTATAAACAAATTTTCAATAGTTTAAATACTTTAACTATTAACATTTAGTTATAAGAATGTTTTCTGTAGGAATAGCGTGAGAATATATGGTTATATAAAGCGTGATACTTGATGTTACCGGTATTCCGAAGTTGCAGGAACTTCAAAGGGTCTCTTAACGTGTTATAGTTTCGTGAAGCGTCGTTAATTAATTCCCAACTGATCCCGAAGCATCGATAGACGTTATCTGATCTTTAATCTATTCACCTTACGTCTAGTTTTGATACGGATATAAATAATATCGAGAAACAGGTATTACACCGCACGATAAGTATGTTTTTACGTCCTAATTTGTAGGATTTTCTCTTATATATTTCTGTTTTAAGGACCTAAATTACTGTAAACCTCTTGCTTAGTTTCCTTTATTGTACGTTTGTGACTAATGATCAGTTTGGAAATGGACTCAAATCCGGATCCTGTTAGATAAAAAAAATGCAGGATTTTAATTTGTAGCGGTGTAAATGAAATAAAGGACAATTTTTAATTTTTATTTTGAATATTTTACATTTGTGTTTCTGTCCTTTTACCACATCACATTTATAATATCAAGGAGCAGAAGCTTAATTTTGAGTAAAAGTTAGCTATTGAACAGCTATAACGGTTAATAAGGAATTTGAAATGATTAATTACTTATTAAACTTCATTATAGGTAAGTTTTAATGGTTTGTATTAACGAAAAATTGATAGGTAATTTAAGTTTTTTAAAGACAGCATTTATTTACTTACTCTGATAGTAGTGACATATTTGCTAATTCAATATTTAGTATTTAACGCACCTTTTACCATGATTATTTCTTAATTAATACTCTTTATCTAAATCTTAATTTCTAAATTAATCAAAATAAATAAAAAGATAACATTAATCTACTCTCTTAATCTCTAAATTTTATTTCTGTTACAATATGTAGATACAACAAATTTGCCTAAATTACAACGCCGTTGCGGAGGCAAGTAGATCTTACAATTTTTTGTGTGTTGAGAGGATATCAGCATGTCACATAATTCTACTTAACACCAGGTTAATTGGTCATAAATTAAGTGTGGAGTTAAAGGCTCACCAACCTACCTTGTTCGTCCACTTACTTTTATACTCGAAGTTAATTTTAAGAACAACACTTTCTACTCTAATTACATCCTACAAGGACTTGTTCATCTTATTCTAATCTTCTCTTTTTTTAACGGCTTACATTTACATAAAGAAAATTTGTGAAATCGAGGATATTAAAACAATTAATGTGTTAATTAATGATGCAGATAAAGAAATCTTTATAAAACCTAGATTAGTAGTTTCACTTCTTTATAAGTCCTGACTCGATGTAATCCATCCCGGTTTCCCTGTTGTTTGAAACTTGTACTCGCATGCATGCAACTTGGACTCAGGTTCTGTAAAGTTTTACGCTACTTGTGAAGCATTTACAATAAATTTCGTTTAATATTTGAACTCAATTATTTACAAAGACTTTTTTGTTGAAATGCAATATATCTAGGTATACTAACAAAGCTGACTTAATGCCACAATGACTTATAAACAACGTTTTGGATTATAAATAGGTGACAAAATATAAAAAAAAAATTGAAAGGAATAGGCAGTTGTGGATAGGTATTAATCTTTGATGCAATGAATACTACTAAAGATACTATTTCTTCCCTATCACCATATTAAAAAGTATGATAATGGTGACTTCCTGCAAACCAAGCACTCCTGCATGCAACAAGGGCTGATAACGATGATAATGATGACTTCCACATTCATTCTAAATTTGTATTAGTTAATGTGATTATTTCAACAATTATAAAATCAACATTTAATTTATATATGTTTTACAGAGTTGATTATTAAAGATGTACAACCTTATAGTTGTGTATTTGACTACTGTCATGCTACATTTATATTCTCTATGGTTAATTTATTAAATCAAATCTTATTTATTGTAAGTCTACATAAATAATATAGTTGTAAAATTTAATAATATTTAATTATGATTTATTGTAAAAATTACTAATGGAATGATTTTATAAATTGTAAAGTAGAGGAATCGGTTTCCGGTAAGAGGGATCGAAATTATTTGGCGGGAAAGGAATGGGACGGTCATGCGGCGGGTAAGTTGTGGTTGGAGTAACACGAGTCAAGAAAAGTATTATCAGTGTTCATGAGGATCATGATAAAAATAATATTAGCGACATAAGTGTGGTATTTTTTTAATATATCTATAAAAAACACTACGCGAGTGGTTTGATTTCATCACAGTCTCCGACGACAAAAGATCTACCACCAGTACAACAAACACTTACCACGAGTATCACATGCAGAACTATCGCGTTGTCTTTTTTTATTATTTATTCTACGCAGCGACGACACGAGCGGGACGTTCACCTGATGGTAAGTGACACCCTTGCCCATAACGTGGCGCTAGTTAAAATGGTATACACAGCATCCCATTGCGCTCGTCGCCTTAAAGACAAACGATTTTAATTCTCGTTACCCTAATAGTTTCACTAGCAACAACGCCCTTCTATCTTAAACACAGTAATGTTTGCACACTACTTCTTAACGGTAGAAGTAGACGCTGTGATAGTAACTACCCACTAATTATAAAATCTGCAAAGAAACCTCTTTTATAAAGTATCAAAACAATTTTATATACCGTTAGCAGTTACCATAGCCAATAGACGGTTGTAGTAACAGAGGTACCACAAATCGTGTGCAGAAGACGCACTCTCTTTTATTATTTACAGATGAAAAATATAACTTTAGTTCAAATATTAACTAGTTTAGAATCAGTGCCGCTGACTCGGAGATTTCCTCGCCAAGTCATATTTGTTCACTGCAGCTATCTACGCGACGCACCTGTCGCAAGTTGGGAAGTACTCTAGACTTTGTTTGCAGTTTGTCTCCATCTTTAATTACAGACTATGATTACTTGGAGTGCTCGCTAACTACATTTGAAAATGCTGAGTTATGCCCTCCATATTTCATATTACTATTTCATTCCCTTTTATAACCAACTAGTATTAAAAAAAATTGATGCTAAGCTAAAGTATAGCTAATAGAATAACTGCTAATCTAACGGCTTTTTCAATTTTATTTATTTATTCTAATAAATAAATTATTTAATTTAATCTCATTTGTACATATGTATTACAAATATCTTTTGAATTCCGTTTTTGTTGTTGGTAATAGTCTCGTTCAAAGATTTCCATGTCTTTATCCTCGGCTTACTAAAGTCAGATGTGACAGGACGTCATTTAACGTCCTGTCACAATGTTTTATTGGTTTATTTAATCTATAATAACTATAATAACAAACTTGTTACTTACTTTGTTTTTACACTACAAAGCAACGTGACAAGAAGGGCGTTCACCTGATGGTATGTGATATCCATAATAATGTGGCGCTAGTCGAAGTGTAAAAAGAAAACTTCACATTGCACTTGCCTTAAGTTATAAGATTTGAGTCTTTTACCCCCAATAGTTTCTCTAGATACATCGCCCTTCAAACCGGAACACAGCAACGTTTGCACAGTTGTTTGGCGGCAGAAATAAACATGCAAGTAATTCTTTATGGTTTTTAATAATATTAATTATCATTTTTTTTATTTTTAGTGAACTATACGATTTCAATAAAATTTCATCAAATTATTAACGTACTTATTTTTTTTTGCTCTCTTTTAAGGTGGAGTTTCATCGTTATTAATTATCTCATTAAAATCAACGTGGGTTGTTAAGTATTTAATTAGTACGCAATCGAATTAAAGCATTGAAATGCCCATCATGATGACTCGGCTTCGAACCTCCATACCGTTTAGCGTTAGTCGTAAGTGGTCCGATTTTTTTTATTATAAATAAAAATTAGTACTCATTCATTTTTTTTATCCAACGAAGCGACGATACGAGTTGGACGTTCACCTGATGGTAAGTGGTACGCATACCCATAACAACGTGGAGCTAGTTAGGACGGTATAGACTGTATCTTGTCGCGCTCGTCGCCTTGAAACAAAGGATGTTAAATCTCGCTCCCGAATAATTTCACTAGCTACGGCACCCTTCAAACCGCGACACGGTAATGTTTGCAAACTACTGTTTCGCGGCAGAGATAGACCTACCACCAGTAAAATATAATTAACAACAACCAGTAATCGCATACATTTATAATAGATTAAAATAGCCCAAGACCATGCATTGTGGACCACATTACAAGAGATCTATGTCCGGCTGTAGACGTCCATAGATTGAAATGATGATGAATCGGATGTTTACATAAATTTATATACGGTAAATATTAAATTTTTTAGTTTAAACAATTTTTTGGATTTTTATTACTTGTTATTTATATATAGGTTAATTAAATAACAGTGTTAACTACAATACAATAAGGGCGTTACAGATAGTGAATATAGCGGAGAGAGTAAGGACTTAAAACTCAATGTAGTGCTGTGTGGACATCATTACGAGTGCACTTATCGTGAAGTAAATGCTCTGCACCTTAAACTGCACTTTGAACCTTTAAAATAGGTATAAAAGCTAATTCCGGTTTGGTGCTCTTAAAACAAGATCACGCAAAGGTAACTTAAGACGACGTCGACCATCAAAGATATTTATTAAACAGGATGTACCCAGTTTCAATGTGTATTAGGAAATGTTTGATTTTAATTACAGAAATGAAACTGTTTACTGATGGTAAATAAATTCAAAAACGTCAGGTGAATTTATCTAACCTATGTTTATATATTTTATATATACAGCTTGTGCAGTTATGTTGATTGGCTTTATTTCCTATTATATATAAGGCGACGAGATATGGCGGAACTTCACCTCTTGGTAAGTGATATTCCTGTCTATGGTCTATGGATAATAAGCGCTTAAGATGCAAAATGTTGTCTCTTTATCCCTTCATATAAGAAGATAGAGTATCAATGCGTAGTGACAGTGGTAAAAATAAGCACTGTGGTCAAACCTTCTTAGGCGATTTGTAAATAAAAACTATAAAATTAATTTTTGTTAACATAAAATGTCGGTTTTGTGCTACACATTATTCCGGTTTAATGGCATTTTGTAAGAAATTACTTACAAATACAAAAAATACAGTTTGATCATACGCTTATAAAACCAATAAACCGGATTGATTTTCAGCGACCTTATATAACTTCCATGTTCCGAGATAAGAATCGGAACATTAATAATTTATGTTCATGTAAACATTTTCGTGGAGTTCCTTAGAAAAAGACTTACTCAAAAATTAAGTTTAAATAACAATCAAGTCAAAGTTGTGGTATTTGATTCTGTAGACAATATACATGAAATAAAAAGTGAAGACAAAATATTTATAATTGGTGTTACTGTTTCAAAAAATCATAACTTTAATATGTCATTAACAATGTTCTGTTTGGTCACCAAAAGAAAAAGTATTAAACGTCAGCCTACAGATGTCCACAGCTGAACGTAGACCTCCCCCAAAGATCTTACTTAGAACGAGTTGTTAGAGTTCATTGTGAGGAATTGGGCCTAATCTCGCCACGCTGGTCCAGTGCGGGTTTATGAGTGGTCAGAGCCTTGTCTGTTATTCAGCAGGTGAGCTGACTTCGCTAACGAAGATGTTGGGTAGAACCCCTTACACTACCTTTTACAAAAAAGTTTTACATTGAAAAAAAATAAATAGAAGACATTTCTTAAAAGCTGTATTTACAAATAAAAATGATTCATGTCCGAGAGTACTTTTAGCAGGAAAATCTTTTAAGTTACTCTGCAGAACCCTTTAAACCGCAAGCTTAAGAACATAAAAAAAGACCGTCGAACCATTGCTTTGATATACAGACTTACTATATTTGTCAGTGTTGTTTTTGGCGAGATCCACATAAATGCATTAATGTCATAATGATCTTATGATAACGCAGTACAAGAAAAATTCAAGAGAGTCCCTTCTCAAAGACATTGCAATAAGGAATTAATTAGACAATTTTTTTAAGAAAAATTAAATATTTTGATTCATCTGTTCCACGTTAGAATATCATCACTGCCACTTTCTATTTTTTGTCGTAGAAAGGAAATAAGAAGCGACAACTTCAGGAAAAATGCAATATTTCCTGTAACCTCGCAACGCTTTCACTAACCCGAAAGCCAAGCACAGCTATATAGTACGACTTTTAGCTAAACCTATGTTCAACAATGTATTTTACATAGAACGAAATATTGAATTGTGAATGTATTCCAATTGTTATAGATTGACTAAAAGAAGAGCAATCTTTAGTTTAAATTCTCTATAATACTGTAATAATATACTGATATTCAGTATTATATTTGTAAATTTAAGGCTGCTTTGTGATTTACGTTAGAAACAAATCGAGAGTGAATTATTAACCTTTATAAAAGGTTGTAAATGTATGCGGGCTATGCTATGACAAAATGGATAAAAAACAAACGAAACTTGTACAGTTTATACATTAAACGATTTAAAAAGGTATCCCTCAACCACCCTGTACATTTTTACCATAAAACTCGTCACTCAGATAGTTTCTGCTCTTCCAGTATATAAGCTAATAAGCTTTGAGTCCGATGAAGCTGGAAAACGCATCATGACTAACGGCAAAAATATCAATCGAAGAAAATTGCGTATTGGTGATTCTATTATTATGAAAGGTAGAAAGTTAAAATAATCTCTAATATGTAAATCTTAGGAGAAGCTTTCATCTTCTTAAAGAACTTGCATCTAATTTTATCTGCTTCTGTGGTGTAGTGAATATGCGATTATCGTGTAACATGTTGAGGAGTCTGTTGATCATAGGGATTTTTCGAATTCGTTTAGTTAGCTATATATTTTTTTTATTTATTTATTTATTTAATTTTCCTTATAAAAGTTACAGGTATGCTATACATACTCTATACTTCTACAAGTCTATACTTGTCATTGTCCGTGATTCCCAAACTAGTAATATTTCCTGTATTTCGGGAACCAAATATTGTAACTATTAAATTTTCTATTATTATATTTAAATGAATATTGGAAACTTATAAAACTGTCACCTTAACAGCACTGCTGTGTTTCGACTGTCAACATATGAGAGCCAGGGTATTCTAAGCGAGCATACTTCACCGTCTATAACCCATCGTTATGAAACCCTATGTTAAATTTAGTTTTAGTTTATTCAATATTAACAAGAACATTTAATGATTAAATCAATGTATATTGATAATGAGGTACTTAAAGGTAATAATGATTTAATATAAAATGGCGACTTACATCTCACGCGAAATGTGTTACAAAAAAAATCTTACCGTTAACATCGCAGGCGAGTTGGAACCGTAATTATTTTAATTCTTTAAGGAGACGTAATCGCTTCTACGATCAGAAACGCTCAGCGACACATCAGCTCGGCGTTCAAAACAATAATAAGGCGAGGTCTACGTCGGGTCTTTTTTTTATAAATTATTCATATCATAATCCGAGTGATGGAAGCGATCGCGAGACTGCGTTCCGTCGACTCATCCGACAGGTCTAATTTAATGCTTGCATTTATTATTGGTAATGGAATTAACCGCGCCCGATTATCATATGATTTGATGGACGCACTATCTTCTGATCGCCGAGCCGCCACCGCGCCGCCGCCCACGGTACTCCACAAAAAACGGGACCACTCCAGCCAACCGACGATGTAGTCATTACGACTAATTATTGTTATCTGTATAGTAGCAATTGTTTCGCCATGTTCATTTAGCTGGTATGATGAAGTGCTTCTCCATAAAACCTCTTCTTGGTATTCACATTCACAAGCCATATTTTGTTCTTAATGTATATTAAACTCCAACCTTTGTAAATAACAAAACTACACCCAATACGTTTATTTATATATTTTGACATAAATAGCGAATCTGATCTATCACATTATCTCAAATCAATGTCTTTTCGTCTTCGAGTCCCGGCAGAGAATGCCTCTCACCATTTTTTTTCTGTTACAAAATCTACTTGCAACTACCCATGCTTCGACCTATTTTGTTAATTGTTATCAATAAAAGCTGTTTAAATTAGTCATTATAACTTGGTAATCATCATAACCTCTATCAGAGTGTTGATTTGTGAATTGATTGTAATCACTTATCAACATGTACTTAATTGTTTTCCTTATTTTTATTTTAAATCTTACATCGGATACCTACGTTCCGCAGTGCAGACGTTTCGTTGAGATAATGAAGAATTTTTTTGTTATATATCGGAAAACAGTGTTGCATTGGTAGTTAATGAAATAGCGGCGCCACAAAGAACCCTCGACTCTATCACGTGAACCTTTCTTTACCTTCATTATTTGCGATGATTTGTTCATTATTTTTCTTTTTTTTTGATTTGTATCTTTATGTATAATGTTAGCAATTTAACCCTAATTCTAATTGTACATTCGATCCATTGGTTTGTTTTTAAGATCAGAGCCGTTTTTAACAAATTATAACTTTTCTATTAGTAATTTTTTTTAATGTAAATACGATGAGCGTGTCTTCAAGAAAACTGTAGATTGGTTGTGACTGGTTTAATGCGTTACAACCTCAGATAGTACAACCACTTAACGTCAGGTGAGATCGCAGACAACTATAAACTTTTTTAGATTTAATAAAAAAAATATCTAATCTATCACTCAGGAACTCAATTTGTCCACTACAAAAATAATATAAATCGTTAACAAAATATAAATATACCCGTACATGTTTTTGGGAATACATTCTGTTATTTAACTTAGTTTCTATCGTATGAGTCGACAGTTTTAACGTAAAAGTCGCAGCATTTCTGCGAAACTACATTTCGAATTAGTGACTCAAACTCGTTCAGTCACGTTCATGTTACGTTGTAGGGAAAGAAATGGATTGACGTTAAAATAAGAGCGGGCGGAACGGGACCGAGTGGAGCTGGTAGTGGAAAGTAAACGGAACAATGCTCAATTTGGACGGCATAGCTGAAACGGGCAGCTGCGTTAGACGTGACTGCCCGATTTAAAGGTAACATAGGTCGAGGGATTAAACCTAAAAATGCAAGTTGTTATGATGTAACGCGAGGTAAAATGCGCAAGAAATTTTTAAAACAACAAAGAACATGAATATTATAGATACAAAATATATCTGTTGCAAATTATAATAAGACGGACAACTTTTATATTCTTAATACATTTGTATCAAAGAAGTACATATTACATATATATTGGATTCATTCTAACTTACTGATTTTTTTTTGTGTTTATACACTGGTCTGTAAATTGTTAAAATAGTTTTTATTTATTACATACCATTATACAAATTAATCAATAATAATTTATCAATTTAAAAAAATAGTAATTTTCAAATCGATGAACTGAAAACTCTAACTCAAACGATAATGATGATGAAATCAACAACTCTCTCAATTTTATATTAGGCATTTAAGATTATAATCAAATAATTTTTAAAAAATATGAATATAACGATAATGAATTAGATATAATATATCCATCAATTATAAATACATCAATATTTGATCAACAATTGGATTTGTTATAAACAATGATAAAAAAGTCTTAGAAAATAGCAATAATGAAAATGGAAAGTTACACGCTGTATTTCGTGTTAAAAAAACAAACATTTAAGTGTCAGAAGAATATGTCTCCATTTAATAATTTCGTTGAATGTCGAACGTGTGAAGATTAATCGGGGATGTTACCCGGAACACACTGTAAGGGGGTGTTATTTTGGAAAGAATGTCGGGAACGTGCTCCTACACTGACCCCCTGCGAGTAACAAATACCCTTTGCGCCTCGACGGATGTCGGCCATTCGTTATGTGTGATCGCTTATTTAAATTTAAAATTGCGTCTTAATTCTCTAACAAACCTTATATTTTATCCAGTGTAATAAGATATAATTAAAACAATGTTTAATTAACATTTAAAATCCTACTATTTGTCAAGACTAACGTTACTTTATTTGATGCAGGAGTATACAAGCTGGATTGTAAACGTGGTCTCTTATATAGGACAAACAGATCTCTTATCTGTGAGGATCTGCGTGAAGAAACATATAGTTACTATGGTTTTAAACACATATAGGACTACATAAAGGTTTTGATCAGTCCAACCATCACATCGGGTTTGATGAAACATAAATCCTTGCAAAAGAAGAGATCGAGGATGATTCGTTAGACTCTTGGAATTAAAAAACATCCTATTTCAACACATAATGGTTAAGTAGTATCACCTGCTTGGGATCCTATTATTACTAAAATTGAATGAAACGCCAAGCATATCACTTCAAGACCTCAAAACACAGCTCATTCTGCGTAGAACGAATACCAAATAATTATTTCAAATTTATAGGTACCCTGTAATAGCTATGACACCGGAACAATTATCACTTAAGATAAAAACTGCTAAAAATCGGTCCAAACCTCAGAATAATAAAAAACAATCAAAAATAAAATAAACATGATAAAATGCGTTAATTTTTATTTATTATACGAAGCGACTAGACGAACAGGACGTTCACTTATTGGTGAGTGATACACCTGCCCGTAACAACGTGGCGCAAGTAATGGTAGGATGATATATACACTGAACCATATGGTGCTTGTCGTCATGACGGTGGAAATGTAGTCTCGTTGCCCTAGTAATTGTACTAGCTACAGCGCCATACAAACTGGAACATAGTAGTGTTTGCACACTACTGTATGGTGGTAGAAGTAGGCGCCTGGAGTGTCTCCGGCAAGAGACCTGCTGCCTGTAAATTTTGTTGTATTAAATCTAAAATTCTCATACAAGCAAGTACGACCACTAAATGTGTTAACCACGACTTAAGTCTTGCAGAATTTTAACTGAACGATATAAGGATTAAAAAACGGTAAAAGATGCAAATTGCAGCTCAGCGACTACGGCATCGTTATTCGTTTTTTTTTTTTTTTTGGGAGAGCGCGTTTTGTACGAAGTATTTATAATTTTCGTCTAGAGGCAGCATTGTGACGAGGTTCAAGGAAGCCGGAAACCATTATAGCGCTCGCTATATACGCGGGCTCCGTGCGAGTTTTGGTGATAGCATACGTCATTTGTAAAACTCTTTGTGTATGTCGAGATATTTTTTTTTTCTGTATTCGAAAAACGTTCCCACATTTTACCCGCTGGGACCGTTTGCTCGAGCTTATACGTCTTAGACGTCGTTCAGTTGCAATAGTATATAATAATAAGCTTTGGGAGAAGTATCGGTT
Source organism: Ornithoptera priamus (assembly GCA_029034505.1). Lineage (NCBI taxonomy): Eukaryota > Metazoa > Arthropoda > Insecta > Lepidoptera > Papilionidae > Ornithoptera > Ornithoptera priamus. The sequence continues at coordinate 4,717,703 of JARDWD010000833.1, read as the reverse complement.
ACTCTAACACTTTTCCAATAGTTCAAGGTTTTGAAATTTTGAAATTACTATTAGATACTTTCAATTTAAGTCAACACTTTGATGTAATAAAAGTAATAAGTTAAACAATATTTTATTCTCCTTTTCACAGTCAGAAAACTTTGGTGACCAGTGGATGTCTACCGGCTGATAATGACTATGACGAAAATTCATTAATAACGACTGTTATACGAATTTACTATGATTGACTCATAGGTATTAAAAATGTTTCTTTAACATCTTTATCTGTATTTATCAATCGTTATTATAGTGAATATAGTTTTAAAATGATTCATAGTTTTATAGTTAATTCTATTCTATATTGAATAATAAAAGTTGTGTGTTTGGTTTGTCAATTTACAAAACAAAAAGTTGAACTCATTCCTTATGCCGGTAATGGTTAACTACACACCTCGGTCGTGGGGATACCGTTGTAAATGGGTATTAAAGTCGAACCTTACACCGTAACCAGCAGACTTCCGTGACCAATCGTGATGGATAGGGCTAATTTATCAAAGCGTGCTTCAATTTTATAATAACTTTCAGGTTGCGTGTGTGACAGAATATTCTATTACTTGCGCCTGGACGATTAATCTTTAGCTGCTGCGTTATTAGTGTCTGAACTGAATTAATGGCTGTTTGTTATGTGTTAGAAGTTTATTCCTTGAACATTCTACGTAAGTTATTGTGATATGTTAACTACACTACACTACACTAAGATTTTCGACTAGAAACACTTATATAATGTAAAATACTTTTGATGAAATGTAACTAAAATAATTCCACGTATTCACTTCATTACGACTTCACATTTCTCTATCCTTTTCCTTTAGTCAGTGCCACCGTAGAGTTTTACAAATTTTACGTTTGTAGCTATATTGTTTGCGAGAGTACGGAAGTCTCCTTATATCCGTTTTTCTATCACTGAAATAAGTGCCATATTTAATCTATTTCTGATTTTGAGCTAGTTTTCTTATTTGATGTGTGATTTTACCCTTGTTGAGTGGTTGAGTGTTGTTCTACCCTTCTTGAGTTTTTATCTCAGTTATTAATAAAATTGAAGATTATTGGGTCTTCGATATAGCTGTTAAGGGTCTTTTTGAAAGAGTTTTATTTTTACATTAAAGTTATAATATAAATTCTCTTTCGCATTTTACTAATCGCTGATGGTAGGGGTGGTAGCGGTAATAATCATTTTCCATTGACTTTTACCAACATACTAGTACTGCGATTTTCAATGCACATATTATCGTTTTGGGGAGTTATTTTAAAAAACCTGTTTTTAGTTTTACTTTGCGTCGCTACGTTACTAAATAGCGTAGAAAGTTGATGCTCGCCCGATTCGATAATACCGCAAATCGAAAATCATATTTGGATTTCATCAGCGGCGAAAACTAATAACTACGGAAAATATTGCAACTAGCAGACTCTTATATGAATTTATACTACATGTCGTTGGTACATTAACATTCAGAGACCATAACCTCACCGGCCCATTGTAAAGTAAGGGATAATACCGAAACTAGAGAGTTTCACGTCTGTTTATTGCATTCATAAATATTTACGTCATAATCCATAGTAATGGTGGCGAGGAACTGTGGATGCGTCCTGTTCCAGATATAAAAGCACCTGGTGTAGTAAACACCAGTAGGATTTACAGATAATCCGTTGGAACGATATTGCGGCTGTCGATGACTGGAGTAAATTTCCTATCTTATGTGAGCTACAATCAAAAAGCACACTTGTGAAAATATAATATCTGTAACACAGATAAAATGTCTCAGTTCTTACTTAACTATAATTTAATGGTACTAAAGTAAGATTTTCAGTTTATAATCCTATGCAAATAATTAAAATTCTATACGCACGCTTATTTATCTGAAGCTCAAGCTAAGTGGCGCTTCTCGAGAGAGGTCTATGTGGACTGCCGTTGGTTGATGACGATGACGATGAAATATTTTTGTAAATTATTAGATATTATCATATTACTGTAAAATAGAAAAATCTGTTTAAAAATATATTTCTATTTTAAAAAGGTATTTATGTCGTGTCTTTATTAAATATATAATGTAAAGAGAGAACTCTATAACATGATATATAGACAGTTGATACCTTGATTTAACTTAGTGAAGAAGGGACATTTTATTACTACCTTCCGCTAATTAAATTTTAGGGATATTAAATATTATGATGTAATTAGATATTATGGTATTGTAACTATTGTAGTAACTAGATTAACGAACAAGCAGTGTAAAGATTCTAAAGATATTACGTCGGACGTGTCACGCCTCGACATAAACTTTCTACTCTTGTCGTCGCTAAGATGAATAAATAATAATAGTAATAGGAATTTGTTTTAATAATAGATATCCGTATAATTTAATCTCCACAATGGAGGTTGAGACAACTGTAAGTAAGGCAGCGATCGAAGAGAAAGCCCTCCAGCTACTTGCACGCTACCTAATAGATGTAATTATTGTAATCTTTGCCGGCGGAAGGTTCCTACATCTTTCCATTTAAATTTTTTAAAAAGTTGTAAAAAAAATCTTTTAATGATTCTAATTTAGTATACGCTAACGTATGTCTTAAACTCAAAGTAAAAAAGGTTTTCTTGCATTATGCGAAATATTTAAGAACAAAAACTATGATGACCAAATATCTTAAATATTTTCTACAAAACAGTTTTAAACATAAAGTATTGACTTATCTACGTATGTTATTATTTATATGTATTTCATATCTTTAAGTCCTGCACTGTATGATATCTGATTCAATAATATACTTTTAACGTTGCAATAAAATTTCCCTTCACAAATTAGTTCACTTAAATCTTTCCAGTTTGATCCATAATAAAACTCTAGAAGTATTATTAAAGATGACGTCGATTAACCATAGGAATTAATATCAAGAAGTATGATTTACAGTTTTGTCAAGTCAAAAACTATATTCAACCCGATCTAAATCAGATAGTAAATTAGCTTTTTTTTTTCTGAACATTTCTATAACTTCGTTGAAAATACTTTAGAACAAAATTAGTTTCTTTGATTCATGTCAATAAATTTTAAGATGAGTCGTAATACTTTCAACTGGCTTTAGATGTGATTTTATGACATATCAATTTAAATCTTACAAAATCATTTGTCTCTCAGTAAAAACCTTAAGATATAAACTTTATAATCATGAAGTTTATATAAACGTTAAAAAGCATTTTTTTTATTTCATTTCTTTTATATTTTAAGAAAATAAAATGTCCACAAGAGAAAAACAATTATAACAGAATTTTACCAAGTTGTATTATATTTACTACATATTTACTTGTAGTAGTTCTCTGTTTCCGGTATTATACCACTTGAGAGGTAGACAGGTATTGTACCTCGCTCAGGTAGGCCTTGCCTATGGGGTGTAACGGGTTCCGGCCAACATCTTACGGAGCCCAAGTCAAGCTTACCTGCACGCGGTGCATCCTACTTAACAACAGACGAGGCACCCGCACTGGGCCAGTGTGGTGAGGCTAAGACCCAATTCCCCTCATTGAAGATCCTTGAGGGCGGCCTATGCCCAGCAGTGAGCGTTATCCGGCTGGTAAAACAAAGACCGTTTCTGACAGACGGCGACTGAAAGGGTTTTCGAGTTCGTAGGCTTTAAAGGTGAGGGCCCTCATTGTTCACTAAGCGAGCCCGGGATGAACGACAAGTACGAGGTGGTCTAGTTCTTGTCGTATCAAAGCGTTGGTGCCGAGGAGGGCTACAGCCCTCCCTCGACGTGTTTTAGGCGTAGTACCAGGAGGCAACGGGGCTTCCCGCAACTCACTGAAGATGACCACCGAAGATACTAAAAATCCCATGTAACCTTGTTTTCTCCTGTTTTTTTCGTGTCCTGGAAGTTTTCGTGGTTTTGTTCGCCCGTGACAACAAAAACCATACGTATTACACCACCGCAGCACCGTCCTGTGATGGGTGCAATAGGACCTGCAGTGGTATATTACAACTGTTTAGATATATGCAATTGTTACTTTGTTCTGGTTTGAAGAGCGTTGTAGACATTGAAATGACTGGGATAACGAGACTTTACATCTTATATCACAAGGCAACGAGCAAAATGTAGTGCAGTGTATATCGTCCTAACTGACGCCACGTCTTTATGAGTAGGTGTATCACTTAACGTTCCAATAGTCCGGCGAAGAGTCGCCTAGTAAAAAAAAACTAATTTAATTTAAACGTTCAAATATTAACTTCTTCAGAAAAACCATGAAATGAACATTCAGAGAATCCTTGTATGGGAATCTGAGTCTCGAATGCGATATAGCTGAAAGGATGGAGTAATAAATGATAAATATTATTACCCGTGCTCTTTAAAAGAGACCTATATCCAGCAGAGAACGTCAATCGGTTGAAATGATGATGATGATGATCAGATCCGCCGGAAGGATTGTACATAACCAGGGTGTAAATGGCCCAAATGTTCACATAACGTTATTCTGTTACAGGTTTACTATATTTCTTTACGCTTGAAACTTTATCACACACAGGGCACTTTGTTATCCACAAGGCCTCGTAAATCTCTATAATGACCAGTTGTATCAACTTTTTTATGCATCAGTGCCTTGAGTGAATATTAACAAACCCTTCATGATGATACCGAACAATTTGCAATTAAAATGGATCCGATAATATTTACCAATGCATAAAATCAACATTAACGCTTGTGATTACCTAACACCACTCATTCAGTCAGGTATGAAGTACATTTACTGTTTTCGTTCTATATACGTGGCCCGGTGGAATTGGGGTTACGGCGTCTTGATTGCTCGACTTCATTTCATTTAAATAGTGTAACAGTTTTATGGGATAGCAATAAATGAACGAAACAACCAAAGAAACCTCGTAAAATGATGATGTAGTTTTATTTGAAAATGTAGTCTACATGTGTCATAAAACAACGTCTTCTCCGATTAGAATGGAAAGTAGCCGTAACAAAAATTTATCTCTATGTAACGGAGCTAAGATCTAATTATCATTTTAATTATAGAAATTTATTAGAAATGTTTGTCCTCATATTAAGACGTGGTGGTAAAGAACATCTGTAACTAATCTCGATGGGTGAAGTCGCTGATTTATAATATCAAGGAATGCCGCTATTTCGTCAGCTACAAAAAGAGAGTGCGACTTCCAACCGCCAATAGTAAAAGAAGCATTTTAAGAAGAGATTTTGTTAAGGTGGCCCTGTTCCCGCAGACCGTCTATTTACCTCTCGCATCCTGTTCTCCTCTATCGTCTTCTGTTCTGTTCTGTTTCGAGAGCTTAGTTTTTCGATCTCCGGATAATACCCCACAGAGTCCGGTTCCCTATACCCGTGAGATGTTAACTACGCTGTTAAGATCCTCATCAATGTCCAAAGTAGCGATATATTATTGTATTAAAATGAATATATTTAACTAATGTCACAAAATAAAATTTGCCGTATGGTATCACCGGTGTTGCATAGTTTTTGTCGGTTGTTAGAAATGTAACAAAGCGTGACGCCTATAAATTGTATTCAAATTTTGCGTGACGCCGTTGCACGCCCGTTGAGGATGACATGGTGACAGTGTCGTGACAAGTATCGCCCGATGACTGCGCAGGGGTTAAAACATTGCCATACAACTGACACGCCGTGACTCATGGGCGGGCGCACGTTGGCGTAAAAACATTCGTAACACTATAAACCATTATCAATTATGTGACAATTTGATTCAATGGGGTCTTATGTTATAAAGTATTATAGGAAAAAAAAATGTTTTTTTTATATACTTTAACGATGATAATGTATTTTTATAACTAACTAATTTAAAATATTCACATCATACTACAGGCGACTATGTCCAGTACAAAGCGAAGAGACCGTCTCGAGGTAGGCATCGCCGCAGGACCTATTTCTACAAAACAATAGTGTTCAAACATTACTATGTTCCGGTTCGGCATTGTAGTGTAATTACTGGGGCAACGAGCCTCGTGTACTAATGTCTCAACAACAACGAGCCCAACGTAGTGCAGTGTATATCATTCTAACTAGCGCTATGTTATTACTAGTCGTGTGACTAATCATAAGGTGAACATCTCGATCGTCTCCTCGATTCATCGGATAAAAAAAAGTGGACGAAGACAAGCAGTAAACAGTTTCCATCACAAAACAAGAGTAGTGTTAAGAAGAGACAATTGTGTGATATTTTTTATTGTTTTGAGACTTAATGTCGCTAAAGATTAACAATCAAAAGATTAAACTTATCATTATCTACGGTTGTATAGCAAATTTTCAACATTTAAGTTTGATCATGTCTCGTTTGTATTATAATTGCGTCATGTTATTATATTATGTAAATATAATATCTAATGTAATTTTATTTTTATTAAAGTGGCAACGAGACGAGCGGGACCTACTCTTGATTCACATGAAGATGTGTCTGCTCTTAACAACGTACCGGTGGTAAGGATGATATATATTGCACCACATAGCGCTCGTCGCCTGAGACAAGATGTTGTCTCGTTACCCCAGTAATTTCACTAGATATAGCGCCCTTTAAACTGGAACGTAGTAATGTTTACACACCAATATTTTGCGGTAGAAATGGTCCCTGCCGTGCTACGTAGACGGTCACCGCCAAAAGACACTAGTGAATGATGATATTACTTCAATGAAAATTACATGTACATGCTAAAGGGATAAAATCTATTTCAGCGATTAGAGAAACGGAAAAATCATTTTGCAAATTCAGATATTTAATAGAGTGTAAAATCAAAAATCAAAAGTAAATCAAAAAGTACTGTGATCGACTTGTTTGATGACGGTAGTGGAACCATGATTACAAGATATCGACTTTTGCTAACTCGAACTGAAAGAACTCGTAATTTCATTACTCAGGCGAAGGCGTCGCGCCCTAGTTCTCTTAAACGAGGCGTTTGTTTATGCAACCCTCAATTATTTAAACATTCCGTATTTATCTGTGTCTGGAACAAAAAATTTACAACAAAAAGAAAGTTTAATTTTAGTTTGTTATCGTATTTACATTGCCATATATATCATTGATAATATACGAAATAAATTTTTCTATTTATTAATTTATCTTTTTAATGAAAAAAATTGTTGCCATTACAAAAAAGTTATTTGCAATGTGGTTGTACGGTTGAATTTATTACTTGCAATATAAAATCCGATAGGAAATGCCGTAAATACGATACTAAATTAAGTAGCTAAGTGCAAAGAATAAAACAGAAAGGATACAACAGTCAGGGAGGAAAACGGGGGAGTCTTCGTATAGGATCACGGAGAACGTAGCATCTACAGTACACGGCGGTTGTTATTTTATTTGCTCTTTACTCAGTAAACTCCATTACCCGCTTGATGGCTTTGATTCTAAGAATTCGATGTTTGCATTGAATGTTAAAGTTATGTCGCCGTTGTCACAATATTTTGCTTTTGAATATTTCATTCGCTGTGAGAATGTTTATATGCGCGCGTTGTTTGTTTAGATATCCTCATTACATCAACAGATACATACATTGTTTCGACGGGGTGACCGCTTCCGCATTACACTGCCAGTAACCGATAACTCGGTTGTAAGAATTTATAAATATAAACTTTTTTTTTTTATTCTAGGATGACGAACGAGACATTCACCTGATGGTAAATGATACGCCTGCACATAACTACCTGGCACTAGTTAGGATGATATATGACAGAATATGTAGTCTCTTTACCCCAGTAATTTCACTAGTTACAGTGCTTTTCAGACTGGAATACAGTTATGACCGCACATAATGGTAATTTCGCGGCCGAAATAGGAGCTGCGGTGATACTTACCTAGACGATCTGCAGGAACAGAGACTTTTTTTTTCTGTGGGGAGATTCTGCATATGATACCCTTCTGCTGTCCGGGTAATAGAAGAGTTATGCCGGACTCTTACCGGCTAAAACCCCCACGGTTTCTTACTCATCGAATTTGGCCGGAACCACAGGAACAATGCGCACACTACCGTAGTTCCAACAGCGAAAAGCCTTGATAAGACTATATCTCGGGGTGGAGCTACTACTCTCCACACCTTGTACAAATATTCAGTAGAAGTACCGCACGCATCACCTCGAGGCCTTTCATATATGGGGACAGATTACTCCCGAATTCGCTACCATGGCCGCTGTCTGCGGATTGAGAGAGATGGTGTTTATTTCTCGCTATCTCTCAGCTGCGTCTTTATGCAGCATTACCTCCTCACAGCAGGCCATCCGACCGACGACCTCTCACTACTAACCATGGTTTTGATAAAGCCAAAAAGTGAGAGGTCATCCTTCACAAACGCAACTAGGTCTTGACGCTGGTTATCCTATGCCGAACAATGCTTTAAAATATACTGCGAGGTATCCTCTTCGCATCCACAGTGATGACACTCAGTTGTTGACTCTCTTCTCGTCTATACGGCATAGCTACTTACTAAAACATCCATGACCACAAAGTACCTGCGGCCACAGAAACCTGCCACCAGTTAAAATTTGAAAAAATAACCTTTAAAGATACAACTTTATTAGTAACATGAATTTCACTCACTAACTCGTTTAAGTTTTTTAAATATATAATAACTTAACTCGTTAAACTAGGAGACAAGTTCTGATAATAGCAGAAGATTTATTAATGTGTATTTGATTTATATGTTATGAAAACGCAAGAAGTTTTCCACGTTAGTTCCTTACTTAGATTTATCTTCGAAAATCAGTCTTTGACGTAGATAATTTATTCTTCATCGGTAATACAGCTGCATCTGTAAAGCATCTGATGATCTGCTAGGTAAGTAACAAAAGAGGTCTTCTATTCGGTTTAGAATCCAGTTGTGATCATGTTTGGATCTAAGTAACGATTTTTTCTTCCACTCTATATTATATATCTTGCCCTCATAATAGCCTAAGTTTCTGTTAGGAGAGCATACTACTCCATCTTCATCATAATTGTCGCATCATTCAATCCTGTACAATTTACTCGTAAATCGAAATTTAACCCATTTCTTTAGAAATAATCTGTAATATGGCAAGATTAAATGCGCTACAAATTTCTTTGGAGACGTTACAGAAGATATTTTTCATCGTATTATGTAGTAAATACTATCAGTAATTTATCTTCTGTCTGGTATTGTTACAGAATTCAGAAAAAAAATCTAATAAAACAAATCCTAAAGATTTTAATATTGTGTGTGTAGTTTTCTTTAATATATTAATGTACACGTACTATACATTAATAACTCAAGTCAGAGGGAGGTTATGTTTAAGTTGAAAGTCTTTGTATATAAATAAAAATGCTCCACTTAGCTGCAACATTGCTTTGGTTAGCTTTGGTTTCTCGAATCTGAACAACTAATGGACTACGTTATTACGGGCTACCTCAGTGAAAAAGTGCATTAGTGTTCTGTAAGTGGTATAAGACTATTTGAATATACAACTTAAGTAAAGTGAGCTGCGAGTGTTCAAACCACTTAACATACAACGATTGGACTCGTTTAGTGTAATTACTGTATTTACGGTCGAGTTGCTTTCGTTCCTTACCGTTAATGTTCAGGCGAATCGTAACATTCATGTTTAACAATAATTTCACTGTATCAATCAAAAACCATCGCAGATCTATTGCCAGCACCCAACGGTAGTGCAGCCACATTACTGTATACCAGTTAGAAGAGCGCAAATTTATCATTACTCAAATGACAGAGTAATAAATCCGACGCTGTGTAAACATCTTAACTAACTGAACGTTCTACACTTCTTTCTGTCATAAACAATTTCTTGCAAAATATAAATGTAATGAGATTAATGCCCGTATTTATCTTTCACAAAAGAGGTTTTAGTGTACGTAACTACAATTATAACAAAATGTTTCAGCCTTATTAAAACAGTTTCTTTTCTTGTGCTTTTTAAAATTTTGGTTAAAATTATACTTTTTTAATAATATTGTTACCCGCCCGCTTTGTTGGCTGTAACACCACCAACTCCCTTCAGTAAGGGAAATTTGTAAAACCTATTCTTCCAAATTTTGAGTCTTTACATGTAACAGTTTGGGAGAATTGGTGATCAGTCAATGAAATTCTGGACATTTGTATGTATATATATGTTATGTGCATCATAAATTTCTACTGTAATAAGACATCATATGTCATAGTATTTGCTTAAATAAAAATTACGTCTTCATATAAACAGCGTCAGTCATCTGTCAGTCAGTCGTCTTCATACAAACCGGCTGTTTGATTCCAATCCATTTATCAGAACAATACCGGAAACTTATAGAAAGAGAATAGTTCTAAATCACCTAACGAAAACATTGGAATGATATCTGTATTTTTGTTGAGAATAACGCTTTAGCTATCAAATATTACAGATTTAATATACTCAAAACCCCTCATTATCTTATCATTATTATAAATATTATGTGGGTATGATTAGTATTCATTCTATTATAAACTTTGTGTCATACATAAAATGAAGAAATAAAACAAGGCATTACCCATTTCTGTTTAACAATACTGTAGGCGTATCGTTTATATTTCTCCGCCAAGGAACAAGCTTTCCCTTTCACCAAGAGATGAAGAAGAACTTTTTAAATCTGTCAACTTCTAGTTCTATAACTTAGGAAATCAACACTTCTGTAACTCTTGTCACGATTAGTTTAGCAGTGCTTACGGAATCATAAGGAAAGTGTAAGAAAGTTTGTTTTTGTATTATTTTCGCTGTTCCCTGCCCGCTTTGATAGCTGTAATATAAAATCAGACTTGAAATTTGTCTGAAATATTCCTTAAAAGCTACCGCAACCTTTAATGACTTATTATAGCAACCGCGTAAATAACCTGAAATTAAAATGTTTATAAAAGTTAATTAGAAATAAATAGATGAAAGATCTATTGAACTTATAACCATGTTCAAATCATTCCGCATCCAATGGTCACATTCCCGTGTGGATACGTTCACTAGTTTTCACGTGATTGGCGAACAAGCAAAACTCATTTTTATAAATTTTTTTCATTACATATGCATAGATTAAACGTTGAACTTTCCTTTTTCAATAGACACTTTACTATTGCGATATATGGAATAGCAGTGTTGTGTATTTAGTGTATACTTAACAACAAATCCTCGCTGCATAAAATATTCTGAAAGTTAAATTATTGTGCGTGAATTAAGCGGTTACAAAGAGGAGTGAGAATAACGAAATTTAAATACTTTTACATCAATGTTAAACAAGCTCTCTTCCCTGTATTTATGAGTCGTGGGCGCTGATTTACAATTTCTCACACAGTTTCATCTTACAACTTTATATTCAGCCGACCAAGCAGACAAAGAGGTGGGTAATAATGAATTTTCAAGACGGAATTGGAGACTAAATAATTCATTGTGAACGAGTCACAAGTTCCTAGTAATGTATGAAAACGTATTTCAGCTCATATCGTTAAGTGCAACGAATGACAACAGTCGTAAAGTTTTATGCCCGGTACCAAGTCCTCTCGTCTCAATTACAATTACAAATTATTACAAATTTTCAACTGAGCTCCAGTGTCATAATGCACCATGCGCTAAAACCTGGATACAATGTTCAACGCTGATTTTATGCTTAAGCATTCTCTTGTAGGCGAGTTGTTAATGCCTTTACTTTTATTGCGTATTAAAAATTCACTTGTATGTTAATAATACATTGTTAAACAGATGATTCTGTTCTTAAAAATTATGACTATTATTTCAAACTTCATCATCTCATTGACAAAATGTCAGTATTACCATAGCATCTTTCCTTATCATTCATAACCTACACTGATATCGCAACGTTTTTAAATTTTATTCCCAATATTATTAAGTTTGTTTTTTTACCTCAATCTATTTAAAATAATAAACATTAATAAAAGAGTTACAGATGTTTCATTAATTTTTAAATTTAGTGTTATAATATATCATTATAATACGAAGCGAGAAGTTCACCTGATGGTAAGTTACACGCGTAAGCATAACCAGGAAGCACATTGGATGACATACATTATACGACACTGCTATTCCCTTGGAGGCATAAGATGTTAAATCCTGTCACCCCAGTAATTTCACTACCTAAAACCTCTTTAAAATCGGAACACAGTAATGTTTGCACACTACTGTTTGGCGACAGAAATAGGGGTTGCGGCGGTACTTACCTAAAAGGTCTTCGGCAACAGAGACCTCTTATAATGATTTAATAGAGACATTAACTACTCCATTCTCTTTTATGTTACCTATTATTTATTATATCTGTATATAGATATTTTAAACGTTCACCTCCGATTATAAATATATAGACGGTACTTCAAAATTGACTCCCACAGTGGAAATTGAATCGATCTTCTAAAATGACATGGTAAACGCAACCACGTATAGCCTCGGGCAACTATCTATGGCTGAATTCTGGTCCACTATTATGGATTGTCTCGGAACGTTTTAGCCACATGCGTGCCGGTGTACTCTGTAATTTGCAACAAGGACTAGATTACTGCGTCCTGATTTATTTACATAATATAATACTGCAGTCTTTGAAAACTAAACATTTTATATCCTGTATCCTACATGTTAGTGTATAACAACATTAAAATTAAACCTACTGGTAAATAACAAATTTAACCTAAAATTGGTTTACCTTATTATGGTAATAAAAAATGGGTACAGTAAACAGTGTGTAAACATTACTGTGTTCCAGATCGAGGTGCGTTTTAGCTAATGAAATTACTGGGGTAACAAATTAAATCCATGTCGTAATGCCACGAGCGCAGTGTGGTATTATAAATACAATTGGATCATTTACCATCAGTAGAACATCTCACTCGTCTCTTCGCTTCGGCAAAAAAAAATACTTTTTTTACTATTTACTTACCATACCCTGACCAATGTTACTTTTTAGTCCCAAAGGTCATATGTTTTTTTAATTGATTAATCACTAGTTATGTATTACTTATTTTTAACATTCTAATGATTGGCGACATTGAAGCGCCTCTGCCTTTTTAGTCATTTGATTATCACATGATACATGTGAAGAACCTGTAGTTCTTTAATATGTGGATTCCAGAACCAACAAGCGTGCAATAAAGCTAATAATATCGATCTTTTCGATAAGACTATTAAATCTATTTCGTTAAAAAAACTTCTACACGGTTTAAATATATTAACAGGCCCCGTATCCATGAGCTTAGTTTCTGATGACCTTTAAGAGTCAAAATGATTACCACGCACTACAACTCGTCAGATAATAGAGGTTTAGATGTATGTTTAAGAACAATGATCTCACAAACCATTACAATGATTACGTTAAAAATTGGTGCGCATGTTACATAACTTATTACAAGTTCCGGCCAGGTGACGCTGCTGCTACTGTTCTTTATTCTATAACGCTCATCTGTTCGCCACTAAAATTGGTATGCGCATAAATTTAAACACGTGCATCACACCGGCGTTATACACTTTGTAAAGAAATTGCCACCGGATGGCGTTAAAAATTATGCTTAATTAAATATAAACGTATTAGTTGTCCCCTGTTCGCTTTGCTGACCACAACTCCCCTGCCACTCAGCTTGGAAAAGAAATTTCGTAAAGTCCGTTCTTAGCTGACCTATATTCGATAAAAGGAATATTCCTGCCAATTTTCAAGTCTAGGCCTTATGGCTCCAAATATATCATAATGAATCTCTACATAGGTGATTATAAGTGGTTAAGTTGGTTCAAAGTTAATGTTTACTTTTAAAAGATCAAAGAAATTATGAGAAAGGTTGGTCGGATTTAAAAATATACATCTAAGTCTTGGCAGTCCTACAATAGCTTGACAGATGATGGACTCAGTCGCTACGGCGCCAGTTGCATTAATTATTGGTGCTTGGATCCCAACTACAACTCCAAAAGGAAGTTATTTATGCTTACTTTACTATGTCGCCAAAAGTTGTGTGATTTGATACAGATGCATATATTTTACCAAAGAATTAAATAGTAGAGACAGATAGGTATACTGAATGAAATCACACAATACAGAAGTATTTTGAGGTTATACATGTTTATATAACCAGAATGAGAAGTTATTGAACAGAAAATATATATACAGGTAGAAAGGGGAGGGTAAAAAGCATGCGACGATCCACAGTTATGGACTTTTAATAAACAAAGCGAAGGACAAAATGCAACCGAAACTAGGCAGTACAAATGTTGAAACACGAGTACAGCCAAAGCATACATAAAATTTATTTATTATTGTGCACGCGCGCCGCACGCACGTCTATTTCGTGGGCAAATTTATTGTTTGCCGATTCAGCGATGTTTTGTATTCCGTACGGTCTACAACACAGCTTCAGCGAAGTAAACTTTTGTTCATATGAATTTCCCTTTTTAATTCATTACAACTGATTACTCATTCTCATTATCTGTCACTACATTTAATAACTTTCATTCGCATTATTATTTTATTCAAAGGTCATATTTCTTTATACAACTTTAACTATTGTTAAAATAAAGATGAACACGTTGGATAATATTTTCATAAATTATTACTCTAAATGCCGCAGGGTGTGTACTGAATGAGAATGAAAGCAAACAAACAGAATAAACTTAAATAATAAGCTTTCGACTACACCCTTACGTGGTGCGGCTTTTGAATGCCATCATCCAAATGTAAAACAAACTCAATGACGTGTTTAAATTATTTATATCTTAAAATGAATAGCTCTCTGTGATTCATTGAGGTTCATTAGGCTCGTTGAATTTTATTAACAGGTGGTTTATACGAAGCAATGAAATCAAAATTTAATGTTACGAACCTTTAAAGATTTATTTAAACTAAATCAGTGCCTTCAGCAAATAAAGAAGGATGTGCATCATAAACTTCAATGATAAATGTCTCGACCTCACTATAAACTAAAGTCTAAACCGGTACGTTGGTACTGTAAACTAAAATATTACTTCTTTTTTCCATTGCAAAACTAGAACTTAACCGTAATTTTAAAATACGAAAAAGAATAAAAGAACCGGAAATAACTAATGTAACAACTTTAAAATAGATATATAATGAGTTATCTATCTACTTGTGGTAACTATTACATATTGTAATCTAATATTAGAAAACCTTTTTAAAAGAATTTACTGTTGCGGTTTACCATGACTATAGTAATGGTTTCTTGGTGCTGTATTAAAATTTTAGCAAATAGATATACTACTGTATTTTAAAGAAAAAAAATCTAGATCTAGATAGTGTGTTATTAACGTTATTTTGATTTGTGAAAAAGCTTTGCCAGGGAATAAGTCAATAAAATTAATCCGAATAGAGGAAGTTTCTGTGCCAAGCTATCTAATACAAAACTTTATAAATCCATTGCATCTAGTAACAGCAATCTAAAAGAATTAACTGAGCGAATAGGGAGCTGATTATTTATTCAGGGTTGAGACCATTTTGATGGTATAAGTCGAAAAGGTTTTAATCGTACATTTTTAGTTTAAGTACGAAATATCTTGAGCAGGAGGTTTACTTGATCCTTCCGCACACAACAATGTAACAATAGTCATGGTGTTTAGTTTATTCACTCCAGTATTTACTAGACAGCTATTATTAAATTATTATTAGCTCTTTAGATTACCTTGCATATGTATGCTAGCTACTGTTAAAGTTTACAAATTACGGTTCACAAACCATGCAGCGGTACTTACCTAGATAGTTTTCGGCTATGAACATCACTGGTATATTAGGTCCATATATCATACATATTTCATCATAAAATAGCTTTTTAATTGAGTTCTAAGTAACATTCCTGTTCGGACATTTTTACAGCTATATATTTATATCTATTATTGTATTTTTATACTAATTTACTGTATTAACCGATCTATTAATAATATTTTCCTCGGTGACGATAGAAGCGGAGAAAAGTTTAGGTTTTCTTTAACGTTATGAGAAGCGGCTCTAATACATGAGAATGATGTAGACGTGCCAAAGATTACAAAGTAGAATAACGTGTATGATAAAAGGACTTAAGGAGATAGGATAGCGTACTATTTTTGAGGGTAATAACAGTCCCCCCGGGTAACGCGTCCGCCGTCGCATGCTGATATGCTCTACATACTGGGAATATTAATGCGCCGCGCCGCTACATTCCCCCCTTTATTGTATGTCAATTTTGAATTTCCGTAACCGCAATCAACTTTCAGGAAAATTTATTACATATACAAATATATTCGTTAATAATAAGTCTGTTTATATAAAGAAATATTATGCATTCTACCGGGTATATAATTAAACATAAACAATTTAAAGTCAAAGCAATTACTTTATTTATGTCATATCTCTATTGATCATTCTTTAAAGATTGTTATTTTTTTATTATTACAAAATTTTATACATATATATATATATGACGCCTCGTTCCCGATAGGGTAGGCAGAGACAACCTCTCTCCACTCGCTACGACCCTGGCACACCTCTCTCGCTTCCTCCACTTTCATAAGCGTCTTCATGCATGCTCATCGGTTGCGAGTACTCTTGACCCGCCCTTTTTTTAGGACATCTTCGATTTATCAAAATATGTCCGCCTAGGTCGACCTGCACCCATTTGTCCAGTCATTCTTACTTTGTATACCTCTTTCGTTAATCTTCTTTCATCCATTCTTTCAACATGGCCGAACCATCTAAGCATCCCTTTCTCTATCTTTGTCACTACATCTTCAACCACGCCGCACCGCTTCCTTATCACACTGTTCCTCACTTTGTCCATCAGCTTCACTCCAGTTATACTTCTCAGGCTTCTCATCTCCACAGCATTAATCCTACTTTCAAAATTACAAAATTATTGTAATGTTTTCAGTTAAAACAAATTTGTTAAATAAAATATTGAATGCCATACAATTTAATGATTATTAGACTATTTGTTACTCTTAATCTAAATATAAGAGCTTAATGAAAAGTGGACATACTCGGATTTATGGGTCTCTAAGCAAAGTTAATAGTTGCCCGATCGACGTGAAGACCTTTGGGAGAGGTCTATGCACAGCGGTGAACGTCTATCGGCTGATGATGACGATGAAGCAAAGTTAAGTTAGGATTTTATGTTTTACAAAAATTCATAGTTAACTCCCGAATAAGCCAGGCACACTGTTTCTTGTTTTTAACGACAAAATAACTTAAGTGGTAAAGATTTAACAAAAGTCCTATTATAATGGGATAAATAAAATAAATCTACTTTTAAATGTTAGCTTTATTATTATTCTTTTCGGAAATATTACTACCATTAAAATTAAATTAATTTTACTGACAATTTCTTTCGGATGTGTAAAACAATTTTGGTATTAACACAACTCTACGTTATATCTAAATGTAAATAAGACAGTGCCTAAGGCTAATGCCCCGAAAGACAAGCTTAGAAGCTCACTTAGTTCGCATTTAGCGTGCCTTAGGCCACCAAGGCTCTGAGGTCAGGTTCTTAATTAGCCATCGCTTGCAGCTGACCGCTTGGAAGTGAGACGATATACGTACATGCAGACACTTTAGACACATTTGGACGCAGCGCAAACGATTATACGTCTTATTGACACCGTCTATAGGCCATATTGACAGTTCCGAGAATTTAGTGCACTGCCAACCAGTTAGATAAGTGTCTTGCGGTCTACATTAAATTGGTACTTAATCAAATTTAGATCCATTTGATTTATCACAAAACAATTTCACGATCAATTGGCTAATGATCATATAGTATTGTTTACTTTCGGCCCACTAACAAAATTCATAAAAGATTTATCATAGGAAATTGTATTAGTGTTATGAATATTTTCATCAAACAATATAATTGTTGGATGTATATTTCAATATGTACTGATATAATAAATTTAAGTTACAAGATCAAACAGTCATACTAATTTTCACAAAATGGTATTTTTTAACATATTACCAACAGAAAATTGAACGTTCATAACAGAAAAAATATAAGTGACATCTTACTATGTACTATTTCTAATAGTTTTTATGGAATTGTTCGATTTTGTTAATAAATCTATTTTGTGTTAGGAAGCATTTACTTTAAAAATAGATTGAAAAATAAATAGGTCCAATGGTATTTATCTTTCATATTTTATCGAAAAAAAAGCAATAGAATATGTGCAATCAAAACTGCATTAGTGATAAAATATATGTACATAAGTTTATATCTTACAAAATACTGCAGTGTCAGATGACTTTTTAATGATATATTTAATGTACTTTTTCCTTTCGTATTGCAAATCCGGCATCAATCAAATTTTGTTCATCACAAACCTGCATGTCAAAGAAAATAAATTATACTGTAAGTACCATACAAAAAACTTTGAAAAATTGCTTCGATTAAACTGTGATGATGAAATAATGTATTGACCCACCAGGTTCGTTATTCGCTGTATCATTTTTGATTTATAACCATAACATTTAGTTGTACTATTATCTCGATTATAAGACAAAACCCCGTTGGGTTTTGTTTGGAAAGATTTAAACATTTTAATGCGGGATCTCTACTGAAGCACATTTGCTAATAAAACTTGCCCGCAGCCATATCGGACCTTTAAATCCCTCATATCAGACTTAATTATCCTTGAGTGAACCGGATCCATGGCGGGAGCAATACTAATAAACTTGTTAGAGGTGAGATGAAAGCGCCGCATTTGTTCTCTCACGAATAAATATTGGAGATCGCTGATTATCATGAGAGGACGTCATCACGTTAGTGCGCCCATTACTGAATCGCCGTCATTAAGCTCCGCTCGACGATAAGCTCGCAGACCGAGCTCATACCACCCACAGCGCATTTACCTTACAAGCCTATGCACAGGGATACTGCTGCTAAAACATCTCGAGAACGAGCTCTATCTCGGCGCATCAACGGCAGATACATATTAGCTCTAAGCGTCATTCAGTTATAATTTTATCTAGCACTAAACGCTCTTAGTACTTCAGATATGTTTATAACCGAGATCGTTGCGGTTTAACAATAACTACTTCTACTTCTACTTCGAAGATTACGGCGTATTACAAGGTGGAGAGATAAGAAAAAGTAATGCGCGAAAGTTTGATCGTAAATTTGAACAGAAACGTCTGGCTTCGACTTGCCGACGATCGAAACCGTCAGATTATCCTCACTTCGACAGTTCGGAATAAGTTTTCCTTTTCAACATTTTTTTTTCTTTATGCAATAATCTTTATTTTAATCGACAAAGTGTTATAGTATGATAACAGTAATTCTGCCTCTCGGTTACATTTGTATAATAGATTTTTTCCGATAAATAAATACGAGTAATTATAGGTTACGTTGGCACGGCGAGCACGGTTTTCATTGTAGGGTTTTAGTAATAATGTTGTCACGATAAAAATCAATTGCAGCAGTGGCTCACCTCAGCAGCGCCAGCTAATAACGGTTATTGGATGTAGCCGCGAGCGGCGCCGGCTACACCACTTCGGCTAGATGAGCTTTTCTAAAAAAAACTTATTGTTTTTTTTTTTATTCAGATCAAAGATGTCAATAAGTCGGTAAGTTAGTTCTTGCAGATGTATTTCCAAAATGACTTCTTTATTATTGTAAATAATAATTATTCTTTTAATTTATATAATTATATTAATTACGTATTTAACAGCTGTAAAGTAAAGACGAAAGAACAAATTTGTGAGGCGCTCGTCTTTCCTATACGTCTCTTCGAGAGCGAGGATTCGACCCTTAATGAGGTTGAGCTTTCCTTGAGAAAACCGAAATGTGTCTAGAAAAACAGCTTTCGTGGACACCTACCTGGTTGTACAGGACGGTAGCAGGTCTCTGTTGCAAGAGACCGTCTAAATAAGTACCACCTTAGTGTCTATTTCTGCCACTAAACAGCAGTGTGCAAACATAACTGCGTTCCGGTTTGAAGGGCGCCGTAGCTTGTGTTAATTACTGGGGTAACTAGTCTCAACATCTTATGTCTCGAGGGTACGAGCACAATGTGGTGTTGTATAATATTATCCTAACTAGCACCACGTTGTTATGAGCAGGCGTGTGTGTCACTACCCATCAGGTGAACGTTCCGTCCGTCCGTTGCTACCTTGAACAAAAAAACCTGCCAACCCGCACTTTAAAAGGGTGGTCGATTTTTTTTTATACAACAAAGCGACAAGACGAAGAAGACATTTACTTAATGGTAAATGAAACGCTTGCTCATAATAGCATGGTGCCAGTTAAGATGATATACACTGCATTTTATATAGTGCTCGCCGACCTAAGACAAGATGTTAGGTTAAAGTCATAGTAATTTCACTAACTTCCCTAGCTAACTTAGCTTCGCCTTCACTAGCAGACAATATCCTTCAAACAGGAACAAAGCAATGTTTGTACACTTATGTTCCAAGGCGGAAATAAAAGCATCGGTGACCTACCTAGGCAGTCTATTGTCACAGACACCTACCACTAATGGAATACTGCCACCACCTACCTATTACCTTATATTATCGACTTTATTTGCATCATACGCATTGTTATTAATATAAGTCGTTTGGTGACTTTCAACAAACAACAACTCCTACAAATTCATTAATATATGTTACGGATAAGACCCAATTACGTTTCCGGTTTGCTTCGGTTAACGCAGAACCCGTTCTCAAAAACTGTGTTTGGTTTCCGTTGTTACGTATTCGTTTAATGTTTAATTAACTGGTCATTATAAGCAAATATTTTTTTTTAAAACTTGATATTATCGTTTTTTTTTATATATAAGCAGTTAATGCAATCAGAAAATCTTTGACTACTCTTTTATGGTCTCTTATTGTTTTTTTGTATATAGAAATAATAGGTCTACCAAAATGTTATATTCGATTTTTTTATATGGTTAGTATATATAAAAATTTTAGATGAATTAACTAAAAAAAATTATAAACAACAATTAATAACTACATTTTATTAGTGTTTAGTTTTATTATGTATACGACCTTATGTTATTTTGTACTGTATATTAGTTATAAATAATATCTACGTATATGTTGACAAATTGTTCATTGCGAGTATTAAATATATTTAAAGATAAAGAAAGCCTTCTTTATCTTTTTCTTTTATAGCTACAAATTTATAACACATTAGCGATTTAACAAAATT
The DNA here is from genome assembly GCA_029034505.1 of Ornithoptera priamus. NCBI lineage: Eukaryota > Metazoa > Arthropoda > Insecta > Lepidoptera > Papilionidae > Ornithoptera > Ornithoptera priamus. The sequence continues at coordinate 4,696,566 of JARDWD010000833.1, read as the reverse complement.
ATTACTCTATATTTTCCACTCATTAGATTAGATTTAATATATTTCTTCTATTATTTGGTTTACAGCAAACAATTTAGAGTACTGAATTTCAGTACAAATTTGTTACTATCGCTGTTTTCATTAAATCCGTATTGAAACGTCCATTTCGGTCGAAGTACCTACCAATGTATAACACATAGAAAACATTAGTTCACCCCAGATAGAATCTATCATAGTAATAGTAATATATTAAAGAAATATTTTATTTATCAGAACTACTACAATATTTTTTTTTAAACTATAATAAAAATAAAATGTAAATGATTTTAAGAAGTGGTGTAGTGTGGGTAAGTAACTAAAATGATCGCTGAACTCCAAAAGATGGCACTTAGATAAGAAGAAATATTAGATTACAAACTTTTATAATCAAATCTTAAAATTAGCTTATTTTAAGCAATTCAAGCATTAGGTGTTTTATACAACTGATACATAGCTTCCAAAGGTATAGGAGATTATATGGAGAAAATATGACATTTTTCACAGTTCATGTTGAGATAATGGGCAATGAAGACGATTTGGGAAACATCTTTACCTTCTTTGACGCTTCACAGTTTCAATATCTTAACAAAGAATTTCTTAAAGCATGCCCACTGTACGTCCGTGATTTTGATATCATTTGTTAAAGCTTCACAGTAATTTTTCTTAATAGCTTGGGGATCCATCGGAATCCAAGTGTACAAGGCGTGAGTGAATAAATTAATGTGATTTATGTGTATTGTTTATACGAAACTGACGAGTCCCGCCTCGTTACCAGCTGACGTTGAATAATTGTCAGTATGTGGTGAAAAATGTCGTGTTTAACATTCTCCGGTATCATTTCATTACTACTCGCAAAAAAAAATTGCCTTTTATACTGGTCCATGCTTTTAAGATCGGCCATTGACGTCAATAAAAACATTTTTCGAGGAAATAATGATTAAAATAACGTTTCACTGCTCTCTTTAAGAGGACTCGATGTCGGTAAATCATTGTTATTATTCTTTAACATGAAATACTTGAACAGTATTTCATTGTATTATATTTGATCAATTAAAACAGATTGAGCCATTGTTACGAGTTCAATTGCGTGGGTTTGTGCCTGTCATAACCGATATACTTAGAGCTATGTAGAAAATAATAAACATTTTGTCGATTCCCAATTTAAATTAAGAAATATACGTCTCTCTTAATGTTGTCACTACTGGAAATTGGTGATGAGTGAAATTGGTCTTGGTTGCAAAACCAAGATCAAGGCCGAATGAATAGAACCAAACCAAGATAGACCTATATATACAAGACCAAGACTATATGTGCAAGACTAAACGAAATAATAAAAATTCAGTTAAATGATCAGTTAGAATATTTATCATAAATTGAACATATTCAATTTCTACCGCCAAACAGTAGTGTGCAAACATAACTGTTCCGATTTAAAGGGCGCTAGCTAATGTAATTACTGGGGCAACGAAACTTAACAAAGTCTCAGGCGACGAGCGCAATATAGTGCTGTATATACCACCCTAACCAACTTACCATCAAATGAACGGCCTTCTCGTCCCGTCGCTTCGTAGAATAAAAAATATATGCTCTTCTTCTGGAAATAGACTGAATATTCAAGACCAAAACCAAGACTAGAAGTGCTTAAGCAGCACCAAAACCAGGACCGAACAGACAGGACAATACCAATACCAAGATTGTCAAGGTCTTTGTCTTGTTCTAACGTTGCTCATCAGTACTGGAAATCAGGGCCTTCTCTTGCAAGTTTGAGTGGAAGAATCGAAGGTGAATGAAATCTGTCATTACTGAAAGTTGTTGGTTTCCTCACGATGTTTTCCTTTATGGACGTTCAAGCTCTATGGGGATAAAATCTGCTCCTCTTTGAAATTATGTAGATAACATATCATGTGACAATAGGAATATATGTATATTATATAACGTATATAGATAATATGTGAATATTTTTTATAGTCTCAGGTCTGCTGCAGTCGTTGTTTACCTGTATAAGAAAATACTTTCAAAGAGTTAATGCTTTCAATCTGAAATGTCAGAAAGTAAATGTTTAATTTTAATAAAAGCTGCACCATATACATACTGGTAAAACAAATAAAAAGTTTAGAAGTTTTACAAGCGCTCTATAATTTTGTTGATGTTTTAAAGTCATAAATGGTTTAAAAAAAAAATATTTAAGATCTTTATACCATTTCATCTATTGAAAACACTATAGCGAAATTAACGTAGACTTCTAGCGGCTGATGATGATGATGATAATAGCGAATTTATCTATAATATGCTATTTATAAATGAAACGTACATACTGATGGTGTTTATTGCCAGTGCGTTGTAGTCTTGGGCTAAAGAATAGGAATAAGGCAAGCCGTGCCTGTCGCACAAGGTAGCTAAAAGGTTTTGGATTCGCGGCTTTTGAAGGCGGGGGCCTACATTGCCCACTAAGCCAAGGGTGAACGAGGTGGTCTCGTATTTGTCCAAAGCGTTCGTTGTTATACCAAAACGAGGGTGCCGAGGAAACCTACAGCTCTTCAAGGAAGTGCTTTAGGTGTAATGCCGGGAGGCACCGATGCGTTCCATAGAAGATCAGTGGTCCTCTCGCAACGCACTGAGGATGACTACCAAGGGGATTTTAGTGGGTAAAAATTTGTCTTCTCCCCAGAATCAGAGTATCTTTTACTGTTAAGTCAAATGATAACGAAAACGTTAAAAATGTAAGCAGCTATCATTAAGAAAAAAAAACTTCTACGTGAAATATAATATGAACATTTGGAATTTGGGATTATATTTATTTGCAACCCATCGTCGAACGGATCCGTTGTCTGGCGGTTTATACAGTAGTGTGCAAACATTAATGTATTCCGGTTTCAAAGGCGTTCTAAAAAAAAAACAAGACAACATCTATCTCAAAGTGACAAGCGCAATATAAAGCTATGTTAATCATGGTAGCTACAGCTACATTATTATGTGGAAGTGTATCACTTAATATCAAGTTTTTTTTTTATTTTCTAAAGCGACGAAACGAGCGGAATACTCACAGAATGGTAAATAATACGTTTGATAATTAGTGTGACTGCAGCACTTTATGTTCGTCGTCATGAGATATAAGATGTAGTCTTGTTGCCCTGTAATTTCATTTGCTACAGAGCCATTCAAACCAGAACATAGTAATGTATGCACACAACTGTTTGGCGGCGAGAACAGTCGCTGCGGTGCTACCTTCTTAGGTGGTCTCCTGCAACAGAGATTTACCATCAAGTGAGTCCTATTAATATTGGTCGCTTTGTAGATTAAAAATGATAATGGATGAAATACTGTGTTACATTGTTTTCAATTCAACTTTTGCTGTAGCTACGATATTTACGTCATCAAATATCCATTTTTTTAGGGAAACAATATAACTTTGACGTTAGCGCTGGCTGCCATTTCCAGGAAACGGATGTAAGTCGGCACATCCGGTATCGCTCCAACCGAGCTGCGTGCCAACATATTGCATGACGATGCCTCGTGAAATGGGAAAAGCGTAATTATCAAATTTTTATTTCGCTTAACGTTTGTTCCGTTTAATTTTTATTCCGAGCAATCCTTTTTACAATATGTTGGACTTTTTTCATTGATAATATTAAGGATTTTCGATATATAGTAAAGGAAATAACATTAAAGATTGTAATAGGATAACAAAACATGATTACGCTAATGTTACACATTCAGTCAAAAATTATATCTTACCTGAGGTTTCGAATTTAAAGACAACAAGACATAGTAAGTTCATTCTGTGTAGATCTTCACTGGGTACTGTAGAGCACTTCTGGTAACAAATAAATAAAAACCTATTAAGTAAACAAAGTTTAATAGTATTATAGAATTGTTTAATTTAATACTTTTATTGTATTCCTAATTTTTCTTAGGTGCTGAGCATTACGAAGATTATTCTGAAGATTGTCTCCCATATTAAGTAAACCTTTCTTTTTCTTGAAGAAAGTATTTCTTTACATGAAACTAATTTTAAAATTCCATTGTACGAAGCAACACTGAAGAGATTTTAGAATATAAATACTAAAAATTGAAAATTAAGACCGCAGCAGCTTATTTGTTGTATTCACATATTGTGAACGATGATGATACATTAATTCGGATGAGGGGAAATGTATGAAAGATAACGTTTAGGAATTTCCATGTATTGCGTTACTCATATCACGGTATACTTTCACAAAACAAGTCACGTATTAAATGAGAATATTCGGGCGAACCTCTGACTTATTTATCATTCTACTCAGAGCTACACCCCATGAATTTTATACAAGATTGAACGATTTACTGAGTAAAATTGATGGAACATCTATTGAGTGATGTCAGCGCTTGATTGAACAATGTTGCCGAATTACGGTGAACTTTTTTAGTTTGCCCTTACCTGGAGTAGAGACGAAGTGATTGAGTTTTATAAATTGACTGGCAACGGTCTATATATGTACACGTAGTTTGGTTCAATTTGTGAGCTTACTTCTTATCCATGTTAACTATTAGAAAAGTATCTACTAAGTAATAACATATTTTTTTTTATTGGCTTCGGCGGGATATCTTATAAAGAGATCCTGCTTCTAGGAGGAAATCAGGGTTAACTGAGATTACCCTCTCTTCTATTATCTCCGTTCAGTACGTTCGGAGGAGCTTCGGTATCCGCTGTGCTTCTCTGCAATTTCACTTAGCACATCTCAAAGACGAGCCAAACATTCTTTAGCACCATTGATGACCTACGGCAAAAACGAAACTAAGTCCCTCCTCGCATTTGTTGTTCTCTGCGGGTTTACTTATCGAGCGATAACGGCCCCTGTCGAAAGTTTCTGAAACCCATAGACTCTTTTAGTTGCCTTCTACGACAGGTAAGACATATCATAGTTTCATTCTGACAAGCCCGTGACAAAAGCATCATGATCCCAAGACTGACCACAGTCAGACCCATTAATATTTGTGGTTCCACTAATAGAAGAAGAATGCCCAATGCTGGGCATAGGCCTTCCTTAAGGATCTCCACGCCGATCGCTTTCGCCTATTCCTGGTTATGAGCACTTTATTAAATTTCAATGGATACATAAACTTGTGAAAACAAACTTTTATAAAGAAATCAATAATATAATTATTTATTTATATTTGCATATAAATAATATAGTTAAATATTGCACTTATCATCGGGGTAGTCCTGACAATTAGTACTAAGTTAATAATTCACTATAGTTATACGAAAAATATTCAAGATAATATATGTAATATTATCTTGTATATAAACCTATGCATTAAGTCTTAAACCTAGAGTTTATGTATTACATACGATAATGACTCAGCAATATATGTAATCAAATCCTCAATTTAGGTTAAACATATATAGTTATACACTGCAGCGATGTAAATTAACTACGTCTAAAAAAAAGGCTGTAGTCTGGCAAGCATTAAATTTTTACACTTCGAATGAAACTTGTTACAAATACTCGTCTTAAATCCTTTTGTACCAATCTCATGTGACAATAAAATAGAGAAATACCTATATTCAATTACTAAATACCAACCATAAGAGGATTTTACACGAATACCTATTCCCATATCGGATGTATGTAAGTAGAAATACCTTTTTCTTAAAAGGAGGACACCTCTCAAATGCCGCCTGTTGAACACTGATAATGCCTTCTATAGGAGCACGATCGAACCCATTCTATTGTGTAAAATAGTCCTTTTAATACCTAGCTGCTTATTCCCGGAGCAGGATTTTCTTAACCTATTGTGTAAATGTTTTTAGAGCGCGATAAGTAGCGCTACCTGAATATTAACATTGCCAATTCTATTTGTGTTGTACAACGGGTAAATGCATATTGTCTATTGGCTGTTGTCCGTGAATTTTATACAAAAACGCCATTTTGTTAACACTAAATCAAGTTATAGAGATTTAGTAATTTTTATTTATTTAATTCATTGTTTTATTAATAAAGATTACTTTAAAGTTACTCTTTAAAAGTCACAGATTCACATCTAGCTCTGTTTCTTTACAACTTAACTTCCTTTTTTGCTAACTTAATTCAATTTCAAAAAATGCTAAGTAACAATGAGGCCGCAGATAGTGACATGTACCTGGAATACTTTTGCTTCCACGCACATATACGGAGGATAATTAACTGGAATGGTTCGAAAAACCTCTTCGACCAACAAAACTTTACTGGTAGGTTTTGTGGTCGAAGACAGTCTAGGTATAAAAATTGCTGTGTTCCGGTTTGAACGGGGTTGTATCAAATGTAATAAATCTGGTAACGCGACTCAACATGTTATATCACAGGCGACGACCGTAATGTGGTGTTCTATACCAGCCGAACTAGTGCAACGTTCTTATCATGCGTATCACTTACCATCAGGTGAACGTCCCGCTCGTCTCATCGCTTAATTGTATGAAAAAACTTGCATTAAGCAGGCACCTCATAAGACTAGCACTTAGCCATTACGTCTTGGCAGCAATTATAACTTAATTCCATTCATTGACTCTGATCTATCAAAATTAAGAGAGATATATTCTCTAATATTATATTTTTGTATGATATAATAGTTTTATTACATAGTATTTTTTTTAAGTTTTATTTTAGTTTTATTTTTTTTAAGTATTATTTTTAAGTTTTATTACATATACATTAAACATGTTTTTCCTTTACTAATACGAACCACGAATATGAATTGTCTAGAGGGTAGTTTCCAGTAATCCTAATATGACGTAATATATCTATTTGAATATTTTTTTTATTGTAACGTAGTTCGTAATGAATTTTACAGTATTTTTATGTTACTACTTTGCAATTTCTTTTCATAGTTATTATATGAAATGTCATACTTTAAAAGCATCTTTCAATAACCCCATCGTAAAGGTTAAAGAACGTTTAGATGTATAATTAAAAGTTACGTATACACAAAAAGGCGGAAAAAATAAACAATGCCTTCACTTAAAGAGGTATAGCGCGACTACTTTATTTTGAGCTTCACGTTTTTTTCTATAGTATTTATGGTAACATTGTGAAGCTGATAATGAAATTAATGATTACTGAAAAAAAATATGTTTTTGATACTGAACTGATATATATAATAAATTGCATTGCGAATGTAAATATATTAGTTTTTACTCTATGCACTATTAGACTGTTTATCATAAATCATTATACTTGCTTATGACATTTTTGTGATAAAAGTAGTCTGTAAAGGGAAGAATGACATATTATACTAAAGTAGTTAACCTGATGGTTATATTTATACAATGGTCTAGCATTGGTCCTACATTTCTAGCACTTATCCTACATTAACATGGAATTACGTGTCAATAGACGATGAAGTGTGCTCGCTTAGAATACTCTGGTTCTCATATGTTGGTAGACAGACAAGACAGCATCGCTATTGTAACGGTAGACTGACGATATGAGGGTATGACTCGAGGGTTCGAAAAAAGTGTAACATCAACCAAACCCCACGATTTGTGGCCACGTAATCGAATCAGCGTTATAAAGCAAAAGCTTTGCCTTCGCGTAACGGATTAAGTTAAAAGTACAATCCATCACACTAATTCCTGATCTCTTTGTTATAATTGTTAATTTTAATATCAGTTGTTATTTATTGTAGAGTGAAATCTAAGAAGGACGATATAAAAGTAACAAAGTTTCAAGGAATTATAAGCGCCGTTCCTCACCTGTCAAGTAGATTCGCATAAATATAAAAGTGAATGATGTTCGCGTTGAAGCTGTCAGAGCTTTGAGCTGAGCAATTAATTATTATTTTAATTGAACCAGTCGAGTAGTTTACGCAGAGTGATCATTGTGACATACCATGTAAGAACATCTATTGTGCAAGTTACAATTTCATAGCATTCATTATGAAGTATGACGATACATATCAATTATAATAATGAGGGTACTTACTAACCGTTAAACCTATTATCACCTAACATCGTAAAATAAAATGGCTTGATGATATTTAAAATTGTTGAAATATAACTTATTAATACCTACGTACCTTCCTTTATATTAACGTATGTGACATCAAGTCCGCCATAAAATAAATTCTTTATTATTTATAATCCAGCAGTTATGTAGTCACATGAACAAGTGGCAGTCATTCGTAAAATGTTCTTCACAGATAATTATTCAAGTTTTATCTTTATTATCCCTCTCTCGAAAAGAACTTTAATTGGTGCCACATGTTTCAAACGAGCGGAGTTGCCTCTGTTGACAACTTACGAACGCACATTTGGTAACGAAATGTTTTCTCGTCTTTTTAATTTAACGTATGTGTTATCATTTTTATTGCATTAAAAAAAAAAACATCCCTCCTCACACCGTAATGCTCGTATAAAACAAGATACGAACTAATCAACCGCAACCCCTGTAAATACATTCAAAAGAACAATGTTAAAGTGCAAAGTAAAGAGTGTAAATACTCTCCTTAGGCACAGTTTACGGCTCCTATTTCAGGATATTGTTCCCGAAAAAGAAACGTAGTTAATTTTTTATCACCGAAATTTATAGTCAAAGTAAAGGAAGTTCGAAGTGTAAAGGAAATTGAAATAAATCTACCACAGATGCTTCGACTCATTCACAGGCCATAAAATGTACACAGCGAAAGGGTTATAAAATATTCACTCCCCTTGTACAAAAATAGAAACCATATATATAGCATCATGACAATTAACGTTACCTGTGAAAATAGATTTAAATCATATATAGCATTAAAAAAAAATCGTATAACCATTATATTTTATTTTTACTTGTAATTTAAATCTTTAAGAGAGCGCTAAGTAGGCTAAGTCAAGTGCCGACGAGAGATTCAATAATTTATAATTTCACATAATGCAGACCCATTCAAGTTGGTCTACAGTAATGTTTGCATTCTACTCTTCGAGCATCACTTCTCGTGCTTATATTATCTCTTATACTTCATTAATTAACATTCATACTTTTTATGGTCAATTTAAAAAACACACTGTATGTACCAGATATACCGAAATACACATACCTACAAAACAAAAATACTTATCATTTCGGAAATAACACCACTTATTAATAAATCTTCAGATACCAAGAAGTAAGTTAAATGATAAATTACAATGCATTTTAAAGTTTTACTTAGATGTAATTTAAATGTTCTGTGTATTTCGCACAAGGTGTTAATTTTACTTCGTGCCCTAAATATGCTCATATTGAAAAACCATATTAAATAATATTATAACTTAAAGATTTAGGGTTTAATATTAGTCGTACTAACGAGTTTCAACTTCGTCGGCATATAGTCAGCTCAGATGATCCTTTTATTTTTATGAGAGAAAAAGTGCGGCAGTTTTTATGTTAAGCCATAAACTTACGACCAAAGCAAACCGCATCGAGACCGCTTCAGCAGTTTCCACATAAATAGTAGCTAAAGATATACAACTTGACGATGATATGATAGCAACATAACATTTTAATATAAATATTATTAGCATCTAATTTTAGTTAGTAAAAGAAGAATAACACGATCTTTATATACAATTTATACATATATGAAATATGATTATATGTAAATGTCTCAGACATAATAGACATATGAAACCTAGTATATAATGGATTGCCCCATTTACAAAGTTATATTAAAACAGAAAATATAAATAAATGTTAAGATAACAAGTAGTAATAATAATCAGTTAATTAGTAATAAGATAACTACGGTTATGTTTTTAAAATATTACTAATAATGCTGGTGATAGGTCTCCGCTGCCGGAAACCGTCTAGGTACCACCGCAGCGCCTAGTTCTACCGCCAAACATTAGTGTGCAAACATTGCTATGTTCCGGTTGATAGGGCGCTGTAGCTATTGTAATTACTGGGGTAACGAGGCTTAACATGTAATGTCTCAAGGCGACGAGCACAATATGTGGTGCAGTTTATCTATATACATATCATCCGAACTAGCGTCACGTTGTTATCGAGCAGGCGTAGAATTTACCATCATGTGACTGTCTTGTCCGTCTCGTCGCTTCATAGAATAAAAAAAAATGCACAAATAGCTAATAAGTTTTTTAGTAAGAATAACTAGTAACCACGTCACAATCACGAGCAAGTCGTGCACCTGATGGTAATTGATACACTTGCCTATGTTTGGCAGCAGAAATATGCTCAGCGGTGATACCTACTTATACGATCTCCAGGAACAGAGACTTACCAACAGTAAAGATAAAGAAAAATTACTATAACTAATAGAATTAAATTTATCTAAATACTTAAATATCAAGGCAAATGTAAACCCTGTTTCGGAACATGAGAGAAATTGTATAATATATCATACTCAGTGAATTTTAATATAACAGTTTAATGAGTATCAAAAGGAGTAATATTAGTTTTAAATAATAACATTAAGTATTATTATTAACTTAAGTAAAGCGTGCCAAGTTTTATTCAGCAATAATGATTTATACAGAGTGAGAGTGAATTCTGCTTTACGACGTCTGCGCATTGTAAAATGTACTGAAATGCATGCTGCATATAATTCAGGCGAGTAATGGAGCGTCGTGTGTTATGAGGCAGGGCTACTATGAACCGAGATGCAGATCATAACGAATCAGGACACTGGGTTGTTATTACTGGGGTTCGTATTGTTTTAACCTATTTTGTGTGTGAATCAAATTTTTGGTTTTACACCTCCAGATTTAAATACCAATAATGTTTCTGTTTAAGAGCAAAGTTATTCTTTTTTATACAAAGAAGATGAGCGCGACGTTCATCTGATGGTAAGTACGCGGGCTCATAACAACGTGGCGCTAGTTAAGATTTCTTAGTACCACATTGCGCTCGTCGCCTTGAGACATGAAATGTTCAGTCTCGTTACACTAGTAATTTCACTACTTACAACTCCCTTCAAATCGTATAACAGTAATGTTTGCACAGTACTGTCCGGCGGTAAAAATAGGCGCTGCAGTGATACCTATCCAGAAGGTCACTTTTTCTTAATCAAATACATAGAAATCGACAATAAGTATTTTAAATAAGAAATTTGAAATTATCTAAATATTCGAACTTGTTCTATTAGGCTAAAAATTAAGGTTTTTTTTTATCCTATTTACAGTAATAGTCAAATAGCAAACGTGCGATTTTAGTTCACCATGGTGAGTTAATAGTATTTATTAAAAGATAAGAACTTAAAAGAATTTATGATACTAGAAATTATTTGCTTCAAAATTTGCAACAAAAACCATAAAAATTTGAATTTTTTATTATAATGTAATTATAACATCATAATATTTTAGTAAAATATGGCTTTTTTTTAACACAACAAAAATGTTAAATATGAAATCTTTCCTGATAACGATTAAATAAAAGAAACAATATCCTGTATTAATTTTAGTAAATCCTTATTATTGTATACATAATAAAGTTATTAACGAAAATTTTGTGCCGAAAAACGTTTTCTTTTAATTCAGTATTTTCATATAGAAAGTAGTATAACTTATTGACCGATTTGTTACCAGTCATTAACGTGATTTGGCGAAATAATACATACGTACACGGTTATCTATAAAAACAACATTTGTTAACAAAGGTTAGTTAATCATTGTAGGTTTTCCTCAGCGTGATTTTCTCTTTCCTTATTTCTTTATTACGAACCATTCAATGGTACAAGAGAAGAAAAACCACCTACGTCTTTGTAAAAACAATTAAATATCATTTTCGTGGAATAATAATTTCTTTTTTGAAGCAATCATCACCACACAAAAGAGGCCAGCTAAATTCGTTTCATAAACTTGTCGGCTTTCATCAATAAATCCGTCGCTTGATTTATTGACAGTTGCGTCCTATTCTCAACAGATTCGATATAATTTGTTAGCCAAATAATCCCGGATTTCGATGCGGACCCCGCAACGTTATAAATGAAAGCGTTTGCAATAAAAGCTCGGAGACAATTACTGTTCGTTGTAGACGAAACGAGCTAAATTTCACTCGCATTATGGCATATAATAGTAAACAGGAGGCGATGCGTGCGTCACCCCACGCGGACGCGCATCGATATGTTACGCCCAGATCCCCTCTGTCTCTAAATGCACAACGGGAGATCAGAAAAAAGAAGCTTTAGGGCATGAGCTGGCATTGTAATAATGTGAATATTTATGCCCCAAGCACGTGCTGATTTGCCGTAATGGTTACATGAAATTGTCATTTAGCTAATAACGTTAGTAAAAAAAATCTTATCTTCATCATCAGCAACCGACAGACGTCCGACTATTGGTCCCGCAATGATCGTATACAGCGTCTGCCTGAGAACTACACCAGATCTAGATAACACTATTTTCTTATTAATCCATTTTTTATATTAATTGTTTGATAAAGTTAAACCCAAAATAACTAAATAACATATTTTTCTATGGATACATTAAATTCATAGCGATTGAACATCGTTACGAAAAAAATTGTAAGATTATAGGTTCCGCAAACCATATTTCTGTTACTATACAACCTTAATTACTAATAAAGTATTCATTAATATTATTGTAAAAACAGACTGAGCAAAAATAAAAAATGTTTCGTGCATCTATTAGCTTTTTTAATGTCAAATTGTATAGCATCTTCTCGTACGAATAGAGAATATTGATTTCTAACTATCAGACACGACATGAGAAGATCAATAGCAGGGGATAATCGAATTTTTGCCTTGTTCGAACAGAAGGTTCAATGGGGATATTTTCGCCTCAAGGGGCAAGGTCTGCAAAATGTTTTTAAGTCTATTAAGACGACTTCCTGTATTCCCGAGGGAATGCATGCTTTAGGCAGGACGGAAGAATAACGTGAATTTCTTGCAGAATAAAAATTTTGAGATATAATTTGAAAGTGATAATATCTTGTGTTAAAGTGTATTACGTTTACTGAATTGTATGCATATTGATGAATGATATATTCCTGCTCAATATTAAAATCGTGTAGTATTGTAACGTACAGATAAAGCAATGGATTCTAAGAAAACGAAAGCTGCAGGTTTTCAATTAGAAATCCTCGGGACACTCGCATCGCTAAGCAACAGCGGCGGAACCGCTACCGAACAAAGAAATCAGACTAAACTCTCACTCATCATGATTTATTGTGCAATGTCCATAAAATGGAATTGCGGATTGTAAACTACGCCACAATTTTATAGGCGGACTGATCCAACTGATGTAGGGACATTCGGCACCTCGGGGGACGCAGGGGGGACGATATAACAATGTTACTGAAGTTCAAGCAAGGCCGAGGGCCATTGCCGGGGCAAATTGTGAGCGTAGGGTCACAGCTCGACTATTTGCTCGGCCAAATTACTCCGTCCGAGGTAAACACGACGTGTGTTATTTAATAAATGTAGCGTAATTGCACCGCCGTTATTTGTCTGTACGGCTTTTAATAAGAGTAAAGCAACAGCTGACAGAGTTATAGATGCCATAACTGTATCACACGCAGTATTAAGAAGCAAAATAATTGCGCTCCGTACACCGAGAATCCATTTTATAGCGGAGATGAGTTATGAAAGTGACAAGTCCGATTAAATTGATTTAAACTTACCGCAACAATAATTAGATTTGCGATTAAAGTGAACAAATTGACGATTCCCTGTCATTTTGCTGTGATTTACTTATTACTTTCAATTTCTATAATAACGAATAATGTACTAAATAAATTTAACTGAGTTTCTAAAACACCGGTAAGATAATAATAAAAAATAAGGCAGTATTATAGCTATTTGAGTAGTATTTCTCATAATAGGTATAAAACTAGTTTAGAAGAAGTATACATGGTATAATAACCGGTCTACTGTATGAGTAAACGAGAGCCATTCGCTTTGTAGTGATATCACTAAAATCATAAGTAAATTATAAAAATCATTAATACCATTTAACATAAGCTTTAAGTGATATATTAAGAGAAGTAAAATAAAGGAGTTTTTAAATAGGTTTCAAATAATTTCTAAATCCGCGAGGATCTGTTAAAAATGTACCTGTGACAAGCGCTGGAGCTGTGCTATTAGTCATGCAAATCTATTGATCCGATTAAGTCATTCAAAAAAGACCAGGCTCCCATTAATCCTAACCAAATACCCTTTCGTAAATGAAATATACCGTTTCAGAATCAATTTGGACTGACAAATGACAAATGCGTAGTCATTCGTCTCCTTTTGTAACAGTATCTAACAGATTCATTGACGTATCGTTACTGGAATATTTATTGATTTTACGATCATTTGCTATCATTTTATCAACTCATAAACCGTACTTTATATTTAACGTAAATTAGAAATACTTTAAAATTAATGTATTAACAGGAGATAATAGCACGGGTTGTTTTAGTAAGATCATCGGCAATCAACGTCAAATTATCTCAGCCCAATTAACGTTTCTAGTTTTAGTTTCTAACACACAGTTTTTCATAGAGTAAATATTTTTTTTATTATCTATATGTGCAGGATCGCGGATAGCTAATAAAGTTCACGTTGGCACTACCGTTCCCATCGGATACATCCGACATAGCAAGAACAATACTCTTTTGTACAATCGAAGCGGTCCGCTGGTTCTGTGGCATTGTATCTGTAGAACTCTTTTCACCCCCCTTGATCATGTCGTTCTATTTTTACTAAACACAAAAGAAATTGACTGCATAGTAGACACCGTATAATACACCATTATAAAACATTAAAAATTAACAAAAAAAAAACTACTTAAAATCTAGATTAATTTACTGTTAAAAATGCTATGAAAATATCAAAAACTAGATTAGAAGGGATAGGAATTTACGATCAGAAATAATAAGTTTAACTACCATAGAGTAATTAAATTCCAATGATACTAATATCATAAATAACAAAGATATTAAATGGATATAAAATACAAACAATTTTTAATAAATAGCTGTCGTGGAGATTGATCATGATGAAAGAATAATAGTTTAAGAAATTAGTTAAAGGAAATTTTTAAGTGATATCACTCAAATGACACTGATGCCAATGGTCCATACAAGTAGAGTTTGAACGTGATATCACAAATACCGTGTTCCTATTTCGTCGATATTAGAAATTGTTATAATATATTCTAGAAATGAAGACATTTGTTCGAGTAAATTATTTCATCAGAACTTTCCATAACAAGGTTTATTTTATCAATTCTTGATAATCGTTTATTTGTATTGATATCTTACGGAAATTATTTCACAGATCTAACTATAAACTAATGATATGCATTAAGATTTTACTTGTACTAATGACTCCGTCGCAAGGGGTCATCTTTCCTGTGAACCTACGGGCGATAGTTAGGGCAACATGCCTCCAGTGCACAAGCACAAATCTGAGGTATACCGACTTAAACCATATCAACTGGCCACATCGCATCAGACCTTCGCTTCTAGTTGTGTAGGTTCCTCTTCGCTTACCGTGGATGATCAAATCGGGCCTGCTAAGCGTGGACATGCCACCGCTACGACAAAACGAGAACCAGTTGGGAAGTACTTAGAAATGCTCTAATTTACTATGGCATTAGTCTGCTAAAGCCCCGATTGTTTTGTACGAAATCAGTTGATCGAAATTAACTTCGCCAGCCATTTTAATTCAAAATGGAAGTCCGCTTTTATCCTTTAAATTATCGATATATCTATTTACTGCGGTGGAAAATTTAATTAAACGGCCGAATCAATTATGATTACTCACGAATGAAACATGTAACTATGGTTTATTAATATTCTCAGGCAGTTATTTTGTCACCGCTTTAGTTGAAAATCGTTAATTGACTGAATCATTATCGGCAACTCTGTTGTGAGGATATAAACGTTAAAACTGCGATTCTGAAAATTTTAAATACACATTTATTGCATTAAAATTTCATAAGGGTACTGTTATGTAAAAGTTCTAACGTGCACTTAGTTATTATTCCCCTACGTATCACCGTAAAATTTTTCTTGTCGATAATTTATTTCTGAATATATATATGCACGTATATGTAATCCGCACTGGTATATACTCGATATGTGCAGCGTGTGTATCGAAAATTGTTTTCACAGATTTGTTTTAAAACTACACCACGGCTCTATGCGAACATCCTTTTCTCATTTCATATTATAGTACAAAATCATTCTTCACTGCTCATTACAATGTTACATCGAAATCACTAAAATAATTGTGTTAGGTAATGGATATGTGCTTAGTGACATGCAAATGGCGGCGCAATGATTCCGTCCAATTAATGTCAATATGTTAATAGCATGCAGTGTCAATGATGCTACATTTCACCAGACTTCATTATCATCAATGCATTACAATCATGGGACCTGTCCATACGTATTTATTATTCATACTTAGACAAATTGTTGTGATGTTTATATTAAACACTGTTTTTATTATTTTTTTTAAAATTTTACTTTTCATCATAAATGTAACTATGTAATTATTACATTTATATATTATTGAGCTTAGAGACCAAATTCTTTATGCATACTTGAAAATTGTTTAGTATTCTTAAGCAAGCATTGTAGTTATAGTAATATTACATAAAAAGGTCCTAAACGGGAATATAAAAAAATATTTGTTATTTACACTACTTAACAGTATTAAACAAATTAATCAAATTTTTTTATCTTATTCCATGCGTTTGTTATCATAGTAATTTTTTTATAGCACAAAGAAACAACTATTATTTGTACAGTTAAATATTCACTGAGTATACATATATATTTACTCATTGGAAAAATTTAATCTGTATTCATTAACACTATAAACGTATACTTAGCAAACTATAATTGTATTATTTAAGCAGCTCTCCACTCCCCAGTGATTGTTCGAGAAATGTTTCAATCTCTATCCTCATTTAGTGCGCGCTTATCGCGGATATTCAACGAAAGCTAAAGGCTGCAGGAGTGGATGGCGGGCCGGGCAACAGGCAGGGCCCACACAGTTAGGCTCAATTTTAAACAATTACTGTTGAGCGAAGGGTAAATGTTTGTGTTCGACTTAGAGAGCCGGTGGATCGCCCACACGCGCGCCTGACAGGTATTCATTACACTCACGATGCACACGATGCTGCCTCCACAGCGAACAGGCTCGGAAATGAGGATTTTAATTTCTTTTTCAATTTACAATTCTTTCAAGGCAGACGGGCTGTACGAGTAAATTGTGTAAAATGCAGAATAGCCCACTCTGCAATTATTTCTCGTGAGCAAATTATAATGGGATAGTTATTGTACTGATATGCTTTTAATCCTGCTGAGAACTTATCATCACATTCAGGCAATAAAACTATTGTACAAATTAATTTGTCAGATAAAGGGTCTAGTATAGCCAATCTATATGAATATTAGTTTGTGATATTAAAAAACAAAGCAGATAAATAAAAATGAACACAAAGAAGTCTTATCTTATAAGACCAATCGATTTTGCAACTAGTTGTAGAAATTGAAAAATGTCAAAGCTGTTGACAAAATTGTTGCATATGAAAAAAAAAATACATTACCATATGTCTATTATGATATAGCAAGTATTGGAGTGGTAGAAATTAAACACATTTCATCATTACCATTTAAACGCTTTCTCTTTTCTTTCAAATTTTCGGTTATGTTTATGTTGTTTTGAAGCTTATGTTATCGCGGTTGAAGTAAAAGATGTACTTTGGCTACGCTTACGTGAACTTAACACGAGACTCTAAATCTCATGAAGTTCCTTTCTTCAGACAACGTGAATTTATATCTTCAACTAGATTTGATAATAACGTTCGTCTAGGTGGCAACATACGGAATTATCTAGGAGAGCGCAAGACAAATGTTTAAACAGAGCTTTATTGTGTTGGCGCTTATCCCATCCACGCCATGTCTTAGTATCGCTTATCAGTTTCGACCCACTATTTTAGATATTTAAGAATTTATCTAGAAACGTATTGTTTTAATTAAATTCATAAAAATATTCCCACATTTCTAAGCTGGAAGTTACTCTTAAAAGAGTGGTAAGATTTTTGGAACTCGCTTAGCTATCTATCAATACTAAATATGTTTTCATAATAACTCAATATTCAGTATAACAGAACTTACTTCTGGATAAGCCCGCTTCATCATCCAAGGCCTCATTGTCATCTAACACTATTTAGAATTCTGGTGAGTTGATATAAAGAAGTATATTTACATTTTATTTCTAAAATATATATTTCAGAGAATGATGCCATATGCCTTTTTTTCCTGTTTGTTTTATAACATACAAAAATTAAATTTTATAAAGAACAGTGGTTTTCTGGAGGTATGTAATTTGTAATCATTAGAATAACATTAACTTAATTTTTTTAAGTTCATTCCGACAACCCTTAGTTCCGCTATAGGCACCAGTATCCTGAGGGGTGTGACGCCTTAGAAATTTGATACGCATTTGTGATTTATTGAAATATCTCAAACATCTTGGTGTTAAATAAAACGCGCTTAGGGGAGATAAAACCTTAGTTTGCTCCACAGAGCAAGGATCGTCTTACAAACAATAAATCATGCAGTCATCCGGTAAAAAACATAGAGGTGTTAAGTTGAAGAGATACAAAGAAGAAATGTAAATATACAAGGGATCTAATTTGAGACAGATGTTTATTGAAATTGGAGGATAATTTGTTCAACAACTTACATTATTATACTCGAAGAGTCTATGGCATTAATGATACGACTGATAGTATCATGATGTTCAGTAATGGATTTTTTTAATAGGTTAAAGTATAACAAAAAATAATGTTGTTTTAAGTCTACCGTAGACGATAAAGTCGGAAGTATAAAATGGGACCGTCGTTGTCTTCAAAGTTTGAATTCATTTTTCTCGGTGTAGCCAGTGGCTAATTATAATTGATAATTCGCCACATTTTTTTTTACATTTTTTATTAGCTTCTGGGAATGTAGGACGAGGGTGGTCGGACACAGCACAGCGTGCTCTCACATAATTAGCGGACCCGTATCGCGCGCGCCCGCACCTACTTTGCATATTTTGTTTGCGCAAACATCGCCACTGTTTGACTGTTAAAATCAAGGATCTTTCGGTTACAAACTTTACGAAGGGACAAACAGGCAAAACCGTTGGTCATCCCTTTATTTCAACAAATTTAACACGTGTTCCATCATATTACAGGATAAATATTAAGAGTGTCTTCATCCATATTGTTTCAAGATATTAAAGGAGTTATTTAAAGCATCAATAACTTAATCCCGCCATAACTACTGTGTGTTATAAAAGTTGTCGAATGATTGAGGAGTTCAGAAGTTTGAAATCATTAAGAACAAATTTTTATGTCAAACTTCAGAGGTTACGTAATTTTTGTTAAAAAAAATAAAATCCGAACAGCTTTCCTCTTATAAAAATCTATTTTCATGTTACTAGACAACAAAGACGGACCTTTTAAGGGTTTCAATTCATTGAGTGATCCCAAAAAAGTTGGCAGATTTTTTCATTCTTTTAAGAATTACATATTGTGCAATTTTTTTTTATTTATTGGTAGAGGTTGTCCTTTGATGGTTCGTGAAAGGATTGTGTCGCCTCTCTGAAGGGATTTGTGTACTATTACATGACAAAGCCTGTGTTAGAATATTTATAATAAAAGAACTTGTACAAACACGTATTTATAGAGAAAACATTATATGTAAAACATATTTAAACCATCTCCATGGAGATTTGTTACTGGCCTTATAACACAAAGTTCCCTCGTTTAATTCTGGAGCCTTAAGTAATGAAGAGGATGGTAGATTTTTTTCAACCGTCACGATGGTAACCACCTTCATATTGTACATCCGGCATCATATAGCTTATATTATATTACAATACTGTGTTAACTGCTGTGTTCATAGGCCACGATGTTCTAAAGAAATCTAAGTTATATGGAGACCTTAATTATAAACAAAATAACATATATAGTACTGTAATATAAAAAATAAACTTGTGTGATGCCGCAGAGCATTAGTAGGTGAGTATCAGCTAATACTCACCATGGTACAGAGCATATAATAAAAAAATACAGTTTTCAACAAAATCCGTATATAACAAGAAAAATTCCTAAGCTATGTTTTTTTAAATTCTTCGAAACAAAGAAACGAACGAGACTTTCACCTGATGGTAAATGATACTTCTGCCCATAACAGCGTGACGCTAATTAGAATGCATCACATAGTGTTCATCACTTTGAGACCAAGCATCACATAGTGCTTGTTACCTTGAGACAAGATGTCGAACAGCGTTACCTCTGTAATTTAACTAGCTACAACGCCTTTAAACCCAGAACATAGTAATGTTAGCAAACTCCTGTTTGACTGCGGAAATAGAAGCTGCGGTGGTACCTACTTAGTCTACGGCAACAGGAAGCTACCGTCAGTAGATGTGTCAGGGGAATCATAGGTGCATTAAAAAAAGTATCCTTCCAATCAAGCTTTATCATCCATAGCCTCCTCGTCGGTTAAAGTTAGATGAAAATAAAGTAAGTTAATTATAATGTAGAAAAAAATTAATCTCATAATTATTATGAAATTCACTTTTGACAAAGGATTCTCTTTTTGGTCTATACAAAAAGAGAAACATTAAAAACAAAGTTTCAGAAGGATTACGAATTCCATTTTCTTACTCTTTGTATGCATACAAGTATTAAGAGAAGCAATTTCTTTTCACATTATAGCCGCTATATAATTTTGTATCTATGATCTTCTGCGCTAAAAGCGTGCTACATTTAAAAGATACACTTTTAATAAATGTTTCAAATCTCACCGAAAATGACGAGATCGTTTATAATTAGTTAAACCTAGCGGACGTTCTCTTATCGATGTTTCTTTATACTTATTCTATATATCGCTATTAAAACTTTTTTATAATATAGAATTGTATTATTACAAAGCAACAGAACCATCTAGTAGTAAATGACAACAAAATAGACAGCGGAAATATCTTTGTTATCCAAAGTATGGTCGATTGAACTGTTTTGATGATGCAGTGGCATCTGAGGACGAGTTACAAAGGGATTTTGTATGAAATGAGTTTCAAAAGTAAGTATTCTCAAACAATTATTTCTTCATATTTACCACTGCCATATTAACAACCCCGAACAATACGAATACAAGCAGACTAAGGAACGTATTAAAGATTAAATTATATATGAATACGCATACGTCTAATTCTCAACAGCATTAGGAATATATTACCTGTATCCAGCTATAAATACTTATTGCTGGTTGTAACAATTAAAGGTGATAAAATGCAACCCTCTCAATTTAGTGCCTCAGAGAGAGAGGCATATACTTCTTTGATTCGTTAATATTGACTATTATTCTATATAATAACATAAACCGAAACTCGTTTGTTTGACTATAAGGAAACTGTTTTTTCTTATCTTGCGAGAAGAAAGTCACAAATCAATGTTATTAAGATTAATATTTATAGTACGATGCTGCTTACAGCATCGTACTATAAATATTAGTCTAAAATTGCTCTCTACTCTAAAGTAGAGAGCAATTTTAGACTAAGAGTAAGAGAATATAAGGTTAAAAAGGTAAATAAGTCCGTGGGTTTCACATCAAAAAACACAATGTGAGAAACCCTTAAAAGAATTATACAATTTTCCTTTTCATTTAGTACGGACGTAAAAGGTGGATGTATATTGTGCCCGTAATAATTTTCCACTTTCGCGAGCCATTTACATAAATTGGAAGTTACGATTGTACGTTACTTGAAATAAAAAAAAAGTGTAATAAAGTGTCACATAAACAGTAATTTTGTAGCAGAACTGCTATTACAAATAACAACAAACAACTATACAATTACACCGCGTAGAATTTTTAAATGGTCGCATTTTTCTAGCGACTTAGCCCTTAATATTGGGAGCGATATATCTAATGCCCGGTGATTTATGGAGTACTGTACTCCCCGTATTACTTACTTTTTAAAGGGAATTTAGGGTAGATAACACCCGCAGTGTAAAGCCGAACACGTTTTTGTTTTTAACTCTATTATTAAGATAGAGCATTAAGTGCATTTTTTTGTAAATCACCGGCCGTTTTTTCCATAAATCAAATAAAGCCTACTGCCGCTTTGTATCGGATAAAATAGTACAAAATTTTATATTCAATACTATAAGTAATCTAAGCTCTGGAATTTTGTAGGAACAATCTAAAATGTATGTATGTATGCTTTCATACATATTTAATTTTCTCTCTTATATAATATAATAATATATATGTTTTAAATAAATAATTCCGTAAATATTCCTAAATAAAATCTCTTAGTGTCTGATCAAAACATAACATGCTGAATACGTAAGAATAACAGTGGTAATTGTTGATTTCTATTATTTACTTAGTGTTGCCTATGTTTGTGCTTCAATATATTGCAGGAAGTCACTGATACCTTCCTTAGTAGATCGCAGCCCCTTGCAAGTCTATCAGAGTGACCACTCCGGGGTTTTATTAGATGAAAGTTCCGCATAACCCTGAAATCACACTGAAAAGTGTACCCTTTAAGGATTCGGAAATCGTCCAAATATGTACCACTGCAGCTTTTATTTCTGCTGCCAAGTAGTAGTGTAGAAACTTTATTGTGTTCCGATTTAAGGGCCATTATACCAATGAAATTACTGAGGTATCCAGACTTAACAGCTTATGTATCAAAGAGACGAACATAATGTAGTACCGAGCGATTCTAGATATATATCATCATAGATACTGGAACATTATGTATCAGGTCTTTCTCGCTTTATCACAGAAAAAAAAGGTTGCTTTAATAGTCTTTGGTATTATTATCTAATAAATATTCATTAATTTACTAATGATTCCAAGATAACCATCTGTCCGGAGAGGAACAGTATGAAATCGTACATATAATCGCTATTGTTGCAACATAAAATTACTGTTCATATTATCAAGAGCGCATTTCCCTGGGGTAAGGCCGACCATTAACGCCAACTGTTCGCATCGGCTCTCCTTACTATCGTAGGTAATATATTGCACACGCGGCACCAGTGCTGCTGGATGTGCTGAGTTATGATTAATAAGCTTTTGGTCGTGGCTTACGTTGTGGTGAAATGTGTCCTCCTTTATTAATTGTACAGTCTTTAGGGTACGATCGCATCCGTACCTATTTACTGCCGCCGCATATCGTTTTAATTAATTTATATCGATATAGATTACTAATGAAAACCTTTTCACTTCGATGTTGTTAAAATAGTAAATTGTCATTAATGATATAGTTAATTTTTTTTTTATTTCAGCGTTTTTGAAGTTTACCTATTAACATATTTCCATGAGGAAAGCACGAACTTTTATAAAATATGTATGCACTTTTTAATCTATACCTATATATATATGAGAGATTTCCATCTATGTGGAGATGATTACGATATCTGTGAAACCATAAAGGGAAAAGATTTGAAATTTTGGTTGGAATATTTCTTTTACCGAGTATAGGTCAGCTAAAAACTGATTTTATAAAATGTTACCTTCAAAAGGTGTTGCGGAGTTGTTACGGCCGGCAAAGCATGTGAGGAACAGCTAGTAGTTGATACAAAATTTTATAATAAAGTTAATAATGTTCCTTTATCCAATATAGGTAAATATTGACATCCGCGGCATTACACTTTCGCTGTCCTCAGTGAGAACAATATACCAACACTATACATCTACTTTCGCCCACATTATGAGATCTTAAATTTATCACCTTCGCAACCACTGTTTGTGTTTCTCTTCTAACACCATTCGGCGCAAACAAACTAAAACATGAGGTATATGTTCCGGTAGTTTATAAAAGACACAAATTCTTTTGAGAGTATGTCAAATATAATTTAAAACACATACGATGTTTTTAAAACTTAACTAAATTAATACGATTGAAAATTACAGTGCACTTTGTTGATTTTTAGATCCTACTGCAAAAGATAACAGACTCATGATAACTTTGTAACGAGTTGTAAGTGGACCGCCCCTCCCCTCTCATTACAATATCATCGTTCATTATTAACATTGTTAATTATGCGAAACTTGTTGGGCATGCACCAACAATGGAAATAATCACGCAATATGCAATGCAAAGAAAATTTACATATTTTTTTAATCATTAACTATTAGCATAATAAAGTACACGGTTATGATGTTTGCACAAGCTTTAACTTTTTTGCATTTAGCTAATTACTGTTCGTTAACAAGAGAGTTTTCTTAGATTATTAAAGTTTTTTTTATCATGCAAATCGTTGCTGTGGTATACGTTTTCATTAGGTTTTAGTTTTTACGTTTTTTTATTTAGAGAAATAAAAATTTCATCCATTCGTATACGTATGTTCTACTTACTACTACTTCAGTATAAGAAATTTGTTAATTTGTAAAGAGGTTTTATATAAAAGAATTTTTCATTATAAAATTATGATAAAATATTCTCTCAAATATTTTTGCTATTACATATTCAAAGAATTCTTGACTACTATGAAAATCAATATTATCATATCCTCCTGGTGGTATGTCTCTCTTTCTTTCCCCTGTAGTCTCCTATTAAGAATAGGACTAAGGTAAGCTTTGTCTGTCGTAGAAACAGACTAAAAGAGTTTTCGGATTGAATTCGGCTTTGAAATTGGGATCTCTCATTGTCCTAAGCGAAAGATCAGCTGAACATCCCACTCATCTCGTCGGTTATTTGAGCAAAAAAAGTTCATAATTTAAAACATAGAGAAGAGCGGCTACCAAGTTTTTAGTATTATCTAAAAACAATCTAGATCTGGTACCATCACTGTTGTGAATATAACAAAAAATATTTTAGTAGGAAACTTCTAAAGTATTCAATTAAAAAACCTTATCAACGGGTCGGTTAAAAAACTTCGATTCAGGGAATAGCTTTTAATTATGGCGAGCAAGACAAGGAGTTCGTAGCTTTTTATCAGGCATTTGACATGACGTAGGAGTTCATTAGCGTCATGCAAATATTCACTTTGAATTAATGAACAGAAACTTCACTGACCCCAATTTTTTTTATTTTACCAATGGTGCGGCTCTTTCAGTTGTTCATTATAACTATAACATAATGAAACCGTAGTGGTAAATAGTATTTAAATAGTATATATTTACGGATAAACATTATATTAATTTAATGAATCTGTAAGTAACCAAAACTATTAAATCTACATATATATTTTAAATCTTAGGTTTGTCTGTAACTTAACTATGCAATTAAGTAATTGTTTTAAAAATGTATATTTAATAAAAGAAAAATTTTTGAACTAATATGTTAAACGCTTGTTATACAGGTTGGCGCAAAAGTAATCCTCCTATCAGAAAATGCTATAAATTTTGCCTTGATGTAAAAAAATTAAAAGACCAAATAAAAATAATCCACAAGAAGAATCAAAGTTTTTAATTTTTTTTTTAAATTACAGCCAAAAACATCAGAATATACATATATACAAAATGAAAAACTTTGATTCTTCTTGTGGATTATTTTTATTTGGTCTTTTAATTTTTTTACATCAAGGCAAAATTTATAGCATTTTCTGATAGGAGGATTACTTTTGCGCTACCCTGTATAAACATAATAAAAAAGCAGATCTAAAAACATATTTAAGTAAAAATACCAACTATATCTGAAAACTTATCTAGCAGTGTCTAAAATAAAGATCCATTTATTCAAAAATAGATAGAAATACTTTTTGAGCGTCTGTTTTTCAGAGTTTACCACCGCGCCGGAAGAATGTGGCAAACAAACTCTGGTCTGATCTGATTTTATATAAAATGTACTTCGGCATCAACTTTTTTCACTTATTGTTGATGTCGATGATACATACCACAAATCTCAGTCATTTAAGTAAACATTCAGCTCATAATAAACTTGTTACACAGTGCCCCTAATTTTATTTTTATTTATGTACTCAGTGCGGAAATATATGATTTTGCAACTTGTAATATCGCAATGATTATCCATCAAACAAGTCATTTATTTTAGATAATCTAAATTGAGACTCAATAAAGATCTACAGAATAATAAATTGACAAAAGCTATGCCACAAAATAGATATGGATTTAGAAGAATGACTAAGAGAGCCGACCCCAAGTAAAGTTGGGACATGGTTTAACGAGAAGAAGAATAATTTGAACTGAGGCTGTGTTTCTAATTCTCACTTTTTATATGACAGTTGTGCCTCGGATTAACGGACACGAGGAAATATTTTTACACACATACATTAAGCTAGCGTATATATATAGACTAGATACAGTTAAAATATTCTGTTTTCTGTTTGAACAATATCAATCTAAATAATACAATTGTATAACATGGACTTTAAAACATTAAAATCGCAATGAGCGCCAATGTATCTGCTCAGTGTGCTACAAATGGAACAACTAAGACGTTCTCATAAACACTTAAAGCCACATTCTAAGATTTAGGGCAAGATAGGAGCGTCATCACGTGTGAAAGTAGCAGGGTGCTTTTAAGCTCTATATTTTTACGTCGACGCCGGTAGTTGATATTTATAAAGACATTATTACAATGACATAGTAATAATATAAAAGAACTGAAAAATTCAAAAATTATATTAATATATACTAATAATAGCTTTCAACTGACATTAAATGATCCCTGTATAAATTTGGGGTAACTGTTAGTCGACTGTTTAGCAGATTATAGAAGGAACCCCAAGAAGCCTATTTCCTCAGCTGTGATTCGGGGCTTTCTCTTATATAGATATTCAAGACGATAGTATAATAATGGCGATAATCTATCACCGGTAATAAATCTCTAATGCTGAAGATCTTAGTAAGATTTGGTGAATATTCTCAATAGCTTGTACTTAAATTGTCTTTTTCCTTATGAGATCTTTTTTTATCAGCTGCTCAAGTTAAGTGGAGATCAAATCCATATATCT
This sequence comes from Ornithoptera priamus, assembly GCA_029034505.1. Taxonomy (NCBI): domain Eukaryota; kingdom Metazoa; phylum Arthropoda; class Insecta; order Lepidoptera; family Papilionidae; genus Ornithoptera; species Ornithoptera priamus. Next base: position 4,669,670 of record JARDWD010000833.1, on the reverse strand, counting down.
CAGTGGCGTAGAGCGTGTAATTCCATCGCAATCGCCGCTTCGTTTCTGTTCTCATTCTTGTTATCTGTTCCGTTCAATACATATGTAATAAAAAGTAAATTGTTTTTTCTAAGCTACCTTCTAATAAAAATCTTTAAATGTCTCCATGGCATAGTGTCTATCCCGTTTACCGTGTAATACAAGGATCAATGATACGATTCCGACACATAATTCGTAAAGTTTTTTCCAATTCGCCTGGCTACTTATATAATCCACCGCCTTAAAAGCATTGTTGTGTTCCGGTTGTCAACATATGGGAGAAAATATTCCAGTTCACTTTACCATCTGGAACGTCATATACTTAATAGCAAATGATATTAATGTCTCCCATTGTACACACAAAATTATTTACTTTAAATTGTATACATAAATATATTTAGTAAGTATCTTTATAAAAAATAACTAGTTATATATACCGGAAATAATCTACATCTAATAATATTGAAGCCGCTGACCGAAACAAACAATGAAAAACAAAAAGAACCATCAATGTAGTTAATCGTTTGATCTGTTAACGGTAAACAAAAACGTAAAGCAAAGCCTCTGAACGCCTCAAAAATTACAAGCCGATTCACTCGATATAATGGAGAGCCATTGACAGAAGCGGATGCTCATAGCCCGAAGCAGTGCTAAAGACCCCTGTCAATCTCGCTTCATCCTTTAACTTTCGCACAATTTATTATGCTTTCAAAATCTTTAGACGCAATTATTACCTAAAAAATAAGTTTCTTATTGAAAAATTTGTACAGTCCTATGGTCCAGATTAAATAAGTAGCTTTTATATATAATTTGATAATGTGGGCCTATGATTTGGTGAAAGTCGCGGGAAGCCACTGAATGTGTGCAACGCTCGACCGATCGATGAGAAGATATTTGAGAAAGGACCATATCCAGCAGTGTACGTCTATCGGCGGAGGATGATGATGATAAATAGTTTATTAGAAATAACGTTGTAATTCCTATTCGCTACAACAGAGTGGTGCCCTTGGAAGCAAAAGGTGTTCCTACTTTTCTGTTCAAGATAATTTCATGCCGAGTTCAGAATCAGTACGCAAAATTTTAAATATTAGATTAATCAACTAAACTAATGTTTCCTACTCTTCCATTGTATCTTGTTTAGCAGTGTCAAAATTAAATTTTAATACCACTTCGAGTACGTAGGATTTTACTACCTAACTTCAGTTTTCACATTAGACACAGGGAACTTCAGTAATTTTTTTAAGAATTCTTTAAAATAACTTTAGCAGAAGTATGCTCCAAATATTAATAATTTGATACGTAAACTTTTTTTTCAGCAATGAACGAATGTTTCCTTAGAATACGGTGTATTTTTTGAGAAAAATTATAAACGAAACACTTGAATACATTTACAAAACAATGATAGAGTAGGAAATTTTACTTTGTAAGGATAATATATCGGTTGCAAAAACAAGTAGGCAACGGCAACAGCTGCCCGTAACGACATCACGCGAGAAAGCAATATATTGGCACCAAAGAAGCCGTTCAGCCCGCTCCGTTGTGGCAATGTTCGGTAAATAGGCACTACATACACTGCTGTATTGTATGCTGTTAAACACGACTTTCATTGCGGCTTTATTAGTTTTGTTTCTGTACTTTTATTGCGACCAGTTCTCGTGCATTCTGTTTCGCAACTTTAAATAGTTGTATTACGTGTTTAAAATCACTACATTCAGATCTGATTTATAGCAAAATTAACACACTTGAAGTAAAATAGTTTATTTTTTTTTTTAGTTGACATATCTTTATGAATACATTCTACATATTATATTCATTTGTAAAAAAAAATTTACTGCTTTGTTACTTAATACCATTAATTATTACAATGAATTTGTAATTTTTTATCCTAATGAAAACGGTTGTGAAACTTTAAAATAATCACAGTAGTGAAAAAAAGGAGAAACTCTTTCCTCAGTTCATCTTATACACATTAAACTTAGCCAGATTATGACTCGATAAGTTAATAAGTTATTTATAAAAAATCATTAAGAATTATCAGGCCCAAAGTAACTTATTTTTTCCTGTATATTCGTAGCCTTCTGCACACTTTAGCTCGCGGACCCCGAACTGCGAGTCCTGTGTCCGATGAAGTTGTAAAAGTCGTTAAAACTCACAGTGCTTACGTTGTCCAAAAAAACATCGGTAGACTCGACTTAACCGAAGAAAACACCTACGCGTCTCTTTAATTAAGCCATCAAAGTAAGTTGTCGAAAAGAATTAGTCTGTTACATGAAATATTTAATACGTACACTAAAATGGTGTTTAACGGAACTAAATTTTACGGTATTTACCGCGTTTATTTAATTATTTTTCCGGACTTTAAACCATCATTAAAACAGCTGTTGATACTCCATGATAACTATGAAAACAGGACATCTATCAGATCAGTTGTCATCTATATGTATAAACGATAACATATCATTGTGCTAATTGGATGTATAGATGATAGAGGCATATATTTCTTTATACTGAAATAATGAATTTTATTTTGCGTTGTCATTGGAATTTGTTCAATGGCGAACACTATAAAATTAGATAAGTTTGAACATATACCGGAACACTGGAGCAACGCGGGAGAAAATTACAGAGTATCATTAGATTTGAGCAAACAAAATTACATACGGCACGTGACTAACCGTGGCCCGATATTAATGCGTGGAATCCATTAAAACGAATATACGTACAGCAATATAATTATTCTAACGTGCAATTAGCGAAACCGACGCCATTAAGTTAAAGTACAAGTCGAATTAATGTCGGGTTACAGTCACTCGAAAGTTCCATTATCATTAGGCAACGCGATAATACCCCGGTGATACGTCTGCTGTTAGCGAGTTCGAATCAAAATGTACTACGTCTTTACCCACACCTGCCCTGTCAGAGAAATCTTAACGGCACCATGACAAAACGTACTCTACGTGAAACTTCCTGTTTCATATATCACATAGTACATACAACTTTTCATTCTAAATACATGGCGATTATTGATATTACCGAAAATCTGTAGCTTTACCTTTATCAATACTCCGGATATCCGATGTCCATCGTAGCAGAAAACCGAATTATTTTTCTCAATTTGCCAAACTTCAGTTTCAAATAGACATCTCGTGATGATGAGACATTCTGGTGAGTAGAGTCCTATAGCTAGTCTTTTTTCTACTTAACAGTATCAGTGCTATTATATATTTCATTCCTGTAACTCTTACGAAAAATTATTTCTTTACATTCGTGATTGCACTTAATAGTACGATTGGAGCATTAAGGTTTCCTTTATATATAAGTTATACACAATGTACAATTAGAAAGAAAACTTATCTTGCTACATAAATAAAAGAAAAACTTATTCCATTCATTTTCATCCTTTTTATTCTCATCGAAAACAATTAATATTCATCGGTCCGGTCCCTGGTTCATAGCACTGCTGTATTTGAATAATTGGCTGATTTTTATGCAACAGAATTAATGCAGTTTGTACAACGTTTTTGTTTTTCGCCTCTCCAATCGAGGCAAATTTGCTGACACCGTATCATTTAAGTTGCAGACACCTAAATGCAAATGAAAACTGCTGGTTCAGAAACCAATGCTAATTGTTTTTACTATTTCAATTCATTATACATTCGTTTCGTGAGTTTGTTGAATAATTTTAGTATATATTATTATTGTTCTACTATATGTAACGCAGACTTGTTTAGCATTATTGAATCTAACTTTTAAGGAGACAAAAGTAACAAACGTTGAAATAAAAATATAGTGGGATGACAATATAATTGTTGTTTTACAGTAATTAACATATTTATGTAAACGTACATAAAAATACATATTTTATTTCATAAATAAATGAACTGAAGTAACAAGGTATTTTGTTAAGAAGCAAACTCTGAATGGGGTTTTAGAAATTCTATGTTATATAATTATGATGATGATCATCATCATTACGTGCCCTCTACTAACTGAAGTCTGGCGAATAAATTGAGAATACCAATTGGATCATCAGCTATTCTTTTTAACTGATTGTATCTAAACCTGGTCCACTCCTTTATGCTGTCAACTATTTTTTCCGCTGTCTACCAAGTGCATATATATCCTGATGCTATACTAAAAATAAAAAGCTAAAATGCTAACATGCCTGATTTATTTATTTATCTATTATATATATATTTGTGTATAATGTGAAATATTGTTGTAGTTAGTTAATTATATCCAATATGTACATCTATAACAAATCCACATAACATTTAAAATGTACACATAAAAGAGAACAAAAATTAAAGAAACATAAAACTTAAAAAAAAAGCTACGAAGACATACTTAAAAAAAATCTCAGCAATTTATAACACAAAAATAACATTGATCGTTAACGTATGAAGGTCATTTTACCATCGCTGAGCACTTCAAGTGTTATAAACTTATAAAAAAATATAACATAATTTTACCGCTAAATTAGAAGATCTATAAAGATATTTGAGAAATAAGTAGTAGGTATAAAAACTATATTAAGAATAACTTCAAAATACTTTCAGAATTTTTGATAATCTAACAGAAATGAAGATGATATTGTTTCATAGGAAAACACGGCCGTACAAAGTGGGTTTACTCGTAGCAGTAATAATAAGGACCCTTTGTGTAGTCTGGGACAATCTAAACATTCAACGATAATACGGATAGGTATGTTGTAGTGACAGACATGGCTGCCATAACGCCAGATCGAACTGAGCGGAAGGGTGCATATGAAATCGGTCAGTCTGTGTCACAGCAACTGTTGCCACGGATGCATTTCCAGATTGCTGAATGCAATATTAAGTAATGTGCTATGCTTATCATGTACGCTGAACATTACTGGATAACTAAAATGATTAACAATAATGCTTCTTTACAAATAGGTGAACCATAAATAGTAAATTACTTTTTTCTTCTAAGATTTATCTACGATCAGTCGGAATCAAAATAACTGCTATAATCTTTTGAAATAAAATAAAATTGCTAAATTCCTGATGTGACAAAAAAAGTTTCTTAATCAAGAAATTATTTTTAAACTCGCATCTGATTAATAGTAACTAACTAAAAAAATCTAAGATTTTTTTATTTTTCGAGTCGGCACTGAAGAATACCTGAATTAGTTCATATTGTTTAATATCAAAAAAATCTTTTCAATAGTACTCTTATAAACGGAAATATGCCTTTGTATCATATGATTGCATAATGGAATAGATCGTAATAAATCTTTAAAATTGGTTTTGCATTTTAAGAGCTGGTTCAGTTAACGAAAACAAATTGGAGTTTTATATTCTCAAGGATTTTTATTGAAGCCTATCAGAAATAAACTTAGATCACACAAAAGATCGTACTAAAGCATCGCCAGCCTCTCAAAAAAAACATTGCCTTTTGTTGCTTATTTTTTATACTATCAAATTTTCAACACTACTATGCACAAGTTGTATTTGCCGTTGTCGCTTCAAAACCTTTCAATCATACAATTTCTAAACTTGACTAAAGTAGATAAATGCGACAAATTATTTGTCAAAGCGTTGCTTAATATAAATTCAAAACGGTTCATCCATTCGCAAATGCTTCATGAAGCAAGAAATTTTTATTTATGTAAGATTTTACTATACAATCATAACTAGATAGAAAGCTTCGTAATTCATCATCATCGTCGTCATTACCATTTATTCACCCATTATTAAATCTATATCCAACAGTACCGATACCTTTATTAATATCTTCCACCAAATACGGTTCTCAGTTTTTTGCATCTACCTTTGTGGCTTTTATAGCGATACTTTCCTCTTCAATTGCCACTTGTAACGCGATGTATATGGCCGGTGCACTATCATTTCATCTTGAAGATTTAGAATCCATGTCGACAACTTCGGCTGTCCATAGAATATCTATATTTCAAATCTGAACTCTTAACTAAATGAAGAGCTTGACTCTCTATATCGACTGCTGTGTGGTTGGATATAAATCTCTACAGATAACGATCGGAAGAATGTATTGTTTAAATGTAAAATGTGTAATTAATTATTAGCAACTTTATTATTAAATAAATGAGATCGCGAAACGTTCTTGCACTCTACGTTATTTTGATTTTATTGTGCAAATATTATAGTTAGTGTTGTAGTATGTGAGGTGAGTAATTGAATTGCAAGCGAGCCGGCGTCGGCAGCACGTGCGACGGGCCCACGGGACCCTCACCCGGCAATATTTTGTTTGATCTATTTTTAATGACAACTCTTGGGTTAATCATCGGTGTGGATTTATAAGAGACTTGTTTATTTTTTACGCGTTAATACAATTCACGACATATAGTGAAGTTTTTGATGGTAGGTCTTTGTTACCGGAGACCATCTAGGTAGGTACTTCTGCAGTTCCTATATCAGCCGCTATACAGTAGTAAGCAAACATTATAGTGTTCCTGCTTGAAGAGCGTTGTAGCTAGTCAAATTACAGAAGTAACGAGAGTTAGCGTCTCATGTATCAACGTCGAGCACTATGTAATGGAGTGTTTATCATCCTAACGATTTATTATGGTATTTACCATTAAGTGTTCGCTCGTCTCAGTGCTTGGTTGAATTAAAAAAAAGTTCTGAATGTTCTTCAATTCGCGCCAGTGTAGTGAACTAATGTCCTTGACTTGTGAACTTGGTCAACCTCCACAGTGCCAAAAATGAGTGGGTCCATATATATATATATATATATGTTTGTATGTACTTAAGTATTTAGTAATAACCAACAGATTAAGTATGATCAAGAAAAATTTTATAAACGTTATATAAACAATTGTGAAAAGAAATAGAAGTTTTATATAAGTTTTGAGTTTAAAAGCGAAAGATCAGTCTGCCAGAAAGGTTTATAACAACAACTTGGCATTGTGACTGTGTCGTAAAGCTTTGCTTGAGCCGTGTTACTTAGCAATAAACGTAAATATCTGAAGGAAATACACTCTACTGTTAGGTAAGAGGGTAATTGGTAAAGTTTGTAGCAACTACCTTCATAACTTTACGGTTCAATTTTCTAATGCTTGAGAGATTTTTCTATATAAACAGCGCTTTCTTTTAGTTAAAGTAATTGTAGATAATACTTTCTGATTTAAAGATATTACCTTCCTTTTAAGAATAAACAGTGGGTTTTATCTTTTCGTCTTCGTCTTTATTTTTTTTCGTCTTTATCTTTAAGTCCATTTTGATATTACTTGAGATATTTTTTTAAGTAATTATACTTCAAATTAAAACTATTTTTTTTATTTCAATTACATACTACTTACGCCATCTATCTCTTAGTGTATACATTAATCTTTAATGTTTACTCCGTGTATCTATTTCGAAACGTTCGTAAAAAAATCTATTGCTATTATTCCTCGTATACTATAAATTTAATAGTTAAGTTAATAATAAACTTAATAGTTAGGTTAGTTATATTACAATGCGTGCATAAATAATTAGTTAATTTAAATTTTAATCAATTACTTTTCTACGTGGCTATAGACTAACTAAAGTATTAACTACCCAATTTGTCTCCTTTTGAGTGTTGCCAGTTGAATTCACTTAAAACACTGTAATAAACTAAGGCTTTGTACAATTAGGGATTAATAGATTGAAAATTGAGAATGGTTCTAAAACATTAAATATTTTTAAGTATTTTTGTATAACTTAATGAACAGCATTATATTTAACAAAATTTATGTTCCTAAAACGATTGTTTTTCGATTTTGCTTCTCAATACGTGAACACCATTCAACAATAAACGCTGATTTCGAATCAAAAAAAATTAAATGGTTTTATACCAAACGTTCTAAAGTAATTGAAAATCATATAAAATTATGTTATGTCAACGTTCAAGAAAATTATTTGGCTAGTCTGGGTTAAAGTTTTGATCACCCTTTCAAGACGATAGACAACGTAACAAATTGTATGGCGCTGTCATTACCAAAATACTGGCGGGCTGCCAGGGGTAGAGGCTATAATTTAGATTGTTTCGTGTATCATTTTAGTATCGAAAACGATAAAATTTTATGGTTATGGCGCAACGTATGCTGCCGTGGCTACTGTGTCTCCGACGAAGGGTGAGAAACAACTTGTTATAGATAACATGATTTATTAAGCTAACAGAACCTATTACGTATTGGAAACTAGTCTACTGTAGGCAAAAGCGAATGAAGGTATTAATGACCAACATGAGAATGTATAAGATAAAAGTTATCGGTATTAACCGAATTCTTTCAGAGAGAAATATTATCAATTAATTTAAAGGAATATTATTGAAGTTATTCATTACTTATTTATTTAACATTGTTTAAAGGTATGTATATGATACTCACAACATTATATAAAGAATATTTAAATCCCGCTGTTGAAATAAAAAAAAAAGATTGAAATCAATCTGTTCTAAGCTACAATCACGTAGACAGATATATTAATATATTATTACTCGCAAAAAAACTAATAAAACACTATTTATAGAAACAGGTGCCTTACATCTATAATACTTAGCCGAAAATATCAAAAGAAAAAAGTTTTAGGAAATTAATTAGGATTATAACGAAACTCAGCAGTTCATCAATCCACTATGCACTAGAACAATCCAAAGTAACATATGAAATTGGACTCCTCAAGTTCGTACCCAAAGGCGCTGTTTTTAAAAGTGAAAAAACGTTGTTGTTTCTTTGCTGCGCAGTCAGAAATTCCAAAAGAGGTCGACTTAAATAATAGAGCGCGCTAGTCTGGAACTTTTGCTGCAGAACAAAATACTTAATTGCAGGAATTTTGGTAAGTGTTATAAGAAAAGCTGATTATGCGCTGTCATTCCTCATTATTAGTCGATAGACGTCTAATGCTAGATATAGGCTTCCCCCAAAGATTCCTACATCGACCGGGTAAGGATTCATAAGGAGGGATACGGGCCATTTCCTGCCACGCTGGCCCAAAGCGGGTTGGTGGAAGCCAGAGCGTCGTTTGTTAATTAGTAAGGTACACCACGAGAGGTTACGTTGGCTTGGATCCCATGAGTTGTTGTGCGAGAGCCCTTACACCCCCTGCTGTTATTACGGAGGACTAATCAAATTTTTTGTTTAATTTGTCATATCTGTGTTGAAACAGAATAAAATTAATGAAAAACACTGTTCAGTTTGTAGCTACCATTGTAGATGTGCACAGCATTCACAAGTACTTACGCAACGCTATACTCGTACATATTAAAAATAAATAAATTGAAGTATAGTAATAATGATACTAGAAAATAAGATAAGAGGAATTCTAATAGAAACATTTTTAAATAAGTACAAAAGAAAAAAAATACTGGACAAATAACGTCACAGCACTTTTTGAATGAGATTGAAACCAAATTTCGCAATATTCGTAATCTAATACGAGTAAGTAAATTATTAAATTGTAAAGTGAGTATAACGGAAGTACATTTTACATTTCTCTGGATTTTCAGTTGACACCGTATTCCGTGTGAAAATTCATAACGGAAAATGCTATTAACAATTTCATTCAAAGATTTTTAAATTCAAGGAGGTAAACAAAATTTAGCAAAACGTTTTTAAACTACAGTTATTACTTACTAATTAATGTTAGTATCTATTCACAATTTTTTTTCTCTCTCTGCTTTTCAGGCCCTGATATTGTTTTTCAGAGCTTAATTTCTTTTGTTTTAATTTACTCTATTGACATTTTTTCTTACATATCTATTTGCTCTAACTTTTTCTGTCCTTTTATTTATGGTATCTTATTATGAACAATAGTATTTTATACACATATATTTTAAAATAAAATTTACTTTTCCTTATTTTTACCATTTACTGTGTTACATATTGTTATTCCCTGGTTACGATTTGGTCGAATGAAACGATATTCGAGCTGGAAATGTTTATTATTTCTGACAACTCACCTCAACAAAGTCCACTAAAATAAGCTCTTCAAAAATGCAGTATATAGTTCGTATCGCCTGTAGAGACTAAATAAAGTATCGCCTCGAAGTTCAAAATAGGAATATATCATCCGTTTACCACTGTAGAAGCTGGTATAGAACACTATTATAGAAATTTACAGATAGCTTTTTTTCCTGATGCAATATTAATTATTATCGATGATGAATATTCTAAATATGCCGCCGGATACCTGTCTCGACACGTCGCTCTCGAATGTTCTATATTCGGATTCCATTCGAGTACTACATTCGCTCGGAATCACTTTTCTAGCAATATTTTTGGGCAATATTTGATAAATTTATTCGTAACTAATTTATTTTCTATTAGCTTATGTGTACTCTATCTATTGGTGTTACCATTGCAAAATGTTTGTTAGATTTGTCATAAAGCGATTAATTCCAGCTTTATTGTTCTTTTTTTTAAATCATATAATAATTACTAGTAAAAGTCGGCGAAGCATAAATATGTTGATTGTAAAATGTGAAAGATTGCGTTGACTGCCATTACAATAACGCCGTACTAAAACATGTGAAGCAGAACCGCGAAACCTTAACTCATAGTTTTACGGCTCATATAAAAGTTGAAATTGATATTAATTTCTAACGTCGACAGCTTTTATGCGATCAACAATTTTTCTATATTGCCATATTAAAGTTAAAAAGCTTAAAATCGTATTCCGCTCTAAGTGTTTTAACGCTATATCTTAAAGAAATTTTATAGAAGTCTTGAGATGAGGTGCGGGGTCCCTGGTGAATTACAACGCATGCAGCAATATCAGCACTATATTTATAATGACAGAGCGATTTAAAGTATAGAGCAAGTTACTAAGCACAACAGTATTACGAAGATCCAGAGAGAAACAGTTATTGGATACAGTTGTATACGTCGTGATGGGCTACTGTCTCGATTCGTGATATTACGAAGATCCAGAGAGATCCAGTAAATGGATATAATTGTATACTCCGTAATGACTTGTTTAACTAATCCATTGTCCACAAAGATGTACGATCGTTATAAGGATTTGCGTTATAATAAACGATAGCATGATCATGATGGCGCAATATGTTGAGCTGTTTGAAAACTTTTTGTTACCATTTCTTAATTATTTTGATTTACATTTTAAATTTAATACATTTTGACTGAAAATTAAACGAAATCTGCTTTATATTTGTTTATAATAATAAAACACTACTAACTAATTATTTCAGTATTAGTTTTAAAATATAACCGTAAGGATAATAAAAATTACAAAATTCTGTCCAAAAGTCAAACCTTTTGTACGGGTTTGTGTAACAGTTTCATTTTAATATTCTGTTTACGAGCTCCATTTGATCCGACAATATTAAAGTTACGACCAACCTTCACTGGCTATGGACAATGTTACAAACACTACCCTCTCGTACAGACACGGGTGTATTCGGAGATAAAAGGCGTAAAATAAATTTTATGTTTTAAGGTTAACAAGTCCTGCTAACAGCAAACTACATTAAAATACTTTAGTCGAAATATTCATTTTACGTAACATTTGTTGTTTGATGCGTAATAAACAATTTCTAATTAACAAAGCTACGTTAACTGACGCATCCAGGTACTGCACTCTACCCCTACCCTTTAACTTAATTAACCATCCAAATTACTTGTGATAATTCTAATCAAAAATGGATAAAAGAGAAAAGCGAGTTACTTAAGACTTTCAGCATTGTCCGCCAATACCTTTCAATATCCCAACAGCCCTTGCTTGTCTAGACTACCCTCCTAAGGGAATCTCGCCTGCATAAATTTCATTACCTCGCTTCATCGCTAGATATACAAAAATGTAGTATTAATTATTTTAAAATATTTTTATTTAACAAGGCAAGGAGACAAACAAGATCGTGTATGGGCACCTAGGTCCCTGCCTAGTACCAATGTTATTACAATTCGACTATATCAATTGATTAAATGTATAATGATATACCCTTTTTTATTTATTTCAGTTTCATCTGCTTTTAACTTCTCCTGCCTACAAGAGTTAGCCATCATCGTCTCTACAGATGGATGTCCACAGTCTTGCTGTCACAATGACATTATAGGCCACTGACCCGTGGGTTTGCCAGCCACGTATCTAATGAGCTGTGTAAGTCGGTTAAATAATTATCAGAGAATATAGTAACAGTTACTGCTTGACTAATACTATTATAAATATAAATTACAACTAATTAATATAATACGACTAATTAAATAAATATATGTTGAACTATTTCATCGAATACTTAAACAAGCCGATATACACAGTTAAAAATCTGTTTTGTACCTTTAGGGACAGCATTGTCTGACCTGTAGTCTCGGGCTATTAAAAATAGGACTAAGGTGAGCCCTGCCTAGGCGACTAAGAGGGTTTTCGGATCCGTGGACTTTATAGGTTGTGTCTTCATTGAAAATTGACAAAGACGAGCCGGTGACGTATTCGTCCTAGCAAAACAAGAGTGCCGAGGAAGGTTACGGCTCTCCCAAAGACATGCTTAGGAACGCACTGAGGTTGGCTACCGCGAAGGTCTTAACGGATACTAATACACATAACTATATCTACCCCCAGAAGCGGAGTATCTTAACATCATGAAATGGGTATTAATAAACAATACATTATTTTTTAAAAAAATACGATTTTATTATGAAACTAGCACGTTTTAATTATATACATGTATTCCATCAAGTTATGGCTATGTCTTTTATATAAGCGGATAATATATAACGCTTGGATGAGCAAAAGCAAATGCAGCTTCTTGAATATTCTCGAAGCGAGGTGGAGATGCAGCGACTTCAGTACGTTATCGTGAACATGAAGAGCACTGCAAGATGTTTGTGGATAATTTTATTTAATCAGATTAATCATACCATACCATTACTTTATGTCATTTTATAATGGATCATTATATTGGTACGTTTAGATAAGGCACGTCAAACAAGATTACAGTATAAAATATGGATATTGTTATAAATTCACTAATATTGATAGCTCATTCATCAAATACATCAATTTCCGAAGCTTGCTGTGTGATTTTAGTTTGCTCAGTCAGCCTATCTCGTCAGTTGCTTTATTAATTGAATGGCCATAAAGAATTCGTATTCCTTTACTATTTATCATATAATAGTAATGTTTAAATAATAATACAATAAAGAATGAAATATCACACAAAAACCCATTGAAATACATCCATTATTACAGTAGATACATAGGTACATTCGCACCCCTCCATTTCAATGAAACAAAAAATAATTATTACATGTTACATTGAAAATCTTAGTTTTTTAATATTTTCATAATAATTTTGTCTGTTAACTTTTCCAAGCATATGCCCTACAGAAGGGACGACCGTTCAATTATAATTAACTAAGTTTGCGAGTATAGTTTATTATTCGTCACCATAATTGGTTTTGTTTTCACTTCAAACCATTTTCTTCTTAATCTATACACTTACTTAGACAGGTCTCCGGCAACAGAGACCTACCACTAGTAATTACCAACGCAGCGCCTATTTCACCGGCCAAACAGCAGTATGCAAACATTACTGTGTTCCGGGATGAAGGGCGCTGTACCCAGAGTAATTACCGACATAACGAGACTTAACATCTATGTATCAAGGCAACGAGCGCATTGTGGTGCATTATATATCATCCTATCTAGCGCCTCCTTGTTATGGCAACCGTATCACTTACCATCGGATGATCGTTCGTATCGGCGCTTTATTAAATGATAAAAAAAATTAAATTGATACATTTCATTATGATGACACAAAAATTATAATTTTACCTACAAAAGATATCTTGGACATAATTAATTAATTACCGTAGATCGAAACCAAATACTAGCTAGGAAAGAGAAACAAATATTGAATCAGGAGTCTCTTGCCAGCTCTTTGTAGAAAAGGCAAACGTGCACGTCTATTTAATGTTTTTATATTTAATTAAGCGACGAGACGAGCAGATCATTGCATTGATGGTAAGTGTAACGCGTGCCCATAACAACGTGGCGCTAGTTAGGAGGATATACATAGCACCGCGTTACGCTAATCCTCTCAGACATTAGATTTTGAATATCATCACCTTAATACACTAGCTACAACGCCCTTCTAACCGGAACACAGTAATGTTGACATACTACTGTTGGGCGAAAGAAATAGGCACCTACCTAAACAGTCTCTGGCAACAGAGACCTACCACCAGTAATTGATTATTAAACATTGACGGGAAACACTACTATTTTTAAAGTTCTTTTAATTTCCAACTTCTTAATAATTTATTTATCTAAATCTATCTGTTAAACAAAAATAAATAAAATCATACAGTATTTTAATAGGTTTAAAAAAAACTTATCTAAACATATTTAAAAATTGTTTAAACGATACCAATTATGTTTTCTTTTCACTAATAAGAACCATGACAAGAAGGAAAAAATATATATAAATGGGCATTAAATAAACCGGAAATCATCTCTATATCTTTATTCTAGAAAAATTGGAATATTCTATAAGTAGCATACTCCGATATAATGGAGGAATGTGTGAGGTGTTCTACAAGTATTTGTGGCTGATGGAAATTTGTATGCTAATGTACCCAGCGGCAATGCTCCGCAGCAATATATCGAGCAGCCAAATAACTGCAGTATCATTATGTAATGTATTATTCCTCATATATTTATGAATGCAAATAACTTTCACTGTATCAAAACTTAAGTTTAGATTCAACTACCTATGAGGAATATTTTTTTTAAATCTTTTCTTGGTTGAACTTTAAATGGCAGAAGTATCATCTCTTAAAATTTTGAGTTTAAATTTAATAGGTACGAAGAGGCGTGATGTGTCAATGAATCTCTGGGTATCTATATATATATTGGCCTATTATCATCTACAAATCATTTCGCGTCGAATGGTCACGTTCTCGCATCGATACATTTACTAGTTTTCACGTGATTGACGAACAAAGGAAAACCATATATATATACATACATATATAACACCAAAATATAAAACCATGTTATTTACTTATATATTATTATTATGTACATTTAAAATGGTCTCTCTTCAGCAGTGGATAAATATATGTATAAATCATCAGACGATTCGTTAATTGTCTGACGATTTATACATATATTATACATATTTATACATATACATATATATGATTGACAATTTGAAATTTTACAATATCCACATGTTCTTATCATCATTCCACGTAACCCCATTTTTTAACAAATTAAATAGCAGTTATACAAAAATTGTTTATATTAGGTCCTTACATATGAAGTTAGCTTTTTGTCGTACTGACCACTTTGATCTGAATTATCTCCTCTTTGGTTAAGAATTCGAAATTCAAATTTATAAATTCATTTAGCTGGTACATTTGAGTTTTGAAAACAGTCATTCATTTGTTTTTTCCTTATTATTTTTTTCCTTGGCGTCGCTTATTACCGCACAATGGAAAACATGAAATATAGGTATATTTACGAGTACGAGTACTACTGTGGTACCAGTGCTGCAGAAACAGCTCGAAGGATTAATGATGTGTACGGCGCTGGTGTTGCAAAAGAAAGCACAGTACGTTTTTCGTTTCAACGTTTTCGTTCTGGAAATTTCGTCTTTCAGAACCAACCCCGTGGGCGGCCGAAGACCAAAGCGGACAATGAAGAATTAAAGGCAATTGTAGAAGCGGATCCATCACAAAGCACTTCAGAAATAGGTATAGGCTTCGGAGTAAGTGACGTGAATTTTACAAAAAATACTTTGTATTCCTGCCGTACAAAACGCCAATTTCATATGTAATTGCCTAATATTTAATTGTGCATAAATTACAGAAGTACTTATTTTTTTAAAAATTTGACAGTCTTTAAAAATAAGTTTCCCACGTAATAAATTATTATATTGAGTATATAATCCAGCGAAGCGTAGAAGAAAGATAAAGTTCTCACCCACATGGGATAATAGCTATGCAAAGAGAGAGAGAGAATGAGATGTAATAGCTATAAAAAAATCAAACATCACACTTTATAAGAATTTAAGTTAATGATAAATACAATAAAAGTAAACGTTATCTAGAATTGGTTACAAATACTAATTTAGAAATTTCTTTATTTTAAATTGTGTTGAAACGAATGGCTCCATTTTGCTGGGGACTTGTTAAATCATTACGCCAGAAAAGAGGGGAAGAAGGAAATGGAAACCACTCAGCACAGTCCATAATCTCGTCAAGTTCGGTCGGACGTGAGAAAATACTAAATCGACAGACTTCCGTGAATACTAAAACATAACGTTGCAGTAATTTAAAAATGTATCGCACTTCAAGTATCCTTTTTTTATACAATTAAGCGACGAGACCAGCGGCTAGTTCATCTAATGGTAAGTGATACGCTTGCCTATAACAACGTGGTGCTAGTTAGGATTTTATACACTGGACCACATTGCGCTCGTCGCTTGTGATGTAAGATGTTGTCTCCAGCAACAGAGACCAACTACCAGTAGGTAAGTCCTAAATCTGAAAGTTATTAATATTTGAACATTCTAATTTGTAAAATATGTGTCAGAATTTGGCTGTAATTATTAAAGAAATAAATAATTGTTATGGTAAATTAATAGAAATGTATCCTAACAAGCAAGGATTTATTATATCGGCAAGAGCACCGATAGTACGCCACGTTGACTTAAAACATAGTGAAGATAGTGTGGAAGTCTACCAAGGTGAGAAGAAATGTTAAATGGCGTGAGAACAAATGGCGAAGTTACCGTGCGATCGCTGTAGTTGTGCAGCGGTGCAGGGGCGCGTCGTTCTTTGATGCACGATGATACAGACACCACGTGCCCATGTGGTACAAAATATGCGCGGCGTGGCGCACAGCTGGTCACTGCTAAATAATGCTCTCGCCCGCGTTTACGTGTATTTTCGGCGGTATAAGTGGTTCCCCACAATCATCATCATCATCATCATTAGGTGCCGTCTTTAAATTTAACTCTGGCGATCAAATTGAGAAAACCAATTCGTTCATCAGCTATTCTTTTTAACTGATGGTATTTAAACCCGGTCCATTCCTTTATGTCATCAAATCATTTCTAGCACTGCCTACCAATAGGATGATAATAATGTAAGCTAAAACCTTATACTTTAGTCGATCTTCACAAAAAATGAAACAGATCTCCGTAACTTGATTTCCCTATCTACATTCATAGAATGTTTCAGGATAACGTGGGACATCTGTGACTTCAATATCCTTCCATTTCGTCATCGGTTGGCACAAGCTGGGAAACGTAATTCAATATTGTAAGGACAAGCAAAACTTTCCCGATGTAGGTTAGAAGCAGCTAATAACTATTCGTGGACGTAACTCCAATAAGGAAGAGAAACACAAATATTGAGTCAAGCTAAGTTTCCCAGTAGACAAGATAAGTCCCACCTCCGTTGTTAATTAATTATTAATATATACCCGAGATTCTATTAATACCTACTGTAGATCTAAGTCTTTGAAGTATCCATTTTATTTTTAAACTTTCTTTATCTTCATTCCTTCTAAAAATATGTAAAAGTATGTTTTCTTTGATGTACATATTCAGTGTTAATTGTTCCAAGGAAAAGGCTCCTAGCGATTATCATGTCTCCTATTCTATCAAAGATTTCTTGAAAAATCTGTTCATTGTAGTTAAATTACTATTTTTATTTACTATACCTTTTACTTACTAGATAATAAGCACTAAAATTGTGTCGGTAGTCTATAGGGACTACATATGTTTTATTATATAGAATAAAAGATATTCGGATAAAATTTGAAAATCATAAATTTCAATTCTATCGAGAGGGTAAAAGGAAAGCTCGTTAATTTATACAATGAAGCAACAAGACGAGCGTGACATTTACCTGATGGTAAGCACGCCGGTCCATGACGACGTGGCGCTAATTGAGATTTCTCAGCACCACATTGCGCTCGTCGCTCGAGATATAAGATGATGAGTCACGTTACCCACTGGGGTATTTACTGAAATACACTAGCCACAACGCCCTTCAAACTGGAACACAGTGATGCTTACACACTACCTTTTCGCGGCAGCAATAAGCGCTGCGTTGCGAACAAAGATGTTCAGCTCCTCGTTTTTCATAACAACAGCAAAGCAATGGAACAACTTTCCAGCGTCATTGGAGTCTTCAATAAAAGAGTGAATATGTTGTTACGTTAGAGCGCCTTTCCACCACATACCACATCACCACTTATTATCGGGTGGGAACGTACTCAAGCGCTATCCTTGTCGATTTAAAGAAAAAAAAACTGTTTGTTGAGTATCTAAACATTTCTTGTGATTACATGTAACAAACAAAAATTTCACATTTATGTACTTAAAAGCAAATCAAAGTAAATGAAAGCAAAAAGTCTTCGCGTATTTTCTACTGTGCCCTTTTTAGTTCATGTGCATTTAATTATTCCGAACGCTTTGAGGAGGAGTAGTTGTTGTAAAACGTTTGAGTGGTGTTTCTACCATCGTCTGATCTCTTTGTACATATAAAAATCAAGCAACCGAAGCGGGCTGGGTAATAAAATATGAAAGGTTACTTTCATTAGCGCCAGTCTCGTGCGTTATAAAACCAAGCTAAGCGGATCCGCAAGGTCCGAAATTAACCTTCATTTTTACGACCGTCATAAAATTTCAAATTTCGCTAATTCGCTACTCAGTGTCGCTGGCTCCTGACACTCTTGTTTATAACAAACGGGACAAAAACAACGCACTTTTTGGAGAGGTGCCTAATTTAATGTTATCGCAGCGGCCTGTTATTACATTCTGTTTTGTTAAGGCAAAAGGATGGTGGACGAATACAGGAGCTCATCCGATATTAAAGAATAGCTACGGTTCATATCCCACCAACCTGCAATGAACAAGCGGGGTGGGAAATGGCCTAAATACCCCATATGAAGAAACAAAAGTCGCGGAAAGCCGCTGGATTTGGACAGCTCAGGACAAATCTATGTGCAGGTCTTTGTGGGGGCTTATGTTTAGCAGTGGACGTCTACCTAGCTGATGATAATGGTTCGGATGGTTCATATGAGACGACTACTACAAATCACTCTTTATATAGTCCTGCAGAAATTGTCTACTTCCACAGACGTCTTTTAATAAATATTGTAATATTATCGATATATTTTATTAATTATCGATATATTTATATTTAACGGTATAATGTTTTACAGATTTCTATAATATATTTACATAAGGATCAAACTAAGCAAAATGGAAAATGGTGATGATGTCAATATAAAGAATAGAGGTACTTGCACCATGATACCAACTTTAATAAACCGCGTAACAATAATGTGCAAACATTACTGTGTTCCAGTTTGAAGGCGCTGTAGCGGTAAAATTACTATTAGCCGGTTAAATTACTGGGATATCGAGACAACATTTTTTGTCTCAATGTGTTGAGCGAAATGCGGTGCAGTGTATATTATCCTAACTAGCGCCACGTTGTTATGGGGAAATTTATTCCTTATCGTCAAGTAAAAAAAATACCTGTAAAAAATTTTTATTTGTGTTGGTACACAAACATTTATTTATTTATATTTTTCTTAATTTCTATTATACGAATGCACAATATATGATAGTAATAACATCCTTGTTTTGCTTGATATCGATGTATTGATATATGAATAAGTATCGATTAGATAGATATACAATTTATAATTACACATATATATAATATAAGCCTATAATGTATATATGGGCGGCCAAGTGCTTGATCAGGCTTGCGGTGATCGGAGTGTTAGATTTGACACTGTTTTGCAATTTCAGCTTAGATAAGAACCGTCACAAGTTGTATACTGTTGTTATAACCATACTCGCTTCCGGTTGGTAGTGTATTGTAATTTTATGGTGATATACAATTAATATCAATATATTTCATAAAGTCTACAAATTTTTCTAAATAATAGAGAATGGTATAAGTTTACCATAAATCCTACATTAAAGTATTGTAATTTTTTTTAATACAAAATTCATGAAAGTATGTTTTACCTAGTTTTATTTCTGTCGACTGATAAGTTAGTGCAAATATTAATTTAATACCTAATTACATTTCTAATTTCAATTTTTTATTACCTATACGCAGTGTTTTATAAACTTTAATTAGATATTAGCGTATTTACGTTTAGTGGATGCTGTAGCTAATGAAATTAACGGTCTAATGAGATATAACTCTCCGGCGACGAACGCAATGTGTCGTATAGCTATGTATACTTTATAACCATCGTCTCATTATTATAGACAAGCGTATCACAAAGGTGAACGACCTACTTGTCTGATTGCTACCTCATTTTAAGAAATACACAAGTTACCTTACAGAATATAAACTTGACGGAATAGATTAAGTTGAGATATGTATGCCTTGTAACATTAGTGTGCAAATTTTGCTTTTGTTCTATTTGAAGAGTTAAGTACTTATTGGAACGAAATTTAACATCTCATAACTCCAAAGGCAACAAGGAAAATATTATGCTGTTTAAAAATTCATAATGCCATATTTTTCACATTCACCATGAAATAAAGTTATGTTGTCAATAAGATCTATACTGCACTTGTAAGTACTCTGTTATTGTTACTATAAAGTACAAAATTAAAAACATAAATCTTTAAGAATGTAGTAATCAGGAAGCTGGAATTATTTATTCATTTTGTTTCGTTTTTAGTAAACGAGATTGATACCACAAATCCTCGCTGCATTTCCTGCCTTAAACCGTACACAAGCTAAGTACGAGGGCGTGAACACTACAGCACTATGCATCATGAGATTACGCGTTTGCATGGGCGGAGATATGTGTTTGAGTAGCTGTATAAATAAATTTCCTTGTGTAAGATGCTTTGCTCTAAGCAATAACAACTGACAAACATTTCACAAAACTTAATATCGTATTTGTAAATTGAGTACCTTAAAATTTTGTCGTAGCCTTTCATGAGAAAAAATGCATATATATGTATATTTTGAATAACTAAACGAAAAAATTTTGTATGAGTATGTGATGTTCGATGATTGTGTAATAATTATTAAAAAATTGTAACACCTATTTCTCAGTGAAGATGAGTACCAACTCATAGTCTGGACGTTGGGGTCAGTATCTAAATGATACTAAGGCTAAAGCCTGCATGTACAAATTCTTAGTGATTAGACAACTTTATTGCTCACTGAATTATATTACTAATATTATTTTTAAACAATCAAAGATATAAAAATAAATTTTGCAACAGACACCCTAAAATGTTCTTATAGCAGTTCCATGCTAACGTAAGTAAAAGTATTCATAAAACTAATTGAATCCAAAAAGAACATTAGCGCGCCTGACCTATCTAGATGAGAGAAGCGACTTCCGCCAACAGCTGCCACTTCCTATTTTCCTTTGCTTTATTGAAATATGATTTATTATAATAATGCAACTTCTGTTCATTATATATCTATTAATTTATATTTTATTGGGTTCATCAACCTTCGAAACGGCAATAGATTAAGAAGTTGTGTTAGATTAGTTATGGGTGCGGTCAGACTACACACCGTATACGATTCGCAGTGACGTTAATTTCAATCCCATCGAGCTTGAGTTTCCGGTGTAGTATAACGTGCATAAAAGGAGACATGTGCCAAAAACAACAGCTTTCAGGGACATGCGACATCCGCCAAACCGCATTTGGTTAGCGTGGTGGTTTAAAACCTTGTTTCTTTTCTTGTGAGTCCTGCCTCTTAGTCCAATGTTATCAAAAGTTAAGTAAGTATTTATTCAATGAAAAAAAAAATTTTGTGCTAGAAAATAGGGGTGTCTCCTTTAGATATTGAAATTGAATGTTTATGATGCGACTTACGAATCCGTGGACAGTTTCAAATTTGGTATTTGTTTAGTCGGTAACAATCGAAATCCCTGTGGAAGCTTTTAATCATTTTGCTGATAATAACCCAAAAACTAAGTTCTCTTTCATTTGGTTTCTTCAATTGGTGCGATGTGATAACCTTTCAACATTATTAACTTAAAAAATTAAGCTGCAGGCGATGTCCCATCGTAGAACGCCCGTAGCGTGGAGTTATTTGCAAGAGCGCGTTTGTGCAAAGTGCTAACTAAAATTTGCATAGTTGGACGGAACTTCAGCCTGAAAGTTGTAGATTAATGTCCCATAGCAGCAGCGACTGTTTCGCAGCCGAACACAAGTTTTAATGGTTAATTAAATCTCTAACTTATTTTTAATACACTGAGATTGTTGACAGTAAATTGAAGTCCACTAATAAGTGTTTTCGTAGTAACTGAACTTGTGTATCATTCTAGTATTCATTGTTGTAAATGGGGTTGTACGGGTTACCGCACAACAACTCACGGGATCCAAGCCAACCTTATCTGCTCGTCGTGCAAGTAGCTAATCAACAAACGAGGTCCTGGCTCCTACCAACCCGCATATAGCCAGCGTGATGGGAAATGGCCCAAATCCGCCCATGTGAATCCCTACTGGATCGTGTGGCAATCTTTAAGATAGACCTATATACATCAGTGGACGTTCAATAGGCTGTTGATGAATTGTTGTTATAAATACTTAGTATTATTCGGCCATAATGACCATTTAAAATTGTATGAAATGTGTGAAAACCTTTTCGAATGATAACTATTCATTAAGGCAACATTCTGCACTCGTATATACTTTTTTACAGGCACGAGCAGAATGTAAAAGCACCGGAATAATAGAAAATCGCAAACGATATTCGGGTCCTAAACAATAAAGCGTTAATTAGGATGTATACACGATACCACAATTGTGGTCATCGCTTTAAAACGGAAGATGTCAAGTCGCATTTTCGGTTGGGCATTTTGGTGCAGTTCTTACAGTCTCCGGTAGTTAACTACTAGTGAAACCAGTAACCATTATTAAGAGACACCATAAATGTGAGTAATTAAGTTGTTCTAACAAATATTTCCTCAACATCTGTTCGTAGGAACGTTATGTGCGACGTCGGCCATCCTGCGGTTACCCGCTTGTCGGAACTGACGTTGCTTGCCCACCTCGTCACAAATATAGGAAGCAGCAAGACATAAACTTCAAGATCTTACTATTGAAATTTTGATCAAACGCAGAGTAATGTAAGTACATTACTCTTTACTACTACCGCGATAAAATTGACACAGATTATATAATATTTTATTTTATTAAAACACAAAAAAAAATGAGGGTGAAATGTACGATTTGAAAAAAGGAACTCATTTTTCATAAGAGATACCTAAATTACGTCTTTAAGTTACATAAGTAGATATACGATTTTTTTGAATATTACTATCCTATCCTATTGAATGGAACTCTTGAATCTATATATCCGTACAACATTTAATTTTACATATACTATTATAATAGTATAATTATAATTCAACTCAGTCGAGGTCTTCTGCCTATATAGAACGGACAGCGCTGTGTATATATAATAATGTTTATTATTTTTTTTTAAATCTATATATAAACTTTACACTGTATACATTCTACAATATGTGATCAGGGGATACTTTTATTTAACGAAGCTATGAGACGAACAAGATGTTCACCTGATGGTAGGTGCCTGCCCGTAACAAAATCGCTCCTAAGGAAGGTATACACTGTACCAAATTACGCTCGTCGCCTTGAGACATCAGATTGAGTCTCGTTACTCCAGAAACTACACTAGCTACAGCGTCCTAGAAAATATATGATGTAAATACTTAATTTATGAATAAATATTAAAGTATTTTATTAAAGGCAAATTGTGTATCATAATATCGACACTATTACAATATGATCTAAATTATGTAAATAATTTATGATTAAGGCAAATTATTTTAAGATTATATTAAGTAAACAAGTTTATAAAATCTTTTAAAGTTGTTAAGGTTGCAATTGTTCAATTTTGATTTATTGATCGCCATAAGTTTATCGCTTGCACCATTTATTGCGTATAAATGAGAAGGCGTGGATATACAAAGCTATATCACAAGAAAATATATTTCAAACTGTTGTAGTACATTATAATGGAAAAAAAATATATAAAAGTAATCGTTTTTATATTGTTTAGCGCTAAAAGTAAGTTACAAATGTTTATTAAACATATTTATTTTCCAACCGCGTCGTTTTATAATGTGATTTACTAAAAGTGAGTACTTTGCGTTTTAACCAACAATTTTATATACAACTTGTTCTTTGTGATTTACATTTGTAGTAGTTCTCCAAGAAATCTACATATTACGAATTATAGTAGCGAGTGTCTCCACATCAAAAAGTAGTGTGTCTAACACTACTATTATCTGATTTCAAGAGTAGTGTAGCTAATGAAATTAATTACGTAATACTATGTCTGACGACATTGAACGTAACAGGCCGTGGACCCGGGTCCAGGAGCCCAGTGTCAGAGCACAGAGACATCGAACGCAAAGTAGATTTGTTTTATATAATAACATTTGAATTAGCAACGTATTATTATAGGTAAACGAATCACTTATCACGAAGTCTACATTTTCTCTTTGAAGTAGAGTAAAAATTGTTGAAGTTTTTTTTTATTAAAGGAAGCGACGAGACGAGCGAAACGTTCGCCTGTTAGTTAATGCATACATATATCTATAGCATATCCATAACAACGTGGCGCTAGTTAGGATGATATATACAGAACCAGATTGTGCCCGTTGTTTTAAGACATGAGATATTCAGTCTCATTAACTCAGTAATTTCACCAGTAAACTGGAACACAGTAATGTTTGCACCCTAGTATTTGGAGACGGAAATAGGAACTGCGGTCTCCAGCAACGAAGACCTATCACTAGTAATTCTTTTTTTAATCATTAGACTACCTTTTTTTACTCGCTGTAAGTGAAATAGAGTAATAAAGTAACATATGTATCATGAAAAACTTCCGGTGTTTTAAAATCTATTTCAGCATTTACATCTGAAGTATTTTTGTCACGTAGTTTATTCGTTAATCAAACTAAGTGTCGACAATCGAAACCCTGAATTGGGTTTGCCTTTTTATTATTCAGTTTGTTTTCTGTCTAGCGGACCTGATAATTGTCAGTAATAATTGGATTTTTATAAAAGCGTAAAAAGGTTGCGGCCCTCGCGGATCGTTTTACTCCCCAGCTTTCAAAGGCGAACGCTTATTTATATGGTAATGTAGCGCCGTGGAAATGCCGTGCACGGATGAGGTACTGCACCTGTCTAATTATAAAAACAACATTTTCCCTTGAGCATACGTAAATTTTGCACATGATGAATTATTTCTTCTAACGTGTGAAAGAAAATAACTGTTAACAAAACACCAGGTAAAAAGAATTAAGGGTTATAAGTAATTGCAACTGCATGAACTATGATAATATAATATGATGCAAAGTTTAATTAGAATTAGCTTGTTTCAGTGTTAAAATAACATCCCAATTTGCGGTCTTTTTATATAAGTAGTCTTTATATATTTAAGTAATGTATACCAACGACGGAGAGACGAGCACAATGTGATACAGTCTATGGGTAAACTTATTATTTCCAATCATATGAATGTATTACCAAATTTATCAAATAAAATAATACAATATGATACCACTGAAATCATAGAGATAATACATGGTATAATTTATAAATAGATTCCCTATAAATATACCAATTTTTTTCCTTAATAATTTGCACTTTAGTGTAAAACAAACGTTTCATGACACTGTCCAGAACCCACCGGATGCAAGCAATACGAGACCGATCGATGTAGATATCTTTGAGGGAGGCCTATGTCTAGCAGTGATCGTATATCGGCTGATTATGATATTAGATAAATAATAATTTCATTAAAACAAAAAAAAAACAAATTGATATATTAGATATAATTCCTGCCATGAAACATTTTCTATACTGTCTGTTAATTATACAACTTTATCGTAGGGGAAATATTCGATAGACACAGGACTTACAAGGGGGAGAAGTCAGAGTTATGTGAGATTTCTACCGTACCGTATTATTAAAAAGCCTCTCTTTGGTCACCCTCAATGCATTACGTGGGGCTGCGGGAAGCTACAGAATGCACTGGCGCATAGTTGAAATACCTTGTTTCTTTAACAATGGTACAAAAGCGAAAATCAAATATAATTTGCGTATGGAAGATACAAAATTATAAATACCATTACAGATACACTTTCCTATGTAAATTTATTCAACAAATAAATTGTGGAAAATGTAACTTTTAAACTATTTTGTTACAACGAATGTTTCCACAACGAATCACATTGTGCCGTGAATAATAGGAAACGCGAATAGAACAAGCGACTAAGACAAATTTCCATTGACTTGATTAAAGTTGTCAGTCTCGGCACCGGAGAGATGCAATTTACACACAAACCGGCAAACGGTGTACTTGGCGTATTCGATTATTAACTTTGTTAATACAATTATTGCTTACAGATGCTATGCTTTGCGTTTTAAAAGAATTTAATCAAGATATTTCAGTTCTTCTAGAGAACATTAACTTTTTTAAAAGAATTCTGTAGATACGAGCAGAACATTCACCTGATTGGTTTACTAAGAGTAAATAACACCAGAAAAAGCAGCAACTGTTTTTTGGATGTATCAACTTATTAATTACTGTTGATTATCTTGCCACAGACTATCTCGGTAGGTATCACTCTAGCTACTATTTCTGCTATCAAACAGTAGTGTGCAAAACATTACTGTATTCCGAAACAGAGAGCGAGCTAGTGAAATGTCTCGAATAATTAAATTCAACATTTAAGTCTCCTGGCGACGAGCATATTGTGGTGATTTTTATATCATCTTACTACTGGCACTATGCATAGGCATGCGTGTTATATACCTTTACGTGTACATATAGCTCGTTTCGCCGCTTAATCGTTAAAAAAACTATAGTAGTTATATTCATTAGAGAATATCTATAAACTGAAATTCTGACGGTGATAATAACAACAATAAAAATATTAAAATTTGCGGCTTCCTACACTCAAGGTTGTCCAAAATATTCTTATATATTCTCTACGAAAATTGTTATAACGAATCTCGAGATACGTATCGAGTTAACGTTCCCCTACCAGTACATCTAATCCTCTAAAGCCTTGGCAAGCGTGAGTACGTGGATTACACTTTCGAATAACACGAGCTAGTCACTGCCGAGAAGTTTTCCACAAGGGAAACAGTATAGCAACTATATAGCAGTGTAATGAAATCTACGTATCCACTGTTTGCAGCTGTGTGCCGTAACAGGCTCAGGTAAAAGGAGATTAAGACCAATTTCGGGGCTTATGATTCGAAAAGCTTATGAGCATCCGGAATGAGCTTTAATGTATGCGTTCATTGTTATAATGTTTGGTTATCGTATAAAGCGTGTGTAATTGTAACTTAAAACGTTAGTGTTCATAAACATTTTTAAAACAAACCTTTTGACCATTAATTAAAAGTATTCTGTTATATCTGTTATTTTTTTTTTTTTTAATTAGATTCCTTTCACAAATTTTAAACAGATTGGCGCAAGTAGTGAGATCATTTATTTTTTAACAATAAATCAATGGAGATGCGCATATGAAGGTCAATATATTCTGAGCGAACACGCTTCACTATCTCGGGCCCCATCGTTACATAACAACATGAAATTGTGCAACATTCTAACTATATGTAACACTGTTGAATATCAGATATATACTCGATTACAATGTCGATCATACAGACAGTAAACGCGTGAGTGACAGCTCGATAAGAACGCTCGAAATATTGCATTTCTAGCTTTAACATGCTTTTCGAAAGCAAGTGATGTTCGTCATGTTATCTCGATAATGATATAAATAGCGGTGTAATTGTGGATTCTAACTTTTTATTAATTCAAAAAGAAGTGCGATGTTCATCTGAAGGTAAAATATGTCTGACCATAACAATGTGACGGTAGAATGATAACCACTGCACTATGTCGTACTCGTCGCGTTACGATATAAAATATTAAGTCTCGGTGCTCCAGTAATTTCACAGTTATAACGCTCTCCAAATCAGAACACAGTAATGTTTGCACTGTACTGTTAACCGGCAGAAATAGGCACTGTGGTGGTATCTCCTACCTAGACGGTCTTCGACAACAGAGACCTACCAACAATAAAACATTTAGATTTCCAGCTCCCAATTAATTTTATTGCAGTGTATACATCACATGAGACTCATCAGTAATAGACACGGACTTGGTGAAATTTGCCAAGGCTCTGCCTAGAAATTACATAACTTATTTACCCTCCAGATACTGTAAAACTTTAAAATATTTAAACATTACCACTGTATGATTTTAAAAATAATTGATACGGATCGTTACTTTTCGAATTTATTTAGCGGAAACGTATCAAAATTGTTTCTTCACAACTATGTGGTCATTAACACGAAGAATTTAATTGATAATATTGCTTAAATAAAATAAAACGGTAAAAATGGTCCAAAAACTGTCGATTTTCTAAGTAATTTTCTACTCAACGTATACAAGAGGAATTGCAATATGCATATTATACAAGCGTTGCAGATCAAACTTTTACTGCATACAGCGAATATTACCTCAAGGGGTTGCAAAGAACAGGGAAACAATTTCAGACGTATGTCGTACATAAATTCTATTTGTAAATATCACATTTAAATGCAAATTGTATATAAAGTTGAAATAAATAAGAAAACCAGTAATTTTGACTAGAACCATATCAAATTATTTTTAATTCTAAATAACATTACTAGGAGTATACCTCCATTCTCTGATGAAGTGTAGCGCTTGGAAGTAATTTTGCTTCTTACAGCTCATCTGATACTAGGCATATGTAACAGTACCATGGCCTGGTAAGGAGTATACTATATATGTAGAAATAGAGATAAATAGAAAATCTTGTGGACACATCTTGATACACGATACGTGAAGTTAGTCTTTGACCGTCGAAGTACACCAGTGGAGTAGAATCATGAAAGTTAGTACTAGTCGTAAAGAAGAGGTGTAAAAATCGGGAATGTCTGGCAGAACAAACATGCTATATTACCTTACAATCTGCAATACACTGATTTAATCACATCCGGTATGGAGTAAAAGCTGCATTATCAACTCAATCTATTTAGTAAATAGTATAAAATAATTACAGTCACAACTTTTCCTAGGATTTAAGCTAGTATCAAAAGATGTTTTGTATGTTACTATGTAAGGTATTTTCTAAAATATTTATATAAAGTATGAATAAGGAAATTAAATGATGGGATTTACGTACGGGAGATCGTCTGGATAGGTGCCACCAGCGCGGGTCGGTCAATCTTGTGTGCGTTGGCAAGGGGCATCAATTGTAGGTGTCTCGTTTGCATCTCATGTCATAGTGCATCGCGTTCAGGGCTGAAAAGTACTTGAGGATGTAGAAACCTTGTCAGATCACTTAGACATACGGTTTGACATTTCTGCTACTATAGAAACTCCAATCAGAAATCGGGCAAAGTGTATTCCATCTGCGAACACAAGGTGGTGTTTGAAATATTGCAACAAAAACATTCTTAAAGAAGCCTCCATCGTACAGAGGTGGTTTAGCCCCCCTGATGAGCCTATTGATATTTAGAAAGTAGTGTATTGGTACCGGGATGCTATGTTGCAAATATGTGATGCTCTCATGCCCTGAACTAAATTCCAACCTTACAAGCGTCAAGTGTACTAGTGCTTCTCGCATAGAATTAGAGTTAAAACTTTGTAGCTGTCTATCACGGAAGCCAAGATCCGCTCGAGAAAGTATTTTCTAGAGACTCTCAACCAAAATCCGTGGGGTTGTCCATATGAGATATTTAGGGAAAAAATTCTGCCGTGGACGGCTCCTCTCATAAAGAGTCTCCATGCACGATTTTTAGAAAGCGTGCTTAACGCTCTGTTCCCAAATCGGGATGAGTGATTATCTCCGGAAATGGCGCTTCAATATAAAGAGCAGCAGGCTGTTAATGTCGAGATGTATGTATCGCAAGCGGAGCTCGGCGTGGCTATTTTACGACTCCATGACAAAAAAAACTTCCAGGGCCAGATGGTGTACCTGGTCGCGTGTGGGCCTTGGAACTCAATGCTTTGGGAGACCGACTCTGCCGGCTCTTTAAAGCCTGCCGGGAGATAGGTCGGTTCCCAAAAGAGTGGAAAGCGGGTAGATTAGTTCTTCTCAAGAAAGTTCCTATAATTCTACTCGATAAAGTAGATAAGCTTTTTGAGCGAATAATTTGTAGTCATCTCATCAAGCATCTGGTAGATGTGGGTCCTAATTTATCGGAACAACAATTCGGCTTCCGTGTTGGTCGATCAACACTGTTCGAAGTTATACTTGGATGTGGACACAAGTTTTAATTGTTATAAAATACTAAATCTTAATAAATAATAATGTTTAAAAAGTCTTTCTCATCCCACCCCGTAACAGTACGTCCGATCGCGCCAGCGCCTCTCGCGTTACTCATGTACTAACATTGTTCGTTCGCATTCAAAACAGTGTACTCTCAAACACTATTTTGTAGTGTACCCACATACTACAACTGTGTTCCGGATTGAAAGGAGTTGTAGCTAGTAAAATTACTTGCTTAAAGAGTCCTCTTATGTTTCAATGCGTGGACCGCAATGTGGTGCAGTGTATATCATCCTACCTAGTGCCACTTTGTTATGCGCAAACGTATTGCTTACCATTGGGTGAACGTCGTGCTCATCTCGTTACTTCGTCAAATGAATAAAATGTACCGAATTTTTTTCCTCAATAGATTTGGTACACACATAGTTGTAGGAGTTTGAAGCTCCTGAATTTTATTAGCGAAAATAAAACGGTATCACGTTAATTAACCGTGTATCTGGGCTCTGATTAAGAGTGCAGTAGCAGGACGGAGCCGTGGGGTCAACTTTAATTGGCTCGCTGTTGTATTTTAGATGCGCGATACCGCAGCCGAGGGTTAATGAATGGAGTCTAACATGTGGACACATGTTATTGTTGCTCAGACGTTGTTTTCTTTTGTAATTACTCTTTTGTCGATTGCTACGTTGTTGTTTAACATATACATGCAAATGCGATGGACACGATGCTTTGTATTATACTGACATTTTTCATCAATTTCTATTACTCAAATTGAAGTTTTTCATAAACAATACAATAAAATGAACGTCTAATTTATACCATTAGTATTATTTAAATAAAATTAATCCTTAAGTCAAAAGGAACAGGTAATTCAAAGGCTTTGATTAATAATTAACAAATAATTCTCGATAAAGCTCAACTCCAAAGTGTGAATTAATGGCGGCGCTTGCTAATTCCGTCATTTAAAATTCAGAAAGCGAATAACAAAAAGACAGTAATTTGTACCCCAAATTAAATTTTAACTGAAAACACTCGAAACGGGAGAGTACCTACGTTCCACGACGGGTTGTGTATTTAACGCGGATGTGAATTTCGCCGCATCCGGCCAAAAATAAATGAGCTTTCTTCCGCTTACTTAATTTACTGCTATGGCTGTAGCGGGCTTACAGTCTGAATAAATTAAAATTAATATTTCGCAGTCGTTAAATGTCGCCTTTCCGGTGGTGTGATTTGTTAACACCAAAACCTTTATTGCCGAACGCATACCCAGCCCAACTAACACCTTCATTCTTCCGAAATGTGTATTCCGAAACACAATTTGTCTGTAAACTATAATATTATCATTTTATCTTTTAATCTGGCCGAACTTTAAATCCTTATGATGGTAATTGAATTCTGGTCTTACTGGGAATACTGGTATGTATGTATAATTACGGTAGTTTGTAATCGTGGATTTAAATTAGGAAAATCTAACAAAGCGAAACCATTTATTCACTCTATACACATACACGAAAATATTTATTAAAAAGTAAATTATGATAACAGATTATATTTGGACTATGTCCTAGAA
This sequence comes from Ornithoptera priamus, assembly GCA_029034505.1. Classification (NCBI taxonomy): domain Eukaryota; kingdom Metazoa; phylum Arthropoda; class Insecta; order Lepidoptera; family Papilionidae; genus Ornithoptera; species Ornithoptera priamus. Next base: position 4,637,783 of record JARDWD010000833.1, on the reverse strand, counting down.
TACAATATTGTCAGTACTAATTTCATTTGCCCATTTTTTCACGGGTCAGTTTATTATTGTCCTATGAATTATAATTAGTATTGTTCATAATAATTAACATTTCCTTATATTTATTCAATAATAATTTAACAATAAACGCGGGGTAAAGAGCAAAATGTGTGTACATTAAATGATTAATTAACATGAACGGAGGTGGATAGCAATATTTCGACGTTAGCAAAATGTAATACGGAGGCCATTAATTCATTGGTTGGTCACGTGGCGTCGCGAATGCTTACACACCCGTCGAACCAGTGATATATGGACGGTTACTCCCAATAGGATCACAAAAAGGGAATATTCTTATATATTAAATGTACAGTACCTCTTATTTGGGTACAGCGTACCACTGAACGAAAGAAAGATGATGATGTTTTTTAATCGTTCTGAATGTCAAATTAAGCTAATAATATTTACACAGTACAACATTATACTCGGTGCGTTAAGATATAATATGATATTTGTTAGCTCTGTAATTCAATTAGCAAAAGCACTCATCTTATCAGACACTTGGCTTCGCACTTCTTTAAAACAACTGTCTGAAACAAATCATAGCTGCTGCAATTTGATTGTGGAAAGTCTCTGGAGAAATTAATTTAATTAACCAACTAAACTGAACCAACTAACCGAACAACTGAGTCTATTTCAACATCTCACTGAAAAATAAATACTTATTTTTTTTATTTTTAACGACGTTTATATGAGGTTCCCATATCATTCCGATCATTACATTGTTATTATATAAACTAATTGGTACAAACTAATTAAAAATTAGTTTCGCCATAAACGTGATAAAACTCTTCGTTTTGCACTGCATAGATGTAACTATATTCCATTATAAAAAACAGAACTTACTCTGGGACGATATTAGATTATTTCTAATAATTTCAGTTATCGTACAATTTGTTAAAATTTATTATATATCATCTGGGACATAACAATGAACACAATTCAGAAATAAAAAAAAAAATCAATTTTTATATATATTTTTCAATTTTATAAAACTAATAAAAGTATAAAAATTATTTTGAGAGCCTTGTAGTTAAATTCAACTTGAAAGGCGCAAAAGTTCCTATTAAATTCAATAAGGAAATCCAGCGATAATGGACGAAGTTCCAATTAACGATATCTGGGGAAGCGATGCGATATTGCTCGTAAATTAATGAGTGCTGTTGTAAGACAAATGTACCGCTTCTGGACACAAACTAACAGGATAACTTACTGGAAACGATTACTTGGCTATAGAAGATGATTTTAAAGCAAGATTAGATTAAATGGAATCGATACTATCGCCTATTAAAACCTTCAGAAAAAATTGTACATAAATAAATAATTAGTATCTATTATTTCTAGATTTTTTACTGCTTCCGTGGCGTAACTGCTTAATATTTGGCTAATAACACACAGGTCCTTGGTTAGATTCCGATACCATATGTACCTAGTCCGGCCATAAGTTCTGTTACATATGAAAATGCATTTTTTTTAATGAAGTAATGTAATATTATTAAAGTTTATACGTACGTATTATTAGTCTCAGCAAAAAATAAAAAAAATATTCTTTTTTGGAATAGCCACTTTTGGCTTTTATACACGCTTTTAATCTCTTAGGCCACGAACCTATGGATGTACGCACTGTTTCCAAGGGAAATTTCCACCACCGTTACTGCTTGCTCCAAAAATTTTTTAAGAGACTCAATATCGCCGTGTTATTTAGAGCAGGCCATGTCTTCTAAAACTGACCATAATTTTAAGTCTAAAAAATTGAGGTCTGGGCTAGATGAGGGCCAGTTTTCAAGTCTTATAAACTCCGGAACGTTGGTTTCAAGCCAGGCTTGGGTGGTTCGTGCCTTGTGACCAAGTACAAAGACTTGCTGGAAAGTCCATAGTATATTTTTAAAAAGTGATTTGCTGAGAGGTTTCTTAAGACTGCATCTTAATACACTTTAGCTGAAGTTTTTACTCCTTTTTTACAAAAATGTAGTTTCATGACTCCTTGATAAGACACGTCCCTCCAAACCATCACTGACGCAGGATGATGATGATGACCACGTTATACCTTTCCGACCACTTGAGCAATCAACACGGCAAATTATATGAAATGGCGCAAAATCGAAAGAAGTTTTTAAAATAATATATCGTGTTCCAAATTCAAAATAATTAAAAAGTTGAAATAAAAAATAGTTTAATGTAACAGTATTTATTGCCAGACTAGTACAAACTAGTCAGAGCAAGTATACTAATACCTTGTATGGTAGTTTCATTGTTGGCAGGATTTTACAAACCCTAATAGCCTACCGCTAAAGCGATGAGAAGATGTTTACCTGATGGTAAGTCATACATCTGCTCATAACAATATTAAGCTGCATCATAGTATTAATAATATCTTGTTTCAAAAATATTGTAGTAGCTGTTATAATACGCGTATAGTATCAAGTATACTTTTTGTTAACGTCGCAAATCGCGATGGCTATGAAAAAGATGAAATGGCTTGCTTGTATCCAACATTCAGCGAAATTGAAACCTCAAATTACAGTCGCAGATTTCGCTCAAAGGCATATTGACTGTTCCATTTAAATTAATATCTGTTTAAATCGGACTAGATCGTTTTAATTAAGGCAAATATCTCATGGAGAATTGCGATGTGGACATATCCTAATTGTATTTGGTTGGTGATAATATGTGTAATCATATATCTCGATACTAAAACTAGTTTCGTTCCTGTAACCTGGACTTCTTCTGTATGTTTACTTTTTAGTATAATTAATAGGATATTGTGAGTGCTTATGCCTGATATCCTATCCAGTAATCTGACCAGGTAACGACTTTGATCATGACTACGGCATAAGAACAATTGAAGATATTTTGCGTAATTCGCTGCGTTTTTCCCATTTATAAGTAGGTAAGTTTTAGTGACTTTAAAAATAAAGAATTCGCAGAATCATTTAGTGTTAATTTTAATATTTAAGTACTATTAATCAATATTTGAATAACCGTATTTTCTACTTAATATAACGTATGAAGGTATATTGTACATATCATACTTAAAATCTTATTTAGCGGAAACGAAGTTTTTTTCTATAGTTGATATGGATTTATCAATATTATCATAAAAAGGAGGAAGACAAGACTAATGGAACCGTAGCACTTTTTCAATACGCAAAATAATATTTTCTGTTCTCGTGCTAATGAGTACGTGGAAAAAAATACCTTCAAATATTTATAATAGAAAATAAATAAATAAAGCAACCCAAAAATTTTTGTGTTCACAGAAAACTCGTTTGAGGTCCCTTTCGCTTCCTTAAATTCCTGTTATTCGCATCCCCTTCTTGCCAGCAACTTGCCCTCGCTTGTCATTAAGAGTGGGCACGCAAAGGGAAATTATCCTCACTTAACCCTCCTGAAGGCGCTAACTGGCACCTCGCCGAGAGTACTCCACGGCGATTACTATATTATACGGATCGGAGCCATTTTTCTTAATGAAATGACTTTTTTAGTCTGTTCTATTTATTATCTATGTCTTATTGAAATTAATATTTAATCTGCTTTATAAAACAACGACTTTACAAGATATTAAATTAACAAAAAGATGAACGTTACTGTGATTATAACTTAATGGTTTGTAGTACATTTAGCATCATTTAGTTTTCATTGAAGCACTCAATTTGTCTGTATATAGAGATACGCAGCAAACGCTATTGCTATTGTGAATTCAAATGTCTATAATTACTTGGATCACGATACATATAACAACGAACAGTTAAATATTTGCAAAAAGTATGTGAATTAATAAAAATATAGTGTAGTGTAATCATAGACAGTGCGGTTTAAACTGTTAGGTCTAAAAATAATTTGAACATCTGAGCTAAACTAAATCAGCATGAACCGTGAGTAATCTTTAATTTTGTCCCTTCCATTTACGAGCCCGAGCAATAATTGTTTTTCCGAATGAACGCTTCAAAATAACAATTGGTTAGTTGGCAACCCTCCATCCAACCCTCCCCCATGTTACGGTTACCAGTAATGCGAACGCTGGAATCAACGGTATGTTCACATGAATTGCAAATGTAAGCGTTAGCATTCTAGTATTAGAATGGCGAATATTATATTACATGGAAGAAATTTCATAATGCATTTTGCCTTGGGTAGAAATAATTAATTTTTCTTTATATTAAAATCCTTTTTATTGTTGTAATAATTTGCATTTTGGTTAGAATACACAATTAGACAATTTTTAACTGCTTAATCTAGCTCGGGGCTTGATTACTTTATTAAAGATTTGTTTATCCGTCTGACATAAAAAATTTTTATTGAAGTATAATAAGACAATGAAAATCTGAATTTGGAGAAAGGCACTAACTTATAGTTAAATAGACAATGAACAATGATTACAAGTAAAACATAAATTAGGTATGGAATCAGAATAAATTGACTTGAAATAACTCTACTCGTAATTTTCTCAATGTCACTGCACATTATGCACTGACACATTTAAACGAATAAGTTGTAAAAACTTATCAGAGAATCATATGTTTTAAAGTACTAAATTAATTCATCAAGCTTCATGGTAATTACATTAATAAGTATATTTAGATAAGAGAGCAAATGTGTTAGTATCCAATACATAATGATAAACGTTATCAACTTTACTTGGAATTCTTATTACCTAAAATAGGGAGACCCTTATTCAACCGTGGACCCCATGTATTGAAGTTATTGATAAAATAATGAAAGTCAAAGATTTTAAAATCGTCCAAAGCTTTAGTAAGGTAAAATTTGTTTTTATAAAATTTTTTGGTCCATTAGAGGCTTTCGTATAAATTCTTTAAAATTAAAGCTCGTTCTAACGCGAGAATATGCTCATAAAGTTATAATAGAACAATTTTGATGATTTATAGACACTTTATTAATAAACTTCCTGTTAAGAATCCTCGGGCCTCTTCGTTCATACCTCAACGGAGTAACTTTGGCGATGCTGGAAGCTAATTTTCGCGTTATGGTTAATTTTCCTTGTTTATGTGAGAACTTGTGCAGTTGCGGACGGTGAAGCACCGATACACATTAAATGATACGGACTTAGTCCGCAACATTTCTATTTCAGTAAACCTAACACTTAGATCATGTTCAATAAAGTACAAGTTCGATAAACTTTATATATTTAAAGAAAGGAACTTCATTTCATTTCAATCCTTATTGTATCTCGGAATCTAATTCTAGTGGCACGTCGGCTGTGTTACATCTTCAGTGCTTTCCACTTACGTTATAACCATCCTTGGCTATACTACAAAACTAAGGTGACTGTAATATTCTATTTTAAGAATTTCTAATTTCCTGATCATATCAAATCATGCCATTTTGTATTTTATAAGAAAAATTTTGTACTGTATAACTCAGTCAAAAATCTAGAATTCCATTCTATTGGTCACTAGGTTCAACCGAATATAATTTATTAATTTTTATAAGATAACATACACGAATACAATCTGTACTGCGCTTCATCAAGTTTGCATTACAATAAACCATCTACAATTTGATTTTTTTTAAGTAATATTAAAGTTAATGTCCATTATACTCAAACTAAAATGAAGTTATTTTATTTATATAAGAGTAGTGTTGAAAGAAATTTTCTAACAAGAGTATTGACAAAAATCACTCTTATTTATAACAACGTAATAAAAAGTTGTAAATATGCACCACGGCAAAGTTAATATATACCACTTAATTAGAATCGTTGTCACGCGTTTAAGTAAGCACATTCGGTTAAACTTCTCATTTTTTCAAATGGCGATGGAAAGTAATTTTGTGAAAAAGCGCTTCTAAAATAAATTATTCATTGGCGACAAAATGCCTTGAGCCCGCTGGTATTCATTTCATTTCTAAATCTGAACTTTACCCTCTTTTTTCTTTCCTGCTTAATGCTAACTTTAAAATAATTTGATATTATGTTACTATAAAAGAACAATAATTGGAATGGGAAAGAAATAAATGATGTTCATGTTGGAGAATATAATACCAACAACATTACTACTATTCTTATCCGCTGGTCCTATGCCTCTTGTATCCAAGAATTTCCTGAGATCTCTACTTGAGCATCTGCCATGTTTATTTAGGTATTTAAATATCGTTAATAATTAAGGAATACTTTTATCATTATATCTCTGCTCTGTTCCTACTTCATACGTTCGGTATTGTTTTTTATTTCCTGCTTTAATAAATGTTTCAGTGTGGGTTTTACAACCGACCTCCTGCCGACCCGAATCCTCCTGGAGAATACTGCTACTGGTGGAAGCGCCACCTTCTAACAAGAACAAGAAGTGTAGGCTAGCGACAGTATCTCACTCATTAAGTGATAGACTGCTGTGGTGCACTACATCCTCAGGACGAATAAGGTAAGCTTTTTTTTTCTGTACTACACCCACACTGGAACAATACTAAAATTTAATCATTATTAGTTGAAAAATATCAAATATTATATTATTTGCTTATTAATAGTAAAACAAGTACAATTGAGTTCATAAATGTATGGTGATTCTTTAAAATCTTAACATTAAAAATATAGATGCAAAGTTTTATGTATAATAGATATAACATGTACTCTTTACATTGAAAGTCTCATATGTGATTTTTTTACAAAATATATGTTCATACTTGAGAACAATTTAAATTTACAGGAAGCGATAAAATTTTAAATAAAAATACATTACGTAACAGGCAGATTTTTTAGTTTTCTCTTGAATAACAGTAAGTACATTTCATGGACAGTTTATTGTGTTTTTTCTTAATTAGAATTGGCCGTGACATAATAAACTATCTATTCCTCGCCCTCTTTGCAGGCTGTAACATCCCCGCAACTCTCTTTGGGTACGGAATTGTATATTCCATTTTTAGCGGATCTCTGAATATAACAAGTATATCCACCAAACTTTTAGTCTTAACGTCTAATAGTTTCGGTGATCTCGTGATGAGTAGGTTTTTGTATATATCCTCTATAGGCATTCAGGTGTAGGTAAGTACCACCGCAGTGCCTATTCCTACCGCCAAACAGCAGCATGCAAACAGTACTGGGGTAAGGAAGCTCACTATCTTATATATCAAGGAAGAGCTTAATAAGCTGCTGTGTATCATTATTAACGCCTCACTACTATGGGCACTCGGCATTAGTTGAAAGTCTTGTTCGTCTCGTCAGTAAGTTGAAAAAAAAAAATAGTTGGTAAAGTTTATTTGTTATTAACCCACAGTTTAGCAAATGATTAATTAATATTTCTTTCTACACAATCATAAGCTATAAATTTCGATTACCACGCTCTTAAAGTTTCAAGCAATTTCGTGAAAGCGTACCTCATATAAATTATTCATTTCTTAAGTAGTACTTAAACTTTGGCATACTTCATGGCCGTATCGGTACAGTTCAAACGATTTTTTTTTAAAATAAAGTATATAACTATTGTTGTACTTGCGACAACATAAAAAATATTTTAATGCAAGTTTATGTTTTGTTATATAAGTCGTTACTTGGCGATGGTATTCCACTTCAATTTAATTTATTACATACGAGTATCCGAACGATGTGGATATCTTTGAGAGATGCCTATGTCCAACACTGGACATCTCGATAGATGATGGTACGAGTACCTAGAAAAATACAAATAGCCTTGAATTATAACGATATTTATAAAGAAAAATTAGCTTAAAAAGCTATCCAACTTAGTTTTAATTAATTGGACTATTTGTATCATGCGATGCGTTGGTATTTTAGATTGAGACTAAATACATATCTGATCATGTTTGTCTTCGGTCAGTTATATAGATGTTATCTGTACTCCGTTTCGAGACTCATTAACAATCACGATAAGCTCCAATATGGAAACGATACCCTGATCAACACGCTTCATCCGTTGTCGCTATACCTTTTTCGGTGTCACTTTTTTATCATGTTGGCATGGAGGTTTTACTGCGACTATTTTTTTTCGTGTTTGCATTAACTGAATTGAATATAAAGTAGGCCTTTAAAAAGGACGTATTCGTATTCAAGTAAGGATACATTAAGATATATTACTTTAGAATAAAACACTTATTAATTCTTTTAACATAATTTCATTTTGGAGAATCATCATCATGGTCCGATTAATGTGACGTTGTGGACAGCACTCCCTAAAAATTCCCATACTGGTACTACATTGCCAGTATCCAATCGCTTCCAGCATCACTTTCACGATTTTAATTACGTTAATTTAATCGTATTACAAAATTTGTTTGAAGTCCTTGTACATAAGTTATTTTTCAGCATTAATATGTTTTTAGAAAAAAATTCATATCCAAACAAAAATGTCCTGCATAGTTTATACCATCGCCGAAGGTTTTATGATGAAAGTTATTAATACAATGGCACATCAATTATTAAATAGCCATACAACTTAATTGTTGTTTTATCAGTATTAAGCTTAAAGCTCCAAACTTTATACATCAGCCGATAACATTAATATATTGAGGTCTATTAGAAACATTGAGTAAGATAACACTATAACGCATGAGAAATGTAAATGGTTGTTCTGAATTGCTTCGCATATGGTATCGATGGTGAATATCTTTATAGTTGTTACATAATACATTGTTATAGTATATAATGAGTTAAATTGTCAAAGCGAATTTTCTATATATATAACTGGCCAGTTTTGTGGTGCGGCGGGTGCTTCATCTGTAACCTGATTTGAAATTTACTCTTTCCTCCCTTCCCACTTTTGACATCAAGACCTTCTCTCACAAGGCGGGAGTCAAGGTGAATAATCGCGCTGGTTATGTGCGGATTACTGGATTTGTCATGTCCGCGAATGCATTAAGAACATATCAGATTCCTCAAGATGTTCTCCTGGATTCCAGCTCCATCAGAATTAAACCAAGTTGGGTTGGGATATATAGCGCATGCGATCAGCTTACAAACCGTATTGTGTTTATGTAATATGTTGAAATATATCAGAAATATTCCTTAAGAGCGACCGCAATCGCAAATGATTGCGTATACCAACCGTTATTATAATAACCACATAAATAATACAAAATGTAAATATATATAATAGTTAATTAGAAATAAAATGTTGATGGATCTATAGAATTCAAACAATAAATAGCCCATAAACAACTACAAGTCATTCCGCGTCGAATAGTCATGTTCCAATGTGGATACGTTTACTGGTTGTCACGTGATTGAAGAACAAACAAAACCCTATAGATTAAAATTAAATTAATCTTTATATAAACCATATATCGGCTAAAATTCTTTTAAATGCTTTTATAATATAATCTTTATAATTCTATTGAATTTATTTTTCGCATTGAGTACGTATAATATGAATATCTTATCAATTCTCGGATTGAAGGCGGCACTCTTTCAAACGCTATTGCAAGCAATTTTGTGAAATCGGGTCTCTTAAATAAATTATTCATTGACGATGAAGCGTCTCAAGTTATCTATCCGGTTCGTTTTTCAATCGCAAAATTTTTTGGATTACACTTTTCAATTTTCAAGCAAAATTACTTTCCGTAAATATTTGATTTGACGCATTTTAAATAAAGTATTACGCATTAATGTTAGAATTTTTTTTAAATCCAAGCTTTATAGAAATCGAACTCGTCTATGTATATTAACAATGAAGGTAGGTAAGTCGTGAGAGAACTCTGTTGGAGACGATCCAGGTAGTTACCATCGCAGCTTCTATTCTGCGGCAGCGCTTTACTAAGATCCCAATTGGTTTTAAGTAATAAAGTGATAGGTAAAGATAAAAATTCCTAATTAAAGCCTATTCACTTTAGACTTGAAGACATCACAATCGATTTGGACGGAAACATTGCAGCCGGCAGTGATCCACGCCTTGCTGTTCTTGTCCATAATGAGGAGTTATTACTTCTCACAACTTATTCCTCATAGGGAATATAATAGTCAACAGCTTTTTCAATTTAATAATTAAGAATATATTCGTCGTGTCCCGGTACCTGGTGAGGGTATTATTAAACTCATACAGCATTACACACACTTGGCAGATTCATCACACATATTTTCGAGATCTCGCAACTCTTGAATCTTCTGAATATATATGTCCGCTGCAGGCTTTTTAATACCAATAATACTATTATTATTTCAACATTGAACTATTTATTTCATTGTCACCAATTATTACAATTAATTAATTGAACATTGCGTGTACACACGTGCGTTACAGTAGTACTGTACTATGTAGATAGAGTACTAAAAAGGAACTGTATATATTATTTTGTGCCTCATTTGTATAAATGTTTTTATCGTAGTTGCTTTGTATAGTTTCTAATAATATAATTAAATTATAGATAAGGTAATTAGTAATTTACCACTTAAGTAAAAAGTAAACGAAATTTCGAAAGCATCTATAATTTTCACTTCTTTCCGGTTAAGGCAGTAGGAAACCTATTTATACAGGCGGGCCGATCGGTATGGAGATCCTTGTGAGTGTTCTATGTCCGGTAGACGTTGACTTCCGGCTAATAAAGATGATAAATAATGTTCTCTTACCAATCTATCACAATAAAAATTAAATCTTAAAAGATAACAAATTTTATAAGAACTTGTAATAATTAATCAAATAAAACATATTACTTTAACTATGCCAATAAATAATCACTGAGTTTTAGCTTGTTTTGATATTTTTTCCCTCAATTGTGATTTATATCAAAAGTAAAAATATAAGTAGTATACTTATCTTAACTCGAGGAGTGATACTATAGTTCTTATCTCAGTGTAGCGAATCAAGTATTAAGGAGAACCTCTAATAAATATTCGACGCCGTAATTGGGTCCTCTAGGAATTGAAAGGCTTTCCGGATTCGGACCTCAACCCATATAATTCATTGCATTGACGGAGACACAGACATGAAAAAAAAATTCAATTACTATACAACATAAAAATTAAAATTTTTCAAATGTTTTTTTTTAATTATAGATCTTTTTAGAATCTTTGATTTCAAAAAACTATAAAAATAAATTAATCAGAATTTTTTATATACATGTGACATGGATTTCTATAAAGTCATATAAATGAGATAATATACATGTCTAAATTTTTTTTTTGAGTTTACGTGTTTAAATGATTTTACAGCTTCATAATTATATCTTTATTGGTAAAAAGGTTAATAAAAATTCTTAAATTATTTACATATTTAAACCTTTTTTTGCACACAAAAAAATTGATACAATATGGCTGACTTCCCAATCTATCAAGAGTTAAGCAGAGAAAAGGTAAGAGTGCAATTTGGTGCTTACATTTTATGTATGTATATTATAATAAATATTTATAAAAATAATAAAAAATAGAAGTACTCTAAACGTAAAGCATGAAAATAATAAACGAAATTTTGCTACATTGTGTAGTAACTTACATTTTTATATTCAATGCAAGAAAATGCCACGAGCGTTAGATACCCGGGCTGCTACTGTTTTGACCTATATTACATGCCCTAATTAATGTATAATACTGTGCGACCTATTTAAAATAAACTTTGTAACACATTTTACTGGTGGTAGGTCTCTGTTGCCGGAGATCATAGAAGTGGATACCACCGCGGTTCATATTTCTGACAAACATTACCGTGTTCCAACTTGAATGGAACTGTGGCTAGTGAAATTACTGGTTTAACGAGACAACATTTTATGTCTCAAGGCGACGAGCGCAATGTGATGCAGTGTATATTAACCTAACTAGCGCCACATTGTTCAGGCCAACTAGGCAAGATATCATTTACCATCAGGTGAAAGTTTTCATCGCCTCGTTGCTTCGTTGAATAAAGAAAAATATACAAAAGATTTAAAATTTTGTAAAATTATGTATATAAATCAATGAAATTAGATGAATTCATACGAGTGATTTTTTTCTACTTACTAGTACTCGTGGTCTTGAGACATAACTTGTTAAGTCTCGTTACCACATCAATTTCAAACCCAAACTCGGTAATGTTTAAACATCACTGTTTGGCAACGGAAATAGGAATATATATATATAATAGTAGTAGTAAGATATACTACGGGATGATAGTTTAATATAGACTTTGTGTTTAGTAAAGGAATTGATGGTATATCGGGAGAGTTAATTTTGTCCAATATGTCCGAGTGGACTCTTCTGGTCGAAAAGCTGAAATATTTTTTGCTCGCCTAACTAATAGCGGGGAACGATTTTATTCTAAGTTCTCGTTCCGGTACAATACGCGACATATTTACGAGCTGTGATTCATAGAAAACATGTATTACGAAATATAAATCTGTCATGAGAGTCGACGCCCGGTCACAACTTGCAATTTACGATCACGTGTTCTGAATACTTGTTAGAAAAGTTTTATTTTTTACTCCTAATCTCATTACAATAACGTTACGATAACTGTGTTATTTGCGTATGTTATTTATTGCGTGTTCAGGTATTTTTTTTACATAAAATATCTCTTCCAATAAATAATAAACTTTTGACATACCTTTACTGAGCTCTTAAGGCGCACAGGGAAGTGCCGTGGCGTTTCGCTGAAGATCCGATACCCTCTCGTAACGTATTGAAGGTAACCACCAGGTTTTAATAAGAAAATTGAATTGAAATTATAGAAATGTTTAAATAAGAGTTAAATAGTATGCATTTAATATAAAAAGATTAAAATAATAGACACGATGTAAAGAGGTAAGAAGATTGTAATAATCTAGTAGATCTTATTAATTCGAGATGCGTGAAAGAAGAAAATTGGATGTAGTGTAGGACAGAGAAAAGAAGTGTGTAAATAAGAAACGGAATGGAAGAAGAAATGAATGTGGAGAAGAGAAAGTAAATCACAAGTCTCTATCCCAATTTACGGAGAAACAAGTACAAAAAGAATTAAACCACCAGGATGTTAAGTGTAACGTGTAACATAACTTTACGCCAAAAAATGTCATCGTCGTCATCATCATCAGCTACCCCAAAGATCTTCATATCCATCGGTCCTGCGACCTTTAAGCAGTAAGCATGGCTTCCGGTACCGACAGGCACTAGAGGCCGATGTTTGTAGGGGTCATATCGGAAGGATAAAGACCATTCCTTCCACTAGAACTGCATTCCCCAGAAACATGGTATCTTTTAAATATTTCTCTCCACGACAAATAATAACTCTTCCAAATCGATCTTAGTAGCATCGCTATTTTTACCGCAAAGCAGTAATATAAAATAACTAATGAGTTCTGTTTAAGTAGTTTTATGGACGATTTTACCAACTTATTATTACGGCTGATACAAAGCTTATCATCAGGTAAATATTCTGCTTATCTCGTCGCTTTTACAAGTGCCTTGTTTTTTTTTTAATTTAACCATTAAAGCTTCCGACATAAGGATATATTTAAATAGCTTTAAAGATCAGCGTCGTCCTTTCTAACCTTTCAATGTTTTCCTTTATACAAGTAGGTACATATAATATACACTAGAGCAAGATTATTTTGTTTATTATATCCATTTTCATCTGTGTCGTAATTTATGCATATTTGTCTTTTTTATTGGCGTATATCTTACACGTTCTTTTATCTAAATGTTCCATTTTTGTCAGCAAAATAGCATTTTCTGGCCATTCGGCGCTGCTTTTACCTTCAACCATTTCTTTAACATGCCTCTAGAGCGCGGTAATATTTGCATTTAGAGCGGAAAACTGATTTTGACCTTATCTAAGTGAGCTGGGGTTGACAGAGACTCTGCTGCAGGGTGTATCTAACAAAGTATTTTTAATAAGATTAAGAAGTTTTGATTCTTGCTAAAATGAAAAATTCAATAAACACACATCTCTAATTTTAATCTATGTGCAAAAAAAAAAGATTTTCTGAAAATTTTATGCAAATTCATTTAACATTAGCTTTCTTAGTTATATCATATCGCAAAATCAAATATTTACGTAAATTCTTAATTTATATTATAATAACTTTTTTCTGTTATGGGGATAATTTCGAAAAATACCCTTGTTCTGGGAAAGAGGGTTATATGAGATTTTTTCCCTCTCGATTAATTGCGGTGGATTGAAAGAGGTCCTGGAATCTCTTAGACGCATCCCAGGGAAGGATATAGCTGTCCCTACCATTCTGTGTTACGGTTAACGCGAGACATTTTCAGGCTTACTTGGTGAGCGATGAGTGACTCCACTCTTAAAACTAATGAACCCGTAGACTCTTTTAGTCGCCTTCTACAACAATCGGCTTTGACCTAAGTAGTTTCTGTTAGCTCTAGATAACAGGCATGAATGGAAACAAAAAATAATAAGAAGACGGCATATGTATTTTGTAGAGAACATTAATGTTATGTAGAGAAGTTATCATCGGTCCATATGTAATAATGACCTTATCAATAATCATATTAAGAACTAACTTTTATATTAAGTTTAATAAGACGTTCTACTTCTAAAATATATTTAGATGGGTCGCATAATTGATAGCATTCCTTAAAAGAGAGTGCTTCAGGCAGTGGTGTATACATTTCAGTGTTTGTATTAATTCAACGTAACGACGTCTTTACGAGCTGCGACTCAAATTAGGACGTGTACTGGAATAATAAATCTATCATGAAAGTTAACGCCCGGTCACAAATCCTAATCTACTGTTGTGTGTTATGCCCGGTTATTAGATTTATACGGACCAACGTATATTCTACTTACTACCGGCATTACTGTATTCTACTTTATGCATATAATTAGCTGAAAGTTTTATTTACAATGTGATTTATTAGTGGTAAGTTTCTGTTGCCAGAGACTATCTAGAAATATAGAATCACAATTCTTATTTCTACCGTCAAACAGTAGTGTGCAAATATTAATGTGTCCCAGTTTGAAGGAAGGTGAAGCTAGTAATTACTTCGGTAACGAGACTCAACATTGTAAGTTTGCGGATGAAAACCACAATTTTGCACTGTAACCAGGTGAACGTTTTGATCGTGTCGACACTGAATTAATTGAATAAGAGATGATCAGCATATTCGCGTGATGAATGATTATTTAACTACAATTTTTAAAAATAAAGATATTTCCAACGAAATACTCAAAAAACAATTTATAATGCTAAACTCTGTTTAATTTATAGGTTAATTGTATAGATTTAGGATTGTGATAGTGTTTTGATTCGATCGTAAGGATCCACCGCTCTAGTATTATATAACTTGATAAGAGGTATCAGTATGTGAAAATCAGAGTATTATCAAACAGTTTACCTCACCGTCTTTGGCCTTATAGTTACAATATTAAAAAATACTGTTAAAAACTTTATTTACACACAAAAAATAATATATAATGGAAGCAGTCTTTACCAATCTTCCATAATGTTAGACAAACAACAAAAATAAGGGTGGCAGTATCTTGAGAGTATATAAGATATTGTTACATTTAATACGACATAAATTACAATAAGTATGGTGCGTACAAATATGATTAGTACATGTAATTTAAGAGAAGCTTACATATATTAACATAAGTCGTACATAAATTTGCTTACACACTGTTTCTAAATGAAAAAAAATTAAAAAACCTATGTAAAATGTATATATAGTTGCATTTTCTCATATACTGATCGTTAAACACACTTTTGTCTCATTCATTTGGCAACTTGGGGAATTGTGGAATACAATATATGTTTAGGTTAATAGTTATCCTTCTAGTTTACGTTAATGTTGCTAGGGACCGTCATGGGTAAATACAACAGCAGCTCTTATTACTGCCGACAAACTGTAGTGTGCAAACATTACTGTATTCAGATTTGGAGGTTCGGTTAGTGACATTACTGGAGTAACGAGACAACGTCTTATGTTTCATCGCGACGACCTCAATGTGGTATATTATTCGAACTAATGAAAATTTTTTATGGGCTTATCGCTTACTATGAGGTGAATGTCTTGTACGTCTGGTCTCTTCGTAGAATAAAAAAAAAAATATATATTTTTTTTTAAATCAACATATTAAAGGACAGAGAATTAAGGTTATATCTTTTATGTTAGATAAGTTCAATTATTGTTGCTAGGAGCATACCCTCTCTGCCATACCTTCTTTTATGTATGGTGGAGCAACATTTTCTAGCCATTTAGGGCCGACTTCATTTTACTTTTAGCTCCGTACCATTTCTATAACACGTCTCTGGAGCGCGGTAATATTTGCATTTAGAGCGAAAAACTGATATTCTGACCTTATCAAGGTGAGATAGTGAAACCGAATATTTTTGCTTATGTTTGTACTGAGTTCTTTAACATCAAGGGCATTTTATAACATACTTATAACTTACCTACATACAACAATATTTTAGAATAATGTTTACAGTGTAAGTTATATGCATGACCCCATTTACAAGAATCATTGTTGTAATTATGAACTCTATACGTATTTCACTTTAATTTAATTACAACCCCTGCTTACGTAATGAGCCGCTGTAAATAAGGTTAAAGAAGCCTTAACATGTGAAATCGTAGGATGTGATTGCCAATAATTATTATTTAAGTTAGTTACCCGCGTAAACATACCATATTTCGCTTTGAACAGCATTAACGAACAATAACAGTTAATACGCACAGTATTCATGAACGAATGTACAAGTTATCTCAATAAACACTGTAGTTAGTATCTTTTGACCAGTCTATCAATACATGATATAGATACACTATGTCTTCGTCGCTTTATGTCTAAGTAGGAGCTCGTTTTGGCCGAGATGACTTTTCCACTTCATTTAAATTTCTTGCTTAAATTGCACGTAATGGCAAAAGTTGAAGACTTGAAAAAAAAAGATTTAACAATGCTTGTTCTGAAGGGCCTTTTCTTACGTCCGATTTTGCATTTATCTCGAACAATGCCTTTTTTGTTTCCGAAATAGTATTGTTCTATATTTAATGAAAGTATCGAAGAATTTAAAGAAATTGTTATTTTGTAATTCTTCTTATACAGTTTTTCCTTATCAGAATAAAAAGAAAATAAGAAAAGTGAAATTTTGAGTGTATTTAGTCGAAAACAAACAGTTCTTTCTTTAAAACTGTATTATCTATTAAAGTACACAGAGAAACACTTAAACCCCTTTGTCCATAACTGAACTTTCAGACCCGGAAGATAGCCTCTGAAACAGGCGAACGAAGCAATCCTCCCTTTATATTTTATTCAGGAAGAAGTGTTGATAGCACAGTTGTAACTGATGGAATTTCGCGGTGAGTCCAAGAAGAGCTAAAATATATTATCGATAAAATAAAACGATACGTTCTATGAACTACAGCTTTCTGGGACCTGCTAAGTTCTTCGATTCTGTCCACTTGATAAATTTTGACCGTGAATCTCTCGTAGGAATGAATGTGGGCAATTATGTTTTACAATAACTATCATTAGGTAATTACATAACGTGTCTTTATAAACAAGCCTTAGCAAATTTTTAGGGAAGGGAAAATGTTTTTTCTAGGGAAAAATACAATTTTTTACACAGCGGTGGTATCCTATCCCGTTAATAGAAAACGCTTGTTTTATTTTATTTTATTTAGTTTTCTATTATAAATTCTGACGAATACAAAAGTTTTTACTCATAAATTAAACAATTGAAATTTTTGATAGAGCTTCAGACTATCATAAAATTAAGTTTCGTCTATGTTTATCTCAAACAATATACAACCGAGATATGTATATATGATTGGACCAAAACTAACTTGTTTTATGCAAGAAAATGAGAGCATTGGTAAAACTTAAAAATTATATACACAAAATACAATTTTTGTTAAACATTATCCTGTGAGCCTAAGATGCTATAGAGGAAACTCACCCTATTCACATGATATAAAGTAATACGTTTATCCATTATGATGTGATGCTATTTAGAATTTTTCTCCAGTATCCCATCGCGCTCGTCGGCATACTTATACAAGATGTAGTCGCTTTAACTTATCATTTTCACTAGTATCAGCGGCGGTCTTCTAAAACACTAAGCTCACTGTAACGAAAAGTAAATACATTAAGATATTAATATAATGATCACCATCATCATCATCTTCATTAGACGATAGCACGCCCGCAGCTGTACATATGAACTAATAATTATTAAAGAGTAACACTGAGTGATAAGTTTTTGTTGCCAGAGATCGTAGGTAACACCGCAACTCTTATTTCTACCGCCAAATAGTAATGTGCAAAAACACTGTAGTAATGAGACTTAACATTGTTTATTTCAGACAGTTAAAATATTGTATTGCTAAACATTTTTTGTCATTCTACTTAAGCTTGGTTTTTAGATAATATTTCCAGAATGCCCATTCAATATATTTCATAGAAATCATTAGCTTTATGGAGTAGGCTTCCATTGAAACATTTCTCTCAGGAGTTGGCAATTGGGTAGCACAATGCGAAAATTACATTCACAATGTACGAGAATTGGGCCTACTGAATGGGCTCATTAAAATTCTAAGGAATTGAGCTAAGCATTTCCCAAGACGGGCGTGTTGTTAATTGGTTTATTTTTCCTTTACCTGTTCTCATTGCCTCGTAAACCTTATCTATATAATAATGAAAAGTAAATATTTTGGAGTCTGCAATATCTACATAATAAAACACATCGCTCGAAGGACTAAATGCCGATGGAGCAGCAAGGACGAGACGAACGAGGCGTTTACCTGATGGTAAGTGATACGCCCGCCCATAAAAACGTGGTGCCAGTAACGATGTTATACACTGCACCACATTGCGCTCGTCGTCTGACACAAAATGTTGAGTCTCCTTACCCCTATAATTACACTAGCACCACCGCCCTTCAAACCGGAATACAGAAACGATTGCACATTACTCTTTGGCGGCAGAAATAGACGCTGCTGTGGTAAGCAGAAGTCTACCACCAGTAAAGGTCCTCGAATGACGACCGAGTACCGGAAAACAGTGTTGGCTGGGCCCCTACTAGCTGATCCGACAAAGCGGTATAGGTGGCGGGGAGCAGCTGGGTGCGGCAGCGCACCACCAATCGATATAGAAATCTTCGGGAGAGGTCAATGTCCATCAATGGACGTTTGTCGACTGAAGATGATGATGACAAAGCATAAGATTGAATCCTATGCTTAGGCGTCTTTCAGCTGATATAAGAAAAGAGCACGCTTCATCAAATAGTCAATTTTTCAATATACACATTACATACAAACAAATGTTTTTTCTTATATACATCTATATGTAATTTACTTAATTACATTAAAAAAATTCATTAATATTTGTAACTTTCCTTACTTTATCTTAGTTTTTATGAATATATAAACACCTTAAAAATCGTTTGTAATATACCGGTGAAAGGCCTTGCTTAGGTACTGCCTAGGATTGCCTAGGTAGGTACCCCCGCAGCTCCTATTTCCGCCACAAAACAGTAGTGTGAAAACATTAAAGGTTCCGGTTTGAAGGCCGTTGTAGATAGAAGATTAACGAGACTTACCTTTTTATGTCCTAAAGCTATGACCATAGCGCGGTGCAATGTATATCATCCTAAATAACGTCACACATATTATATACCATCAGGTGACCGTCTCGCTCGCCTCCTCGCTTCGTATAATAAGAAAGGAACGTGATTTTGTTGAGGTTATTTAATTGTGTTCGGCAAATGGATCCATCGCGTTTCACCCCAGACGAAATATCTCCAGGACCTAAATTTAATCAAGCATACATTTGTTTTGGCTAACCCCAAATAAATATCCCAAATGCGACTAATTGGTTCCTGTTGGAATCGACAGGCATTACGGACAGGCGGTCTGCGGCTTACCACATAATTTGTTGGATTGACAGCGCCATGACTTTAATTCAAATGCTGGTGTAGTTTCTTAGTCCTCACCGAACTAATCCATAAACAACCTTTTGCAATATATTTAGGATAATTAAAAAAACTCAGTAACTACTTTGGAAACAAATTTTCGTTTAGATTATTTGAAGTTAAAATTATCATAATTTCTTTTTTTATTGTATTAAGTGATTAGACGAGGGAAGCGTTCACCTGATAGTATAGTGATACTCATAACAACGTAACACTCATTAGGATGATATACTATTGCCGGAAGCTGTCTAGGTAGATGCCACTGCAGTGCCTATTTCATCTGCTAAACGGTGCAAACATTACTATATTCCGGTTTGAAAAGCCGTTGTAGCTAATGAAATTACTGGGGTAATGAGACTTAAAATCTTCTGTCTCAAAGTGACGAGCACAGTGTGGTGCTGTTTATACCATTTTAACGTCACGGTGTTAGGGGCAGATGTACCACTTACCATCGGGTGAACGTCTTACTCGCCTCGTCGCTTCGTCGAATGAAAAAAAGTATTTAACTTTAGTGATCAGTTCTACGAAAAATCTTATAAAATAATGAGTGTCGAAATGACTACCGCGAAGTTTAATTAAAAAGTTAATTAGTCCGTTTTGATGAAATTTTAATCTTCAGTTAAGCTCATTTCCTTTTAAGCTCTTTACATTTTGAGTTGAAGGGAGATAAATCTTAAGAATTAGACTCAATGTAAATATGTAAGAGTATAAGTTCTATTTTGGATGATCAGCTCAGCACCTGTTTTTGCCGCCAAACAGTACTATGCAAACATTACTTTGTCCCAGTTTGAAGGGCGCTGTAGCAAGTGAAATTACTGGAATAACGAGACTTAAGATCTTGTTATAGGCAAGCCTATCACCATCAAGTGAACGTCATGCTCGTATCACCGGTTCGTCATACATAAAAGAAAAATTAGAGTAAACAATAAAGATTCTTTTGATACCATTTAATTCGTTGATGGATGGTGGTACTGGATCGACTCCACTGAATTTTGATAAGGGAAAGATTACGACCAGCTGTGGACAATTGAAACTGCAATATTGATTTTTTTTTTCACTTCATGTTTAAGGTTGGTTACATTTAATGTAAGTAGCGGGCGATGGAGATCGCGATGTTTGGACAATCTTTGCGTGATTAAATCGAAAATGAGGAGTCTTAAAGTGCTAGAATGACGACCTCGTTCCGGGAAGCACAGCTTTGGCAGACTCTCCACTAGGTGGACAGACGACATAAAAAGAATTGTTGGTAACCATTGGACTCCAACAACACAAGACCGTGCATTGTGGAACACATAACAAGAGACACGTCTAGGAGTGTGCTTCAACGGTTGAAATGATGATCATGACATTTTATTTAAAATGCTCAATTCCTACAACAATCGCTTGAAGAATCCAACAACAAAAATATTTGAACAAATACACAAAGTGCCATATTAATAAATCGAATGTTGTCTGTTGACACGATTCCATATTCGTTCCCATACAAGATCGTATCGATGAATATTAACTGTTTTAAAAGATATTTATTATCTTTACAAATTTCTATTTTATTATAAAATTCAGTTTGTTTCAAACATTGATAGAAACAATGATAAATAATGGCTAAACAATAGTAAAACTGTTAATTTCTTGTTACACAAGTTTACAAAATAGCAAATAACTTTAAGTTACCGGCGACGGTTTATTTGTTCATATATAAAATTTGTAAACAGTACAAAACATAACAAGTAATTATTCGTCACTTATATTAGTTATGTTTATTTATAAGTAGTTAAAGCGGAAACTGCTTAGTTTAGTAACATCTTAGATAACTGGTAGTGGTCTTTCTTTAGCATTATTTTAGCTCAGTTTTCCTTCAGATTCAACAGTATTTAGCTAACTATTGAGTGGGGATGAGCATGAGAATAAGTTTTAAAGTATGTAAAATATCTAATATTTTAAATTTATCACATTTTAGTGTAATAGATGATTAAATACAGACGATATAATACTGTGTGATATTGTAAATATTTTAAAATACCATATATTGTTGTACTGGTGGCAGGTCTCTGTTGCCGAAGGCCATGTATAAATACCAACGCAGCTCCTATTTCTATCACCATACAGTAATGTTCAAAGGTAGTTGTAGGTAATGAAATTACTGGGATAACGAGACAACTTAAGGCGACGAGCACAATGTGGTGCAGTGTATAAAATCTTAACTAACGGCACGTTGTTATAGGCGGGCGTATCACAACCAGGTAAACGTCTTGCTCGTCTCATAGCTTCATTGTAAATTAAAATATATATATATATATATATCATATTATTAAATAAGCCTTTGAGTTTCTTGCCGCGTTCCCCTCAAAGAGGTTATTTTATCGAATGGATGGTAAAATATTAATATTAAAACTTCCATGTATCACTTAGTCTGCTTTCTATAAAACTTCATCATTAGTCGGCAAATGTTTAATAAATATTATATTATCAAATGTTAAATAAGTACTTTATTAAACAAGATTTGAGACCGCAGTTTTACTTAGGATATGACGTAGGACGTACCTAAACTGACAGGTTTTTCTTGTAAACAAACTCAAAGAAAATGTTATCGCTTGTGCAAGAGAACATAAGCTTCCTAGGGATAAGCAATGTTTCGCAGATTTATGTACCATGTACTTCGTATTTTTTATGATTTCTGTTCTTACCTCGTAAGGACAAACTGTAAAGCGGCTGCAAGATTAATGGCACCATTTATCAGACTTTCGTTTGTTTTGAGTGTCGTCGTAAATACCCCGAATTAGGTTGTTCACAAAATGTGCTGTGAAAGGAAAATAATCCAATTAAATTTATAGCTGCTTAAAGTGAAATATGGCAACTCTGTTGGGATTAAAACGTGCAATGAGCAAATTTGATTATCCCTAACAATCAAATATCCCGCAGCTCCTGATCAGCTCAAGCGCTATTAACATGAATTGTTCACGTTGTATTCGAATTTAATTAACATTAGGTATGGTTGCAGTTTCTTTTTCAGTTTCGGCTTTCAATTTCGTTAGTCTCTATGAACTGCACTTATAATAACTTACTCTTACTTACTCTTTATTAACTTCAGGTTATAACCTATAACCTTAATTATACCAAAAGTTAAAAAAAGATGCAAATTTTTCATTTTCTCATGAAATGACATGAGAAAATTGATTACAGAATTTCGTGGCGACTTATTGGTTAAATGAGACTAGTTAGATTGTTTTACCGTAGCAAATGTTATTTATCTATTTGATTTAATAGAATTTGTAAATTTCCTTCAAGTTACATCTTTCAACTTAAAACTTTAAATCGTAAAAAAATATAATGTAAAGTAGTAATTTGTATACGGTCGTGTTGGCTGTAAAAATAACAAACTTTCAAAAGTTAATAGATTTAGTTTTTATTCCTTGAACTTCCTATTATTTGATCATAATCTTTATGTTGAAAGTTAAGAATAACACCGAAAAAATCTAATATACAGTGGCTATACAACGTTTTAATATTTTTATTTACTGTGCTTTGTACTGGTCTTGAATTTCACATGGTATTTCACAACCCATCCAAAATGTAAAAATTTTGCATTTTTATTACATTTATAAATATAGCTAAAATTAGTTAAATTTTTAAAGAATATTACTGTAATTAAAAATTTTAGTTCTATAGAGCGAATAAAAAAATCATCATTATTCCTAAGTCAACAACGCTTTTACGATAGATATTTATTAGCTTCCTTCAAAGCCAAAATAAAAACAGATAAAAATTATTTACTTCAAAGTAATGAACAAGTTTCTCTCCGTATTACACGTTCCGATATTTAAGATCAAAAAATTACCATCTCTTAGCTAAACATATTGCCAACAGTACACTTTAATTGCCTCTATGGTCTTTAATAGCGCTGTGTGCAACTGGAACTGGACAAAGCCGTAGTCCATGTCGAGTAGAATATATTACCTCATTAACCTAGCGATTAACTGTTTGGCTACTGCTTTAAATTTATTCTCTATACGTTTTCGTACAAACTAAATTCAGGATTCTCCTTCAATATATTTTTTTTCCTTTTTAAAATACGTGGTACTCAATCTTTGTGGGGTTTAAAAAGTACACAAAGTAATATGGAATTTCTTTCGTTATGTATTTTTAGTACTGTAGTAAGCAGTGTTGGGAGGCCCCCTCAATGTAAACCGACGATCAGATGCAGGTCGTGGAAAACCGCTGGATGCGGGCAGCGCAGGACCGATCTGTATCGCGACGTTTGCCGTAGGCCTATAGCAAACAGTGGAAGTCTATCGGCTAATGATGATGAATCATAAATATTCTGCTGCAAACAAAACAATGAGATAGAATGAGAGAAAAAAGAACGTAACCAAAAAAAAAATACAAGTGCAATTTTTTATTCTAAGAAGCGACAAGACAAGCATGACGTTCACCCGATAAGTAATACATCAGCCCATGATTAAGTTACGCTAGTTAGAATGGTATACGTAGCACTATATTGCGCTCATCGCCTTGAGACTTAAGATCTTGAGTCTCCTTACCCTAGTAATTTCGTTAGCTATGACGCCCTTAAATCCAGAACACCGTAATGTTTGCTTACTACGGTTCGGCAGGAGAAATATGCGCTGCGATGGTACCTACCGCCATGGTCTCCGGCAACAGAGACCTACCACCAGTACAGTATATCGGTACACTTACTATACATATTATTAAAACAATGCAGCAGAATTTTCTACTTAGTGTTAAAAGTTTAGATTTCGCACAGTGTTCACAACAAAAGTTAACGAAAATATTCCCATTGGAGACGAAATAAAGAGGAATTCACATGAAATGCTTTATCAAATTTTCTGTAGTCCCTTGACTAATGTTATCCGAGCGATATTCATTTGGCCGAAATATAAAAAAATAAAAAAATGAATTTACGCCCTTTTTAATATTCCAGCTTTTAAAGCTCAAAGCCTTAACTCAAAAGCAGACAGTCAAGACTACATTGGCCAAATGTGAATTGGGAAAGCAATTTATTATAGTGACATTCAATGTTTTTTTTTTTGAATGACGAAACGATAGGAGGAACAAGATGTTCACTTTATGGTAAGTAATACGTCAGCCCAGGACAGTAACGCTGATTATAATGGTATACATAGCACCATATTGCGCTCGTCGCCTAGTCGTTACTCCAATAATTTCATTAGCTACAACGCCCTTAAATCCCGTACACAGTAATATTAGCTCATTATTGTTTGGCAGCAGAAATGGGCGCTGCGGTGGTGGTACCTACCCAGACGGTCTCCAGCAACAGAAACTTACCACCAGTAAGCACTAACGGTATGGTCATGTCGTGAGGATATCGTTTACAATCAAACAAGTTGTTAACGATTTTTTTTTTGTAAGGGTGTTTTTTTTAGGGTAGTAAGATAATTATTATCCGCTTTGAGAGAAACCAATTACAGTGAGTTAAATTAATGAGCCTAATAAAACGGAATGACAATTGAAATAAATTAACCGATCGGAGCAGGTCGGGATGACTCGATAGACACTTATGTAGCGAAAATTTTTAATTAATGCGGACGAGAACAATGGTCCGCCATTGTTACTGCTCAATGATGTTAAGGAAATTAATTAACCGAGTATTTGTTACAATTAAAACTGCTTCACCCGAGTGTAACGATAACAATTAGAAAGATAACTTAAACCGATTTTAAAAGACTTTATAAATCAACAAATATGTTTAAGTTAAACTGAAAACATTATTCAAATACAAGGGGGTGTAAAAGGTTCCGCCCAATATCTTACGGAGCCCAAGTCAACCACACTTGTACGAGGTGCATCCTGCTAAACAGCAAACGTGACTCTGATCACGCCCCAAACTGCACTGGGCCAACGTGGGGATGCTAAGGCCCTATTCTCTCTCAGTGACGATCCTCGCGGTAGGCCTATGCCCATTGGGCGCGGTTGTGTTCCGAACGGCGTAGGTGACTACCGAGAGGGTTTTAGTGTGTAAAATTTCCACATATCTCTGACTCCCCCCAGAAGGCAGGTTATCTTTTCGCATATGCGCCCTCCCCCCGGAAACCAAAAAAAAAGTTCTATGCCTATTAACGGACACTCTTCGGCTGGTACGAAGATTTAAATATATACATCTATTGGTGACAGGTCTCTGTTGCCGGAGACCAAGTAGATACCATCACAACCCCTATTTCCATCGCCAAACAGTTGTGTACAAACATTACTGTTACGATTTGAGGGGTATCGTAGCTAGTGTAATTACTGGGGTAATGAGACTCGATATCATATGCCTCAAGGCTACGAGCACAATATAGAGCAGTGTATAACATCTTAACTAGCGCCACGTTGCCATGGACTGGTGTATCACTTACCATCAGATGAACGTCGCACTTGTCTCGTCGCATTGTTGTATAAAAAAATTCCAATTGATACGACTACAGGAATCTTTTTATTTATTTGCACTTCAATCCCCGGTTGTTATGGCTTCGATTCTGACATGTTTAGTGTTTATTTAACAAGCTGTAGGGTTTCAATGCACAAATATTTATTGTGAAATTTGTGACACATGTTACGAACCATATTTACAATATAAAAAATTTATTCGTGTAAACAAAAATGTATGATATAAATCGTTTCAGAATACTAATCTTCAATATCATTCTATATGTCACTGTCATTATCACCACTTGTCACTAAAATGTTATCATTACTTTCCTTTTTAAGTTAAATTGGTATGTATTTTGTTTGACTTAGTTATTTCTCGATGCTTTCCCTCCCAAGGAGGGCATCGAAACTATTCATTGACTGTATTGATCAAGGGCGGGTTGATGCACGTCTTAAAGATCTTGTTCTCCGTATATTCTCCACGATGTTTTATTTATCGGAAGGTTAAGCTTTTTAGAATTCACATCTGTGGGAGTGTTATAAAGCGCATATCGAATAAAATTTTAAAATAATCTACCGGAAATTATGAAAATATCGCCGGGTGGCTGTTTTATGCTCGAGATGTTTCTCTGTAAAAGTTACATTTGAAATGGTCTTTCTCTTAACAAATTGTAAACATAAACAGTAGACTGCGAGGCAGCGAGCGCCGAAGGGCGGGCTCTTTTGCATTCCTACACTGTTTTAATTGAAATTTTGCTCAACGTCACCGCGCTGCTATTCGGCGTTTATTTAAGTTATTGTGATAAAATTTTAATTAATTTCTTCTTAATTATCTCAAAATGTTGTAATTTGCTTCGTCGGGCGCCGCTAATGAGATTTTATAGATGCGTGGATCTTGATAACGTCCATGAATGAAATGAAACTCTCATATTCGCTGCTTTCCACCGAAATTAGGTTAAAGGTTCAAGGGAACCAAAAAGCAAATTTGAAATAGCACTGATAAAATTGTTGAATTTGTATATTTAACGTAAATTGTGGTGACTATGGCCCATCGGCCTCATTGAGGGTAGGCCTGTGCCGCAACAGTGAGGACATAAATTGGCTGTTAAAAAAATTCATATTGCTGTATATTTAAAATGAACAGTTTGGTTAAACACTGTTGATCTTAGTGTAATAAAAATATTTCTAGTTTCTTGATTTATAATAGTAAATAATCTATCTCCACTTGGGACATTTGCGCTGATTGAAGGAAACTCATCTAATTAAATAATAAAATAACCAGTATTAGTACGCTAATTTAAATTTTATTTCTACTAGTGATTTCTACAAATAAATAAATTTGACATCATTACCCCACTGACCTATAATGTCATATATCGAAAGTTGTATTTATAAACAGCTTTCATATATGTAGTAGATAAAATATCAATGAAACACATTTATTGAGTTTATATTAAGAATAAGATACGATTTAAACAAAATAATTGTTAGTAAAACAGGTTTAATCGTTTTTGGCATTTTATCGTTAAATCACTACATATATACAGAATTAGAAAACTAGTCAAGGTAAGTGGATAGGTTAGTGAAAACAATTCGTCAGCAGCGGGAGCTAAAGCATGCTCTCCCATCAGATCTCTAGAAATTAAGTGTGTATATTATACAATTACTTTTCATCCGCTGTGGCATAATACTTCAAACATAATTCCTAATTAGAAAAACCTTGAAGATAGTGAAAGGTGCTATATACAAAGATAATATTTAAAGAAACATTGTTGTGGTGGCTTTAGATGGATGTGATATTAGTACCTAATCAATCCATAATTATCTTATCTATAAATTAATCATCAAACCTTAAAAGTGGTCATGAATAAAATTGGTCTTAGTCTTGCTTTTTCGCAAGACCAAGGCCGAATGCATAAGACCAAAAAAAATTATTTCTGTTAAAATTATGAGATCAGATATTTATCATACCTTCTGGAAAAAAAATATTTAAAGTATTTTAAGACAGAATATGAAAGACCAAAACCAATACTAAGACTGTCCAAGACTTAGTGTTGTTCTTGGTTTACTGATCACTATTTAAATAGATTCTCATAACCACAAAAAAAATATTTCTATAAATGAACCTACGAGTAGATTAGTTGGTCTTCTAATGCAGCATTATATGTATAATAATACATTGCTTATAACTATGGAAAATATAATTAAAATGTTCCATATTTCAGCATCAGCAACAGCAAATGAAGTTCGTTTCAATGATTATGTTGCCTGTTCATTTCATAAAATTCATTAATCAATTAAACGTTTCAGGTAAATACCCGGACCCATCCGTTTATCTCTACTCATTTCGATTCTATATATGTCTGTTAAAATTAAACCATAAATAAGTTACTTAATCATATATTTTATTTCCCTCATCGAAAGAGGCTTTATATAAATAGCCTATTGAAATACCTGAAAGTCTTTTGAACTATATATTTTAAACTTCACTTAAATGATGTTGATTTTTTTTTATTCGATTAAGCGACGACTCAATCGACATGGTTATTTCATGAGCTATAACGTCCGTTTGTACAGCTATTTATCTACGTGTGTTAAAAAATAAATTTAAAAAAAATTAGATTAATATCTAATGCATAACTATGTGGCGATATCATTACATGCTCTATTAAATATCCAGCGGTCCGACGCCCAATATATCTGGGGATTAATTTTATCTTCGATTTTCAGAATTCCTCGCAATCTTCGCCAAGTCCTCGGTCTAGAACAATGACGAATCAATATAAGTAGATGCTATTGTTATATAAACCTAACCTCTAATATCAAACTCAGTTACTAATAACCCTATCCATACTATATATATATATAGATATATTGATGTTTTAATCAAAATAAATGCTTCATAATATCCATAAAATGTCATATTTTTGTTTCGGCTACAATTTCCGCAGCGCTTTTACAAAAGTTATTGCAATTAAAAATTTTAACGATGACAGTTGTCTAAATTGGCATACACGGAAACTAGAGTGAATTTGACACTTTGTATATTTCAATTGAAATTTTTTCGTGCAACATTTTCATACGTAATTACACAAAAGGGGAATAGTGTTAATATAATTAAACACTAGTAAATATACTAACAAATACCTTGAACCATGGGACAGTTAAATCTTCGAGTCGGCTACATGCCAGTAGAAGTAGGAAAATATTTAGGATCTGGGAGACTTTCTATCGGTGAACAGATGATCTGATGAAGGTCGCAGGTAAGCAACGCAAGAACCGCTCGGTGTCGAGGTCAATGTCTAACCGCGAGTCTATTAGCTTTTTAAATAGGGAAGATTAGCGTTTGACCACATTCATATCTGATGGTAAGCGACGACGTGGTCTTCGTCATTTTTTTAAAAACACCCTCGTTGTGTTTAAATACAAACACTGACGTTGACAAATTGTTCCACTCCTTTGCTGTTCGGTGAGCTAAACCTCTTCGTTCGCTTATTGAGGCTGATGATGATGATCATAACAAAATATAATTTTATTATGGTGTTTGTCTAACACAAAATTAAATAAGAAAATATCACATAGATATTCACCTACTCACAGGATTACGTTCGTGTTGCGAAATCGTATTGCGGTGTACCGCTAATGTATTTGCGTAATGTGAGTGTTTAACACAAACTCAACGTGTCTCATCTCATCTGTGTAATACGTTTACCATTATTACATGCTGCTACGTAACTAATGAGTTATCTTACTACCATTAAATAAACTTACTCAAGCACTACGTAAATAAATGTACAAAACCAACTTTAGAATCTCTACTTATAATTTCTTAGCGCCCAATAACTATTTTACGGTAAAGGGTCTGTGCAAAAATCTTGAGATCAGTAATGAAATAGAATAATTTATAAATATTGACTTTTCAATAAAAATTCCATTCACCTATTTAGGTATAAGAATAGACACTCCAAATAGCGGTACATCCAGCAAACATATTCTTGTAACAAGTTTATCTTAACTATACTACTTCGTTAACATAACCTTTGAACAGTACATTTGTTATAAAAATACTAAACTATTCGTATTAAGCTAACGCGATTTCCCTGTTATATTCTTTTTAGTCTAAATAAAACGAAAGTGTCCTATAAAATTTTATGCTTACGATTTGTTTAAAAAAAAGACTTCAATGTAAGGACGGAATAGTTCAACAGTTCGCTTTAAATGCTAATATTACTGCACCCACAAGGGACGTTATGGTTACGACCCCAAAGCACAATTCACCAAAATGACGCCACATATACATACAAAGTTTTTATACAAACAGTTTTTATTTAGAATTACGTAATAATAAAATGAATATTGCTAAGTTGTACAATAACACAAATAAATAAAATTGGATTGATTAGTACATGAAAATTAACGGTTTTTACTAAATTCATAAAAATGTTTAAAAATTACGTACACAAAGAAAAAACAGTTTTGAAAAATGTTACTTGTTCGTTTATACATGTTTTCCAAAACATCACAACGAATTTCATTAGGATTTTCACTAACAGACATTTAAAGGGTTTACCCATAATATAGGCTACACCCGTTTAAAAAAAATTATAATCTGCGCAGAAACACTGAAACTCATAATTACAATACAATTTAATCAGTTTTGCCAACGTTTTTATTAGTAATAAACTTTAAGATATTTTTAGCAATAATAATCATAATATAAAGTGTATAAATAGAAACTGACAATACAATGTATGTCGAGTTGAACTACTGTATGATAATTATTAATCCCACATCTACCATAATTTTTTTTATTAATTTTAGTATAGGAAAATAATATATTGGTGGTAGGTCGTCATAGTAGAACCGCCTAGGTAGTTTCCACCATAGTGCCTAGTTCTGCCCCCAAACAGTAGAGCAACGATGTTACTCTGTACCCGTATGAAAGGCATTGTAGCTAATGAGATTACTCAGATTACTAGACTTAATATCTTATGCTCTTCGTTATGGACGTGCGTATAACTTATCATCAAGTAAATATCTCTCTAGTTTTATTTTGTATATATTATATAAACCAGTACTTGACTGTGATCCCACCCGACGGTAAGAGATGTAATCTAAGTCGTAAAGCAACTATACTAAAATCCTATTTTATTTTCTTTTAAACATCCACATCATATCTTAACATAAACATCAAGATTTTTTTTATTGTAGCGACTGGACGAACGAAATGATCATCTAAGGGTAAGTGATTCGCCTACCCATAACATCAAGGTGCTAAGTAAGGATGATATACAATAGCAACCTAATAAAATAATTACCCCAGTAATTTCACTAACACAATGCCCTTCAAATCAGAACTGTAATGGTTACGCACTACTATTGCCAAAAATAGGAGCTGCGGTGGCCTACCCAGACGGTCTCCGGCAATAGAGACCTAGGACCAGTAAGGTACAGGAGTCTCTTCACTTCATCGTACAAAAACATAGAAATGTGTTGCGAAAATGATATATAGCTAGTCCGGCTATAAGTGCTGTTACAAATGAAAATATATTTTTTTTAATGAACTCATGTAATATTATTGAAATTTTATACCTACGTATTTATTAGTCTCAGCAAAAAATATTCTATTCGAAATGGCCACCTTTGGCTTTTATACAGACCTTAAATCTGTTTGGCCACGAATCTATGGATTTACGCACTGTTTCCAAGAAAAATTTGCACCACCGCCACTGCTTGCTCCAAAGATTTTTTAAGAGACAATGTCGCCGTCTAGTTTAGAGCAGGCCAAGTCCTCTAAAACTGATCATAATTCGAAGTCTAATAGGTTAAGGTCTGGGCTAGATGAGGGCCAGTCTTCAGCTCTTATAAAGACGGGAAAGTTGGTTTCAAGCCAGGATTAGGTGGTTCGTGCCTTGCGACCAGGTGCAGTCCTGCTAGATAATCCACGGTATATTTTTAAAAAGTGTGTTACTGAGAGGTTTTACAACATGGTCCAAGACTATCTTGATACACTTAGGCTGAAGTTTTCAGTCGTTTTTTTAAAAAAATTAGTTTTGTGATCCTTTGATAAAATACGCCACACCAAACCATCACCCACGCAGGGTGATGATGATGACCACGCTGTACCTTTCCGACCGCTTGAGCTGCTTCTTTATAACTGTAAGAGTACACTTTATCATTTTGCTTTTTTTGGTGTTCTTCAATCGTGAAAATTTTTTCATCAGTAAAGAGGATATTTCTGTGCCTTTCACCTGCGTATCGCGACAGAAGGCGTTTTGATCAATCCACTATCTTTAATTGTAAAGATCGATTTAGGGCATGTCCTGTATCGACGACAAGCACCGAGCTTCAGGTCTTGTTTTATAATACGCGACAGACTCCTAGCGAGAATCTTAATTTCTGACGATGAGATTTTTTTCCCTAATGTGCGTTTAGATGAATTCTGACTTTAAGAGCATTAATAGTAGTTTGTAGTTCCTTTGTAGTTCTAACAGCACGCGGCCGCCCCGATCTTTTCTGGTGTTCGATAGAGGAAGTGTTGTTGTATCTGTTGATAGTACGATATACGAACATACGGCTGATACCAAACCTTTGAAGTATCTGAAATATGACCGACGGCTACATACACACTTTGTGCCATATTGTAATTTGCTAATGAACACGAAAAAATACGTGAATTGGCGCAAAATTGAAAGAGGTTTTTAAAATAATATACGTGTTCCAAATTCAAAATAATTAAAAAATGAAAAAAAAAGGTTTTTAAGTAACAGTATTTATGGTCAGACCAATTATATATTTTTTGTTATTGGTAGATCTCTATTGCCGGAGACCTTCAAGATGGGTATCACGGCAGCGCCTATTTCTACCGCAAAACAACAGTGTACAAAGATAACCATATTCCGATTTTAAGGCCGTTGTAGCTATTGAATTCATTGGTGTAATTAACATCTTTGGTGTCAAGACGACGGCTATAAAGTGCTACGGTGTATACCATTGCAACTAGCGCTACGCTGTTATGCGCGGGCGTATCCCCTTACCATATGTAAAATAAAAAAAATTCAACATTACCCCACTAATACGTGGATTTCACTTAACAGAAGGCGTAATTTATTTCACAACTAAACCGAAATTATGTTACGGTTGAGTTTACTTTGGCGCACACCCAGCTCACGGTTCCGCAAAATATTAACCTAACACCGCCAAACTCGCGAACTGGTAACTTTTAGTTTTTGTTATAATTTATTTGACGCTAGTCGGGTTCCTAACAATGCTATATAAAAATATATGAGAATGAAATAACTACGAATCGCAAAATTAAAACAATTGTAATAAATCCTTGCTGTCAAAATAAAAATAACTTATTTTTTACAATCTCATTAAATAACTAAGACGTTATATAGAATTTCTTTTCTTAGTTTTCTCTATTATCGGGTGAATATCGACATACTTTCAGATATTTCCTTTATAAACTAGTAAATACATAGACCGGTTATACTTTACAACAAATGTAAAAATATATTTATATAAAAAAAAATATTTCATCAAAGTGACTTTGGCGTACTTCCCGGCGATGGCATCAGCAGCACATGGCGGCTCAAAACAAAAACTTTCAACTACTACTTTTTAACAAAAACATTTTCAGAATTTTCTATATACGTTAAATTACTTCTGCAAGTAGTAACAATAACAGTTCATTATTATTTTTATAGATACATTTTTTAAGTAGTTTAAAACATATTTAATTTATTTAATGAAATATTTGCGGTACAAGAACGATTTATTCACTCACAATAGTATGCTAAAATAACAGTTATTTACTACAACGATGGATTTAATAAACTGTTTGCATGTTAAGCATGATTTTCACTAGTAGATAACTTATGATATTAAAGACATTAAAACGAATAAAATTATACCCAAATTAAACTTCAGATTCAACAGTTTTATATCAAATATTTCAAATTGATACAAATACTTTTAACCTCCCTCAGCACTTATAATAATAAAGAATAATGCTAGTGGTAGGTCTCTAATGCCAGGGACCGTTTAGCTAGCTACCACCACAGTGCCTTTTTCTACCGACAAACAGTAGAGTGGAAACATTACTGTGTTTCGGTATGAAGCACGTTGTAGCTAGTAAAATTACTGGAGTAATAAGGCTTAAAATCTTGCGCCTCAAGGCGACGAGTACAATATAGTGTAGTGTATAACATTCTAACTTGCGACAAGTTGTTATGTTATATTTCGTCGCTTGGTAGAATAAAAAAAAAGATATAGAGTAAGTTCGTCTCGTGTATCTATAGGACGCGGCCATATCAAATTATTCATCGGCTCTTTTTTCACTTTTCATACCCTATTTTTAAAAACAAACCCACAATCACTGTGTATTGTTTTTATATCTCTATTGTTCGGAGGTTACGTTTAAAATGATTAAACTTTATAGCCTGGTCCGCTGACTAGTTTGTGTAAATTTTAAATGCAATTTTGGCACTATTTGGTTGATATGAATGAATTTCATCGTTACAGGGTCCCCCAAAATTTCCTATATGGAACTATCGCAGGCAAACATTATCACCGATTCCGCAGGTCTATATAGGAACGTTTGCAGCCCGACGGTCGTTAAACAGCTTCCTATACAAATATGAACACTGCAATAACGAGTTAGCTCATACTATACGAATATATGGACAGCCGCAAAGAATAAACGGTTATCTACATAATATTTCTAAACAACTCAAAGTTTTTAAATATATTTATATGTTTATTCTATATACCGTATAAACACTTACAGAAGTACGAGTACATAAATATATACGTCTATAAGTGGTCTAGTCAGTAGTCTGACTAAATTAAAATTTTATAATTATTGAAGAAATTAGTTAGAACAATTAGTACATATACTTTTTACTAAAATCTGGTATATTTTAATACAAGTAGTAAGTTTAGTAGTTAGAATTTCGGCCGTCTCTATGTATAGTTAATACAGTAAAAAGTTATCATCACCAACCTGTAATTATTCCATTGCTGACCAGCCTCTCATTGAGTACGATCTTCGCTCTCTGTCTACCTACCGGAGACCGTCTAGTTAGGTGCCATCGCAATGCCTATTTCTACCACCAAATAGTAATGTGCAAACATTATTGTTTTTCATCATAAAGGATTTAGTTGCTAGTTAAATTACTGGGGTAATGAGACTAAACCTGTATTGTCTGAAGGCGACGAGCACGGTTAGTGCTGTGTATACTTTAATGATCGTGGAGATCTTTGATGAGTCCTATGTCCAGCAGTGGACCACTTTGATGATGATGATACCTTAACTAGCAGCACGTTATGGGCAGGCGCAGGTCTTGCTCGTCTCGTCGCTATTTCTAATAGAAAAATAAGGAGCACCAACGATACCTGATGCAGAAGGTATCAGCCAACAGACAGAATCTACAGAATATGTTGTACGTTATACTGAGTTTTACAAAAAAAAAAAATAATAGCATTTTCTTCATCTATATATATTACACATCGTTGAAATACAATAGCAAGAACAAAGTATTAATTTATTACATGAAACATTAACAAATAAACCGTGAAACTCGTTCAGGTTAGACGTTACATTTTCAGGCCGACGATTTATAGCTGATTAATTTGAAGAGCGGGATAATTAAGCGTGTTTAAGTTAATTAATGAAATTCGAGGAATTCACAAGAGCGAAGCAGTTGGTTGCGTAGTTTCAAAACGTTCATTCTTGTTTAATGTGAACATTTGCGAACTTAACTCATGGTGTTACACCATGTTTTTTTTTATTCAACGAAGCGACGAGACTACCATGTCGTTCACCTGATGGTAAGTGACACGCCAACCCATAACATAACGTGGTGGTAATTATTATGGTATACACTGCATCACATTGCGCTCGTTGTTTTGAGACTTGAGATAATCTCATTACACCAGTAATTTTACTAGTTACAGCGCCCTTCACACCGGAACACAGTAATGTTTGCATATTGCTGTTTGGCGGCAGAAATGGGAGCTGCGGTGGTACGGTCTCCGGCAACAGAGACCTACTACCACCTTACTAGGTGGTAGTAGGTGGTAGGGTTACTTATTATCAAGTAAATAAAACAACGAGAAGAAAAACCTGGTGGTAAGTCTCTTTTGCCGGAGACCAGTCTAAGTAGTTGCCACCGCAGCGCCTATTTCTACCGCCAAATAGTAGTCTGCAAACATTACCATGTTCCGATTTGAAGAGCGCTGTAGCTGGTGTAATTACTTGGGGAGTGAGATACCTTATGTGCTGACGTGATATTTACCATCAGGGTCATCGTCACGCCCGTCTCATCGCTTAATCGAGTAAAAAAAACTTTTTCAGAAATATTCGGAAGATAATGTTCAGTTAAAATTCTTGGTCTCTAAGAAACTTACAATTAACCTACCTTTTTCTTTTTCGTGGGGAAATCCTGCTTTGGATGTCCTTCTGCTGTCAGAGCAATAGAAGAGTTATGCCGGACTCTTATCGGCTAAAACCCTATTGTTTCTCACTCAGCGGATTTGACCGGAACCACGGGAACGCTTTAGCACACAATCATAAGACAATTAACCCACCTTCACGATCTCCGGCAACAGGGACCTAACACCAGTGAATGGAAGTTTGTTGAAATTTCATATTCAATAAATATGTTTGTTTAAATATAGTTTTACTTTACAAATTGTTACACTTTACCTTTTCAAATTATATAGTGAAATGTATATTTGAAATATTTGCGTTGTGCGTATGAAGCAAATATGAAAACAGCGATACAAAGTTCTTGTGGTTGTTTTGTATCGTTTTCAATCAACATTATGAAAGCGTGCCCTGACCGCCGGCATTCCACAAAGCAATACCGTTGAAAGCTTAATAAGCACTTGGCGTATATAGAATGCAATATTAATGCTGAATAAAAAAGGGTCTACGATTTTGGAGTTAATACATTAATATTATAAACCATAAACATACATACAGTAACGAACAAAATTATTCATACAGTTTAAACATATTTATTTTTTATTAGATGGCGCGACGAGGTGAGAGGGGTGTCCTTCTGATGGTAAGTTAAACGCCTGTCTAAAACAATGTGACGTTAGTTAGGATGATATACACTGCGCTGTATAATACAAGTGCCTTTAAAGTAAAGACCATGCCTCTCAAACAGAAACACAGTAATATTTGCACATTTGTTACTGGTGGCAGGTTTTGGTTTCAAAAGACCATCCAAGTACCAACGCAGCGCGTATTTCTACCGCCAACAGTAATGTGCAAATATTACTGAGCCCGGTATGAAAGGCAAGGTTGCAAGTGAAATTACTGACGTAAAGAGACTTATTATATTATTTCTCTAGGTGACCAGCACAATGAGATGCTTTGTATATCATCCTAACCAGCGATGTTATGGACAGGCGTATCACTTACCGTCGTATGAATGTTTCGCTCGTCTAGAAGCTTGAATAAAAGTATAAAAAAAAATGAAATAATTCTCATTGATTAAAATGTGGTAATAAATTGACGAATTAATCGTATTGTTTAAGCCGAGCCTTAAGTAAGTTTGTTTTTCATTATAATTAAATGTCTTAATTTATTAATTCGCGGAGAGATGTAGCAGTACCTTGAATTAATTGTACAAAAGGAATATATAAAGCTTAAATTAAAATACAATTACGTAGAATGGGGTGGCTATTAATCGCATTTTAATTAATGAATGTAATTCGCGTAATTGGCGAGTGTATACCAAATGATCAGTTCGAGAGCCGGCAAAACGCAAATTAACAAGAAAACAACAATGGAAATTTCACCGCTGATATTCTTAAGCGAAGCAGCTTTTATGTTAATTAAACTTGTATACATATAAACTTATAATAATACTACTTATAGAAGTTCTTCCAGTAGTTCTGCGTGTGTAGTCTGTGAAGTCAGGAAAGATTTGATTGTAGTAACAATAAATCCGGTCATCATCATCATCAGCCGACAGACTTCCACTGCTAGACATAGGCCTCTCTCAAAGATATTTGGATCGAAGTATATAAGGGATATGATATTTCAAATACTTTAAAATGGAGTTCGAAATAGTTATCTGTAAATAGTTAATGCAGCATTAGTGTTGCTTTGGGAGACTTTATCTTTTACTATAAACGTCTAAAACCCCTCTAATTAAAACCCGGTGTCTCGATGGTCGGCAACGTTTAACGGCTGACGACAACCCCGCGGGCTAAGTTTACAAACAAAGAACTACTGAAAATTGAACCACAAAGTACATTACGTATGGTTTAAACAAATAATACACTAGTCACCGATAATCATTTTTTATCTTCAATATTCTAACACTTGAACTCAGTATTATGTGGTCAGTTATTAAAGGCCTTGGATTGTGAAATAGTCTATAAGTAATGTTTTTATGGTGTCAGATTTATAATAGATTTAGAGGATAATGACTAACCAGGTTCGAAAAACACTACCATTTTATATATTATATTATTAACCTAAATCCACGACGTGTGATGCTGGAATCGAACAAGTGATTTTTAAGTTACTGGACATGTAGGACGGAAACATCTAACCACTGCACGACAGAAGCAGTGAAATTGGTCTCCTGTATAATTTTTTTCTAATCCTATTAAGAATTCTGTTAGCTATTAAAGAAAGTACACAAAATAAATTATATATTCTTGCCTTGTATTATTTCTTAAATATGATACTTGTTACAACATTAACACAATGGTTGTAGTAAAAGATAAATAAACTCTATATATTAGCTGGGACACTGCACGACTTATAATTATTTATAGGTTCAGATTTAATACGATTTTTCTATGACAATTTTATAACAGTTACCTAAGTATTATTGATCTAGTAATTTCTTTTGAATTTATAAGAAAGGCATTAAAACAAAGCCATTTCAAAGCTAGGACACATAATCCAAGTTACTCCACAAAAGGAGCCTGTTCACTTAAGAAGTATAAAATGTAATTTATATAATTTTTAACAATGCAGCGCATTTCGATCTTTACAAAAAGTCGACTAATTTAGTTTATTGTACATTCACAATAGGTTATTACCTCTCAATATAATAATGCACACATATGTATATTATATACGAAATTAGAAACAATCTTTAGAATAATTCTATGACTTGTACCAACTCCTTAAACCGCAACGACATTGCTACACCTGACGGTACTTTGTAACTTCTATATGAAACATTTATATATAATATAACCTGTATTACACATATGAAAACTTTAATTGCTTACATAAAAGCGTTTGAAATTGAATAAAGATTTAACAATAAATTTGAATACTTTCACTTTGATATCAAATAATAAAAAAAAAATGCACTTATTATGAAAGTAAGTTAAATATAATTCAGTATTACAATATATTTTGTCAAGTGTTATTTAAACTGAAAATTGGCCTTTCTTAGGAAATGATTTATGTTATTCCTTCTTCTTTTAGCACCGTAAACCAATTATATAAGGGTTAAAGTTTGGGGCTAAGGGTGGGGTGTAAGTGCACAACAACTCTCCCGAACCTAGCCTACTTCATCTGCTTGTGGTGCACCCTGCTAATAAACTAACGAGACTATGAATCCCACCAATCTTCATAGGTCCTGCGTTGTGGAAAATGGTCCAAATTCCTCCATGTGAATCCCTACTCGATCGACGTAGGAACTTTTTGGGGAAGTCTATGTACAGCAATGAACGTCTATCGGCTGACGATCAAGAGGTTAACATTGTAGTAAAAATTATCTGCCTAATTACTATTAACAATGAAACTGGTTACACTTGAATCCTAATCAACTACTGTTCACTGATAAAGATTATTCTACTAGATTCTTTTGATAAATTTTTCGATTTTTACCAATTTTGGATTATACTCCATCTTGATCCGCTTTCCACCTTCCATTTTTATTTATTAAATGACGAAATGAGATATGGAAGTAATTTTGTTGGACGTGTGCCAGCTGGGACATATTTTTCAAGTCAAAAAAAAAACTCATTGAGGCTGTTCTTGTTCTACATGTTCCGGTTAGATACGACAATTTTATTACATGGACAAAATATGCCAAAAATTTTTCAACTCTCCTTTATTTTCAATTGGCCGAAGATGATGCAACGTAATAGCTCAATATTCTCTTAAAGCGCAAATTTATTATAGATAGCTAATTCGAAAATTTTGAAGAAAGCCTTCCAACATTTAAGCCTCGCTAGTTCTGTAGTCACCGAATGTAACCAGTTTTGCAAAACAAACGAGACAGCGACGACATAGGGAAGGCAAACAGTCAGTTAAAAAATATTATACAAATATATTCATTAGAATAAATTTATATATTATGTATCACAAAAATATAATTATTATAATTAATAACTACACAGACGTCCGCCATGAAAATTAAGGTTATGAAATTCGCAGACACATATCTAAATAAAAAATCATATTCCAGTACTCATGTAAGTCAGTAGATTTTAAACGCCTTATAAAACTGAATATTATCTTAAAGCTATTAAATGAATGGCGACATGTAATTGTATCGGAATGAACAGAAAAAACCACTTGTTCACGTTAATTACGAAATTTCGTTCAGCGAGCACTTCAGTCAATCGTTTCGATCTGCCTGCAGATTACGCAAAATTCATTAATTCGTTTAACTTTCGCGCTTAATTATCGTACATATAAATTAAACTTGTTTTAATTTGGAATTTCGCTCTTTGACAGTTGTAAAATATATAATTAAATGGCCGAACACATTTATAAACAACTATTATCATTGTAGTACATATTGTTTCATATGAATCAAAACAAACAAAGTCAGACAAGACAAAGTAAGAAGCAGTGTGATAAGGGAGCGGTGCGGCGTGATTGAAGATGTAGTTACAAAGATAGAGAGACGGATGCTTATACGGTTTGGCCATGTAGAAAGAATGGATGAAAGAAGATTTACGAAAGAGAGAGATATACAAGGTAAAAATGATTGGACAAATCGGTGCAGGTCGATCTAGGCGGACATATCTCGATCAAATCGAAGATGTCCTAAGGAAAGACCGGATCAAGAGTATTCGCAACTGACGAGCATACATTAAGACGCTCATGAAAGTGGATGAAGCGAGAGAGGTATGCCAGGATCGTAGCAAGTGGAGAGAGGTGGTCTCTGCCTACTCCACTGGGAACGAGGCGTGATATATATGTATGTATGTACTCGTTCGCTCTGTAGAAAAAACTACTTAAACAGCGTTTGGTAAAGCAATCTACGATACACATAAAACTAATAATTTCAGCATGCATCTTTTCATATAAAGTTATAAAGACTTACACCAGATAGAACCTCTTAGCCTTTGCGATACCCACGATATATATTACAATAGAACAGACAAACTTTAAACTGATTTTTTTTTATTTTTGGTTCATTACAATCAGGATCAAGTTCTCCCAAAAGTAAGAAAAAACTGTATCAATATGACACATGTATATAAATTATAATGAGCCGCCGATTTGGGGTCGGAAGTTGAAAATACAAAATGATTCCAAGCGCCAGAACCACTTCGTACATCTGATCTGTTCGAATCGTATTAAGTATTATTTTTTCTTGCAGAAATAATTACTTTCTTCACATCCAACTATATGTAGGAGAGACTATGACATGATTTACGAGTAAACGTTTCATATTTGATCTATTATCCTTTACTAGTCAAGTCTTCAATAGTTAGAGTGGCACAAGAAGAAGATAAAAAGGTTATATTACTTCTATTGTAAATTTCTATTAGTAAAGAAAGCACCGAATTATTTTAAGATTTGTAAAGTCTGTCGCAGATTAGAACATTTCCTTATGTTAATAAGTCATTTCCTTGCGGTCATTAATAAAACGATTACGTTCTCAGACAACTGTCAAGTACTTGAACTGTTAGTTTGATCAAAAATTCAAATGAACTATATTTTTGCAAACGGAATATGCTTAAAACATATTTCAGTTATTTTCAGTCATCTCGTTATCCTGCAAACTTTCCACGCTACCACCTTCAACATTGCTCAACGACACCGATTCTAATAAGTTCAGTCAGTTTACAGATTCCTGAAAATTATTCACCATATTTATGACAGGAATATGGAGTAGTTTTCTTACATATCTTTATACATACCCGTAGATTAAAAAATTTACAAACGGTCTTCTTCAGTTTGTTTAAAATCTTTTGTTAAATCAATAAAAATGTTTTTTGGAAAACCGTTAAAACCTAACTTTTGTAATTAATGTTCTGTCAATTTTAAACCCTTTTCATCATCAGCCTATAAAAGTCTACTACTGATCCTCCCTCAAAGAATCCACATCGATGGGTACTGCGCTACCGCACATCGACGAGCACCAGGGGCCGTAGTTTGCAAGGGTTCAGATAGGTTGAGGGGGGGCGTTAAGCGATTTTCTACCACGCTGGCCCAATGCGGATTGGTAGAAGCCAGAGCCTCGTTTGTTGATTAGCAGGGTGCACTACGACCAGATGAGGTTGGTTTGGGTTCCGTGAGTTGTTGTGGGAGACCTCTTGCACGCCTTAAACTCTCACTAAATTTAAAGTTAAAAATAGTTAATAATCATTCTGATAATGTATTGATTCCTTATTTGATTAAAAAAAAAATATA
This sequence comes from Ornithoptera priamus, assembly GCA_029034505.1. Lineage (NCBI taxonomy): Eukaryota > Metazoa > Arthropoda > Insecta > Lepidoptera > Papilionidae > Ornithoptera > Ornithoptera priamus. The sequence goes on along the minus strand of JARDWD010000833.1, from coordinate 4,594,921 downwards.
TAGTATTTCCATCTAATATTTTTATTAAACTATTGAGAAATCTGTAAAAAGGCTTGTTGTTATGACGTGACAATAAAGTAACTGCCTCAAGCTGAGACGCTTCTGCAAAATTCTTCACAGGTACTCCGATGACTTCAAAGGAATACAAACGGACGCTTCTGTATATTTGTTGACTTTGATGATTGTTACTCTGCTCTTATACAAATTTATGTTACAAGTTACAAGTTGACACTACTTTATATTTTCATTTTTTATATATTCAGTATGTTCTGTGAGCAGGAATTAGAAATTTCTTTACATAAAAATTACACATATATTCATGTATTAAAACATTTCTTTAGATCACATTTAAACAACAAAGTAAACTAAATGCAGAATTTTTTTTTTATTATTTTATTGAGCGAGGAGGGCAGCGGGACGTTCACCTGATGTTAAGAGTTACGCCTGCCCACAAAAACGTGGCGCTAGTTATGATTGTATACATTGCACCACATTGCACTCGTCACCTGAGACATAAGATGTTGAGTCTCGTTAATTACATAAGCCGGAAGACAGTAATGTTTGTATAGTACTGTATGATGGCGGAAACGGGCGCTGCGGCAGGAGCCACATACACGGTCTCCGACAACAGAGACCTACCAGCAGACAAAATACAATAAGATAGATGTGTGTTTACATTTTACTACTTAAGAATGTCATGAATTCTCGCTTGAAAAATTTTCCAATTGATAATTATATCGCGAAATCATATTGTACAGGACCTGTAGTATTTTATAGGAGACTATAGTTACCAACGGCTTGAAGTAAATATTTGCACTACATTGAACCCTCGCATCGATACCAATCGATATGTTTATAAATCGATGCACAATCGCAATAGTCGAAGTTAACATTTACGTATTTTAGGTCTTACATTTTAATGGACAGAATATTTTAATAGGCAGTAAATAAATGGCAACATAAAAGCACAAACGTCCTCTGAATGGACTACTGAATGGGATCACCGCATACAAAGTGCGCAGTTCCATGCATAATTCAAATAAGTGTAAAATAATACGAATTTATAGTTACAAATGGATACAAGCGTAGTTTACATAAGAGTCATGTTAAAAACAAAACCAATGAACATATTTTCCAATTGAATATAAATATTATCATCAGCCGATAGACGTCCACTGCTAGACAAAGGCCTCACCCAAAGATCCCCACATCGATTCGTCCAGCACTGCCTACATCGCCGAGCACCAGGAGCCGTCGCTGGCAGGGGTTCATACGGGAAGTTATTAGAACCTTTGCACTTACTTCTATATATGTCATATTTTCATTGTAATTTCTGTGTGAATAAATAGATAAAATAAATAAATAAATGAACTTGATCTTTATGTTTGTACGTAAATTTAGGTTTATTATTAAAAAAAATATTTATAATCGTATCCGCCAGACCAATGATAGATTAATACATAAAAAGAGTTATACGTACACGGAAAAGATTTTATAATCATAAATGAACGTGTTAGAAATTTAACCTCGTTATTACACACTTCACGGTAAGCAAAGAAGTACGCTAACTGTGAAGTGTAAAAAACCTCGCATGTAAAGCTAAGTTTTTTCGCTTTAATTACAGCCATATTTAATTAGTATATTTAAGTAGCAACACCACGCCTCAAATATAATGTAAAGGAATAAATTGACAAAGAAATACGTGGAGGTAAAATTATCATAAACATCGCATTTGATGCTGGTGAAGTTTTTGAGTTGCTGGTGGTATAATTGCCTTGCTGCTTGGATATTTACCGAATACCCTATACAAACTTCAAAGCGAGGAGGGTAAGAGCTAAGACCATGATTTGCTCACTTCGCTTTATTTTCTTCCTAAAGCATTGCATCCTCATTTCATGTGAAACCCTCTCTTTAACAAATTATATTTTTATTCTATTATCAAAATATATTGTTAAATAGCAAGAAAAAGTTGATTCTCCTTTTAGAGCATAAATGATTACAAAGTGGTTAGATTCTGATCCTTGGCTAGATTGAGTTTCGATGTTTAATTTTTTTTTATAATGAAAATAACAATCGTAAAATTTATTAATGGAGATTTACGAAAATAATTATACGTTACTTGATAAATTATTACCTATTACTGTTTCTTTCATTTCCGCTAAGGTTTCCTGAAAGAGTATTATGTTAAAATACATATGGAGACAGTAACAAAACGTGAGTATAATTTCAGTATTTATTTATATTTAAACTATTAATGTCAAATCATATATACAAAATATTTATACCTGTGTACAACAATAATTGGGATGCCTACCGGCTAAAATGATAATGATAATGATAATAATATTTACTGTTTATTATACAACCCAGGAATTAAATAAACTTATATGCAACATAAGACAGATCACGCTAGCGCTCTCTTGTGTCAGAGGCCAAGATTCACTTTGGGTCGTTGCGCAAGAGGAGTATATGCAACATGGTTTATCTTCTTCTTTATTTGGTCCGTCCTCAGCTTTAGAAGTTAGCAGTTCCATACAATACTTATTATTTTTCGTGAGGCAAAAAAACTCTTTCGCAATTCCTATCCAGTTCTAGATGTTACAGAATCAAGACAAGTCATATTAAGTTTCACTCAACTCATATTTTTATCGAGTGCATATTACAATAACGAGACCATCAAGTCCATTTATTAAAATATTAATGCTAATTTTAAATTTAATACTCGTTACAAATATTACGTTTACTTAAGGTCTCCATAATGTAGATTGAATAGGACTCAAAGTAACCACAAGACCGCTTTGTGGTCCCCACATTCTGTTTTTGTTCCCTTTTGTACTCCATTAAATTGCGGAGTGCGATTTGAAAGATCCACGATTTTAAACACTAATGAATACTTACTATTAAAGGTCGAGAGAGCACAAAGAAATGCTCTTATGATTTAACCCGATAATAAATGATACACCCCGTGTATAATACTCATCAGTATTTGTATACGCAGTTATTTTACCAATGGAGATCTTGTGACCTCAGATCAGCACATAACCCTGACTTCCTCTAGAAGGCATCAAATAAGAAGTAACAAAAATACTCAATAGATGCAACTCGGTTACTTCTAACTTTAGTTGCCCCGAAACAAGTAACAGCATTTCTTGATTATTGCTGCGATGGCTATTATCTACAAGAGCCAGCAAGACCTGCTTACGAATATTAATGATTTTGAAAAGTCTTCTCCCGTGTGAATGTCCTACATATCCTACTGAACCTACATTATTTGCGTCATATATAATATTTAACACATATTTCTAACTCCGTTCTCAACCATCTTAAACAAGTACCACTACACAAACAAGTAATTATGATATAAAATTACATTGAGTCGTTATATCTTAATACATCATATATGTCGGAAAGAAATAATAAAATAAGGTAAATAAAATAAAAAAATAATAAATAATAAATAAATAATAAACAAATGTCAAACAAAAAATTGACTTCATGTCTTCCGGTTTTCTTTTTCAAGTTTAACGACACTTTATAAGATAATTTTTTACGAAGTGTCGTCAAACTGTAATAAATTGTTAACAAAATAATTTAAAAGTTACGAATTTTCTAATAAACACCTAATAAAAAAATATTTATAGCGATATTCCTTTTATTGCAGATCGATCTATTATTTTTTTTATCAGCGAGATAAAACACTCGTCCAAATTTATTAACATAACAATATCACTTTCAAAGAGGAAATATGTATAACAGTTATAATAATTATGGTAAATCTCTGTTGCCGGAGACCGTCTAGGTAGGTACTACCGCAGTTCCTATTTCAATAGAGTTGTAGCTAGTGAAATTACTGAGGTAACGAGACATATATAGACTAGCGCCACGTTATTATATTATGCATAGGCATATCACTTAATATCATTAAGGGAATGTCATGCTATTTCAAATGCCGTATCATGGTAATCTTTAAGTATTTTACAAAAAATAATTTTAAGTAATGTTATATTACACAAGAACAACTATTCCTGATATATATTACTTAGGGATATGAGTTAATTGCGTTAAGTGTAAATAACAGGAAAATAAGACGGCCCAGAGCTTCGGCACATTTCCCCGAAGTTCAGCACAGGTAGTCGTACTTCAAAGCGGCTTACAAGCGGACGCCCCTAGACAACATTCGTTAATTCGCTTTGATGTCACCCCCCTTGCAACCCCCGTTCGTTCTCGCCAACTCATAACGAGTAAACGCGTCTTAAAACTTTTAACTGCGAACAAGTTAAAGTTTTATCAGAATATGAGAAACATTTTAAATTATTCCATATTGTGTTTAAACTTCGCAGTTTAAATGTCAGATAAACGTTTGAGGAGACAGTTATGTTTATCATAAGCAAAGCACAATTTAACCTTTCCGAATTGTGTCTGTCTTTTTTACTAGACCTTTGGGGAAGGGCTACGTCCAGCAGTAACGTTTATTGGCTGATAATGACGATGACTACAAAATGCATGTGTTTTTCTGGTAATAATTAATAACAATACACCCGTCTGTTATTCTCCTATCATGGCGAGATAAATTAGAAACGTTTACTACTGCATATAAAGTATAAGAATACATTTAAATAATAAAACTGAATCTTGATTGAAAAATAAATTTTCATATTTTTTAGCAATGGGAGAAGAAAGTCGATCGTATATTAGTAATAACATTGCTTACGATAAAATGAAGCTAATTGAGCTCTTCATACCAGATTGCATTGAGAATGAGACGCTTGGTATATTAGTAGTTATTTCCTGTTCCTCAGTAATTCCACTAACGAAACCACCCTTCAAAAAACTTAATAATAGGCAATTGTCCTTCCTATATGGATTTTGATAACAGAAAACTACCACCACTTATGTATGATGAGAAACTTTTAAGGTAACAATTTCGGTTCGCAATTAATACATTTTAAATGGGTCACCAGCTGAAACATGCACAAGTTTGTATGTATGTGTCAGGGTACGCCGCTGATGTATTTACGACTTACCCAACTTGACGTAACGTATATTATCCGCGTAAATGAAAAGCTTTTTTCATTCATAGTTACTATAATATAAATACGTACCATTTTCACAGCTGTATAATCGCGTAGATATATTTTGTATCATTCATAAATATAATTTTATTTAGAATATTTTTCGAAATATGTATAACATGATGTTTGGAAGCAAATGGCTCTTTAAACGTCCCGTTTGTATTTTATATTAATGACTACGATCACAAAGGCTAACCCGTGAGTTTCTTATCAAAGGAAAGCAAGTTGCGAATTGACAATGATAATAAAGGATTTACGATTAATTTGCTATACAAATCCATTTTGTAAAAAAAAATCGTTTAAAGGTGTAATCCATTATTCAGCAAATCACATGAAAATTAGTTTAATGTATTGATAAATTCGTTTAAATGTTTTGTACAATGTATTTCAAGAAATCATAGATTTGTTCAAGAGATTATTTAAAAGATGATAACGTTTACAAATTTTTTTTTGCTTTAATAACACTTACCGTATTTATTTATTATTGAGAGTCGATGACAAAAAAAATCCAAAACATTCAAAGTTTCATGTTATTTTCTACAGAAGAAAACAAGATACGCCTTAAATAGTGATGTATGATTAATGATTAAAAATTATTACAAAAATATTAAAATGGTTAAGTTTATGTTTAATTATCAAACACAACATATATCGGGAAACGTTTTCATGAAATCTGGTTCCGTTTACACACCATAACGTAAAAACAAACAAAACTTTTATAAATGTCGCTATTAATCTTCCAAACGCTTTAGGCTCTGTCCTTGTAAGATAAGAAGAGAAATCATAAAAGATACGAAAATAACTAAAACTTTTCGTACGTTTCCTTTGTTGGAAGAAGTAAACGACAAAGGCATTATCTGTAGAGTGAAAAAAAGAAAAGTAGGAGATAAATAATGAGGAATAATATTTTTTATACTTTTCTTCTGAGCAATCCAAGTGAAATATTAAGTTGGAATGCAAGCCTTTCATGTACAAAGTTACTAGAATTCTGTAATTTTATTAAATTTAAATATAATTCTCTACGACTTTTTTCATGACACAAGTCTAATGTAATATTAGATACCCACTTCAATGAATTCTCATACACTACCTATAATAACATCTTTTTCTTATTTTTAAGAACTGCTCTTTCGTGACTACAGATACTTCAGAATTTTAAATTGCTAATACTCTGATAGAAAAATAAATAAATACCATTATTTTAACTACGAAGCTCCGAAAAGATTGGAATGGTTAGTTGATAATGATACAACTGTAGCAGTAAGGTCCTAGATAGAAGTTTACACAACATTATAATGCAGACAAAAATAAAACTTTATGTGCTATTACTCCAATAATATCAGCAGTTACAGCTTCAGAATTGAGTACTACTTCAACGACAGTTATAGACGACGAAGTAGCTACAAGTTTGTACTTGTATACAGTAAATTTGTTCTTATTCTATCGGTATGTGTAATGAAAAAAATATTATAAAACTACTTATAAATAACGATCCTCGCATCTATGCGAATTACTTTATAGAGTTGAACTCGTATTTTGGCATGTGCGCGGACCTCGTTAGCGAAGCACTTATTGAGGCCCAATTATGGCGCAAGTTCGACTACGTCAGAATCACTCGTGTAAGCATCAATTAAATATGCACGCAAATCTTCAGCCATTTGCAATCACATATTAAAACATGCAAAAGTATGTTCTTTAAAAATTTTCAGTCATCTGAAAAACTTTTATTTTTTATAACAATTTAACTGAGTATTATTTAGCTCTTTACCTCAACTATCGAAACTAATGGTATTTCTATTTGATACAACAATAATTAGCAAGGGTATGTGTGACATTGGGGTTGTGGGCGGGTGGGGCTGGACGTGGTCTCCGGGTATTGTGGTAGTTGCTGAGAGTGGGAGAGGCTATCCATAGCATAGCGTTAGAAAGACCGCAATTCCGAATAGAGTTCCTGTGACCTCTCGAAGCGATGACATCGATCGCCGAAGGAGTTGGAGTTGGTATAAACCTGACGTATTACACGAAATAAAGGTACTTAAAAAAGATTGGTGTGACAGAAAGAATGGGAGAGAGGTGAGATTTAATTGTAAAGAAAGACCAATTTTTTTTCACACGGTTAATTGTTTTACGTGGTAAATTTTTACACCTTCAGCAACTGACCTCTTGACTTGCCAAATAACAAATCTTATTGAATACGGACAACATCTTAACTCTTGGCTTCGCTCGGCACCGCACGTACTCTTACAAAATGCAATTCACAAGAGTGATTCATGGGCGCGGGTCAACCGCAGTAGATTTATAGCGGTCGCACCTGACGTCCGACATTTATTGCGCCAAAGAGCACCGAGCTACAGGACTCAGTTTACGTTGCATATACGTTTAATTGTAGTATTAATTAAAGCACTTGCTGTAATAAAAATACATTAGTTATTAACAATATAAATATAAACTTTTCACGTTGTAACGGTATTCATATCATTTATAAAATAAACTAATACTGACAAATATTTTCAAAATTAACAGGGCTATTGAGTTACCATTTCGAGAGTAAAAATTTCTCATGAGTAAGCACTTATTTGCCTCTACATTTAAGATAAAACATGACGACAATTTTATATAGTGTTAAGGTACAACGAGGTCATTGAAGAATACTCTAGATCTCTTATACTGAAATTCAAAACAGCATGGCTGCTATGTAGGCAGATTTACAGTATGAAAGGAGGGCTATGTCCTTACTCGGAACGCGCTAAACCAAATGCAGAGCGGCCCCGACGCTTTCCATAAGAAATTCCGGAGCCGCTCCTAAAGCACAGTAAGAGACCATGGCGGATGATTATTTAGTAAAAGTTCCACATAACCGAAAAAAAAAACTACCTACCTTCAATATTTATATAGAAACCGTCGTATATTATGTATTGATATTAATTACGGAGGACTTCAGCGGCTTTGTTAGTATGGGTATTTGGGTAAACATAAAGGCAATCTCGCGTCGTTCAAACTAATCCCTATTAATACATAAAATATAACACCACAAACTTACATATGTAAAATGTTTTATAACATATAATACTTAAATTAAACGTACTCGTTAATAAAATATCGTGAAACCATAGAATAAAAATCCTGTTTACTATTTAGACGTACATGTCGCAATAAAACTCTAGTTAAGAAATTTACAAAAAGCCACATTGCACCTCCTTATCGCTTTAAGACATGGAATATTTTGTCTCGCTACCGCGATGATTAAACTACTACATGAAATATCAGACTACACAGTGTCTACAACCGGAACTCAGTAATGTTCACACATATATTTTTTGATGACAGTCAAATCAGCATTACGACGATATCTACTTTTGAGACATCAATAGAGAAAAATAACTTTTCGACAGAAGTTCAAATATCAGCAATTTTTTTTTAATATGTAGCACAAAAGTATAAAAACGGGAAATACACTTTTAAGAACATTAATGCGACAAATAAATATTTTTTATTTTATTTTTATTTATTTGATAGCAAGCCAACATGATATGTACATTAAAATGTATTGACAATATAATTATATTAAAATAATTTTAGTACAAATAATACTTAAAGGCTAACTCATCCTGTTTACAGTGCAATTAAATAAATCCGTTAAAGTAATTTAAAAACAATTAAACAATAAATCGGCATAAACCCTAACGCATGGGGTGATTACATAGATAAAGTTATATCAAAAGTGTTTTTTGATTTTATTCTTGAACCCTTGAACCGAGTCGTTTTGTAGGTCGATATTAACCAATTTAGATATTGTATTGTATTGTTTTGAAATTCTATTTATTGGAGCCAATAGTCCAGTGTCAGTTTTTATAGAAATTAGTTTTAAAAAGATTATAGTTTTTGCTTCTTAAATTGGGCATATGAATGAATATATAAATGACATCGGATACTTTGTTTACTAGTTCTGTGGAGTTCAATTTTCCGTTTACAATTTTTTTTAATTAGCACAAATCCAAAAATTTTCTTCGGTCAGCTAACGACATGATTCTGTAATGAGTCAATCTATCTTTGTACGTTGATAATTGTTTAAGTATTTTGTCATTGAAACAGATGAGTCTTATGAACTTCTTTCTGACTCTTTCAGCCCTATTTATGTGTACCTGATAGTGAGTATTCCAAATGGTGAAACAATATTCCATTTTACTTATGATTAACGCGTTAAAAAAAACTTGTTTAGTTTTTGTTTTTAAAGGGTTTGGTTACTCTTTTTAATAAACACAACTGGTTTAAGGAATTTTTGATAATGTGATCCATATGTCCAATAAAGCTTAGTCTGTGGTCTATTAAAACGCCTAAGTCAAGTATAATATTTACGTTTTTTATCTGATTTCCATTAATTTCCTATTTTGTACGTAACGGGTTTGTTTTTTTCTTGAATGATATTTGGTAGCATTATTCCATTTTATGTTAGGTAGTTAAAACCACTTGTCAATATTGTGTTACTTTGTTCCCCTGTTACACGGGAAATATTTTGAGTAAAGACTTTAAGGCATTCATAATTTAATGGTGATCATAAGTAAAGGCCACATAAGGATAATGTAAAACTTCTATGTTAATCCAAATATCTTCGTAGCAAGTTTCCCACTTTTGGACTCTATACCTTTTTAGTGTTTTTGATACAGTAACAAGAACACCACCTTCATCTTTGTTGGAGTAAAATAGAGAAATTTCTCTATCCCGTCTAAAAACTGTGTAACGATCATCTACTAATTCTGCGTTTAAAATGCTCTCGTGTAACCATGTTTCGGTTAAGATTATATTGTCAAAATTTGTGTTTAATATGGTACTATACACCTCACAAGTCTTGGTTTTTAAACCTCTATTATTTTGATAATATACACTAATATTATTCATGTAAAAATAAGAAAAACAATTCGTTTAGTTAAACTAATATTAACTTAAACCGATAATGTATAAGAAATTAAGAGTGCAAAGTAATGTGAAAAAAATGGGTATCGTTTTATAACAGTCCGTTTAGAGTTTAGAGTTACTAAGTTCTTTACAACTATAACATCCCTAGACGGCACTTTTCTTAAGTTAATGTTACTGTTTCGCGACCAAACGAATTTATATGAATTTTCTTTAGCAAAACTCGAGCAGCTGCATGCAAAATCTTTGCCTCTGGAATTTGGTGTTCGCTGATATAGATCGGGTTCCTGTCTCCCGCTATACCTAAATGTGATGAATTCAGTTTTTCAGTTGGATGGGTCTTATTATATTCAATAACTTTCGCTAATAATTTATCACTTAATAATGGCGTAGAAAGCTTCACTAAAACTATTCTAGGACGATTATTTTCTTTATTATATTTTGCAATTCGGGTACGTTTTATAACGTTGCCGTCTTCTATGCAGGTTCCAACCGTTTTTCTTATTTACTCCAGTGTCTTTACCAAGTTCTCGCCACGATGTTCTGGTATGCAATGAAATTCTAGATTGCTAGTTCTAGTGTCTTTTTCTAAGTTGGTTACCCTAGAATCATTACTAGTGTAATTTTGACGGAGTACTGTATTTTCTTTTTTGAGGAAATTAATTTCTTTTATTGCGTCTTTCAACTTTTTTTGTTGTTCATGTAGTATAAAATGTAAAAGCTCTACAAAGTTGAAATAAATCTTGTAAGCACAACATCCCTTAAATTACACTTAAACAATCCATTCTCGATCCATAATGTCGATGAATCTGGATCCATATAAATATACATTTATTTATATTTATATTTATATACATTTATATATATATATATATATTATAATATCATATATATATTAATAATTAGTAGATCTCTGTTACTAGAGAGTCTAGGTGAGTGCCGCCGCAGCTCCTATTTCTGCCGCCAAACATAATGTGCAAACATATATGTATTCCGGTTTAAAGGACGCTGTAGATAGTGTAATTATTGGTGTAACGAGACTCAACATCTTACATCTCAAGGCGACAAAGATAATATGGTGCTGTGTATATCACCTAAGCAGACGTGTCACTCACCGTCGTGGGAACGACCTGATAGTCCTGTCGCTTCGTCATTATAGAAAGAATTTTTTTATCTATTAATAACAAAGACTGAAAAGATAACTATAATTTTATTATTAGAAGCCGGAGCATGACTTGCAGGACGTTAACCCGATACGTCACTTGTTAGAATGTTATACACTGCACATCAATTTGCGACAGATGCGTGCGGTTCTGACAAACAAATAAGCAATGTATACTCTAGCCTCCTAAACCTTTTGTAAATAATACGCCTCATTCACCTGGTGATAATTGCCTGCGCATAACAACGTGGTGCTAGTTATAATGATATACACACCACCACATTGTGCTCGTTACTTCGAGACGTAGTATGTTAAGCCTCGCTACCCTAGTGACTTCACTAGCTACAGCGTGCTTAAAATCGGAACAGAAGTAATATTTTCACACCATTGTTTGTAGACAAAAATAGAAGCTGCGGTGGTACCTATCTAGACGGCCTCGAACAACGGAGATCATACCAGTCATCGATCTCTACCGTGAGTTATGTACTAAAAATTTTTTTATTCATATTGTATAGTGTATTTTCAAGTTTATACCATTAGGCATCTGTTGTCGAAAGTTCGTAAATTATCAGCTACTTGCAGATGTAAAATGTGTTAAAACGTGCACGCTCCAACAAGTTCAGAGAATATTAATCTAGGTTATATTCATTACAGTCACTAGCGTCTAGCTGCTAGTCTCGGCGTGGGACGATGCAGTTATGACGTCATTAGTACGTTATGTGACGTCATAACTCCGTAGCTATCAAGACTTGTCGACAATTACGACGATGGATGGAGAGGATAAGTAATATGAACTGTAAATTTTACTCTTGCGAAGACCTTCACAATTTGATTTATTTAACAATTTAAATTTAGATAACTATGAACAAGTAGTGTAAGGGTTCCCACACAACAACTCGTAGGATCCAAATCACCCTCACCTATTCGTGATGCATCCGTCTAATCAACAAATGAGGCTCTGGCTCCCCCACCAGCCAAGTAGGAGCCAGAAGTCGGGCCAGCGTGATGGGAAATGGTCCAAATACCCCCTTTATGAATCTCTACTCGATCGATGTGGATTTTAGGTTCTATCGGCTGGTAATGATGATAAACCATGAACAAATTAGTTCCTATAGATACCAATCAATGAGTTAGTTGATATAAATAATCAATCCAAGAGTAGATTGCGAAGAAAAGTATTTTTCTGTTTAATTTTTAACCTGTAATTTCTAATATAATATAATTAACTTTTAAATTCAATATAAAAAATTTTGAATATTGCAAAAGCCAAAAATAGACCATTAAAGAAAGTCCTAAACATGATGAATAAGTTATTTATATAGATATATATAAGTAAGAGTTTTTCTAAGAGAGTTATGTGCACATTGTGTTGAAATAAATAAGTTTCATCTTAACATTATCATAAACAGCTCACCATATTTTCCCACTGCTGAAACTTAGGCCTTATCATACAATGAAAGGGTCATAGGCTACCACGCCGGCCAAATTCGAGTTTGGAGAGGCCCTGATATGTAAAATGAACCACTTACAAATTACAAATATTACAATTTCACATACGTAGTGCTGTTATTCACTGTATTAATTCTAATAGAAAAATTATTGTATTAGACTATTAAAATTCTCTATTATTTTTTTACGTTTAACCAAGTGTTACTGTCGAAATCATAGCGAATTTAATATTCTCAGTATGTTTTCTAGTACCTATACTAAACTAGTATGTGCTATTACTATTCGGACGGTTTGTTATTGCTCTGTAAGAATCTTCCGCTATTGTATTAATTAAAAAATATTATCCTAAAGAAAACCGGTTCCTAAATATCTATGAATTTTACCGATGTGATGCGTACGCTGGGACCAGGTATAAAATAATGTAAGATGTGTCGCTTTAACAAGTTCAGTTCCGTAAATTACGTTGCATTCATAGCTGTCGCTTGCGTTAGTAGTGGAGCGTTGGAGGGCAATGCAGTTATGACGTCATTAGGAGGTTATATGATGTCATAACTTTGGAGCTATCTTCCGCCCGTCAGCAATTACGATGGATAAGCTTTAATGTGTTTTCATCGTTCTTTTATCTAAAACTCTCAAAGGTTTAAGTTAAAGTAATGTTAGGTCAAATACTACTGTAATATAGCTGAATCATCACATATCTTACAATAGACGTTTTTATTTAATAGATACTAGTCGATTCATAGTTACAGTACAGATTTTCTTATACAAATTACATATTCTACGACTATTATCAATCAACAGTTGATAGACGTCCACTGCTGGACATAACATTAGGTGTCCTCCAAAGATCCTCACATCGATCGGTCCTGCGCCGCCCGCATCCAGTAGCTTCACGCGACATTCACCAGATCATCAGACAATCAGCATGATTTTCCAGTACCGCCGGGCACTAAAGGCCATTATTTTTTGGGGTTTATATGAGGGATTTTGAGCTATTCCCCACCACGCTGGCCCAACGCAGGTTGGTGGGAGTGAGAGCCCCTGTTATTTATTAGGAGGCGGCACCATGACTCTTCATGACTATTATATATTCATCAAATAAAAATTTTAAATTCATAATTAAATTATCCACGATCTTGTCTTACTGATGATATCTCTCAGTTATCAATAACAGTCTACGTCGCTATTACAGTGCCTATCTACAATAGCACCAGATACTTGTGTACAGCCTGGCCTTTGCACAGCGCTGTACCTAGTAGTTACATTTATTATCACTTACCATCATATCATACGTATCATACGTATGTAATCCTACTCGTCTTAAAAAAAACATTAACTAATATTTAGTGCCTAAATACATTCAAAACCAATCCACGTTAGAATTGATCAGTAGACGCGAACCTGCGAAAAAAAAATCCGAAATCACGGTTCATGTGCGATAGAAGAGAGGTAGAAACTTTATGTTCTGATTAATTTGTAAAATAATAAAAAATTACACTGTGGAGGTGGTATACAGAGTGAGATGACGGGTGATTATTCGACAATTTTTGTATTGATTGAAGTAGGAAAGAACGAAAGAGAGATAAATAAAAACATTAGTAAAGACAAGACTTGTTCGATTCGATATAAAAATATTTTTTCATTATATATTTTTACTATATCCGGGTTCATCTGTCCCTGTAGGGCAAATAGTGGAGACGCTATGAAGCAGCACAAAGAGAAGACGGATGAAACGGATACTATAATATATAGACACGCGTTTTATCTCATTCTCTCATAGCCTAAAGCCCATCGCTTCATTAGTAGTTGTCTCTTTTTCGTTACACTTCTACGTTTCATAATCATAATCTAATTCACACCGTCCCAAGTTTCACATCAAAAAAGTACACAAAAAAAACTTATCTTTTATATCAATAATTTCTTAAATTAACGCCAATGGAATAGGGACTAAGCTGTAAATTTTGTCTTATAGATATTTTATATTAATTATTAGTGGTCTTCACTTTATATCTGCAAGTATCAATTCATTACGTGTGACATTATCTTCAAGTGTATAGTTGATAAAAGACTACGTGGGATAAATGCATAAAAAAAATTTACGAGATTACATATTGATACATATGCAAGATACTGTTTAGTCACGTATTATTGGATAGATTGATTTTGTTTAGATAAATACGTTATCAATAGTTCAGAAGAAGTCATATAAAAAAGAAAAATATCATATCTTACATTGATTTTCGATGTTGCCAACCGGTACATCTTTTAATGGACTTAAAAATTCGTAAACAAAAATGTTGAACAATTAATATTGTTATTAATAGATATTTTGCACACGATTGTTGAAAAGGATACAAAAATCTACTGTTAATGTAGTATAGAATAGAATAAAATCTTCTTTTGTGAGTAGACGTTTTTCTGCTCTATATTGTTCACAACTTTATTTGACTACCAGGCTTCGAGCAATTAAAAATTTTAACTATAGCAAATGCAAAACATTTATGAATAGCTTTCGTATTGATCTTCATGAACTTCTTCGACAGCGTGAGAATCCCCTAATAGTTCATATTCACAATTCTTATAAAACTCCTCCAATAATTATCCATTACTATACTGCTTGGTAAATATTGAATTCTCGTCAATAAAAGTAACAAAAATTAACAAGTTCTTTATGAATTTGATATATTATTTTTTTCATATGCTTCACCCATAAAAATTTTTGTGTATATTTGAATGAATATCATCATTAACAAATCCAAGATTAAAAAGAACGCAATCAAAAAAATCCTAAGAATTTAAAGCACATTCGTAAACTTCAATTGAATGACTTTAATGAGAATACCTGTAAGTTCGCAAACAATGGAAACATAAATTGAATGATCGTATCGCACAACAAAACTGCTAAAAATTATATCTTTTCAATCATTAAAACATTAAAAGTAAATACATTTACACACTAGTTTGTGAATAATTCCATTCACATTATTAAACTAGTTGGGTACAAAAGAATTCAATAAGTATTTAATTCATTTAAACTTATTGTTCGTAGCGATGAGATGAGCATATGTTATGTACAGCTGATGCTCCAGCTGATTTACCTGTTTAATAAAAAACTTGCATTTAGCAATGTAGTGGTCTACAAGATTTTGATAGAGAACACTTGTCGCCCTGAAACACTAAGTACCATTACTCCAGTAATTTTTCTAACAACAGCGACCTTCAAATCGTAGCACGAAGAAATGTAACAATGTATACAATCCGTTGTTCGCGGCAGAAAGAAATTCTCATGAAAATCTCATTTTGAATCTATTTATATATAAATATCCAGAAATTCATTCTCATCACAAGATCTCCGAAACTTTATTATATTAGACGTAAATATTTAAAATTTGCTAATATTGCTCCTGCCATTTAGAGGACAACTAAGAGAAAAATTAACAAAATTCCTTCTTTAAAGGAAGTTGCGGGGTTGTTAATAACGGGAAAAAGCCCCGATGGCAGGAAGTTGCTGTCCGGCGAGAATATTTCTGACAAATTTCATTCTAATTCTTTATTGACGTGGAGCAGGTAGTCTTTTAAATTGATCGATTTACAATTGTTTATGATCTAGAAGAACCTTCGTTTAATCGTCTAATAAAGTAAAATATTCTTGAAAGTTGCATGTAAGATTATCAAAAAAAATCTTAAATCGCTAATGATAAAAAAGTAATTCTAAAAGCATCAATGCAACGTAACATTTACTATATTTTAATTACTTACATTATAGTGATAAAAACGATTCCTTAAAATTTATCATGATATCACCAGACAGTTGTTCTTTTGATTGATTATTTCAAAACCTTTTTTTAGCACATTGACAATAAATGATATGAATACATTAGTTTCCATCGATAATATTTTAAGACCTTATTTATTTTTTAAAAAAAAACCTTTATCTAGTATTTATAATTTTCAAATGCAAATATCGTTGTAATTACAGAAATAAATCCTGTATAGGATAATGCATTTTATTATGAGCGTGGATATCACTGACCTGGTCTATCAAAAGACATATTGATATCGCAATATAAAAGTGAACACGCAAACGTAATGCACAAAATATTACGATATACTATGAATTATTTATATTGGTTCACTTATTCACGTTATTTTCAAAATTTCTTATAGTATAGTGCACAAGGAAAAGTCACATCACCATCTCTAAAGTGTTGTGTAACAAGACTGCAAAACGTAAGTTGTTTTAATCGTGTTTGTTTTACCACTTCGTTCACTAAATCCACATATTTAACGTGCATTTCAACAGTATGCAAATCTCAATGTTTCGTAAAATTAAAGTGCTGTTTTATTTGCACCCCGACGTCATACTGCATAAGTGAGTTAACCCCCACATTGCGGGGAACGGACACAGGGACCCCGAACAATAAACGTTGCATGCGTTAATGACACCTAAACTGGTTAAATCCGTTTCATGCTCGGTTTACTTCATTCACGATATTTTGATAATGGCGTAAATTTATGCGGACGGAGCTCGAAATCCGAGACTGCATAATGACTTGGTGTCGAGGCTTGTTTTATGCTAAGTGCGAGGAATGAAAGAACCTGCAAATATATGCAGATCGCTCGCGTGGGAAGTGGCAACAAGTGGCCGAGAAATTGATTCTAAAATACAAACATAACATTTAAAACTGCTTCAGTTTATAACAAATACTACAATAGACTTTATTTATCTATGCCATCATGTCTCAAAAGTTTCTAAACAATAATATAAATCTGTATCACCAAACAATTCGTGTAACAACTTTATACATTACATTTTTATTGTCAACACATATATATTCGTTTTTGTATAAACAGTTCCACTATACAAAATCAGTGACTTATTCTACCGTAACCCTTGAATGAAAATATATCCGTTAAAATCAATAACGCGTATTAATCTTTTTGTTAGATATGTTTTTTTTTTAATAATTGAATTAAAATTCAGTCAGCCAGCCTATTTTACGATAACACGCTGGTTATACATTATATACTAACTAAATAAAAGTTATAATAAAAAGAAAAATAAAAGGCAAATAGATGTTGTGAATGAAGAAAGAAACAACAACACTAGAAAAGTAATTTATTTAAAACCAACATTGTTTTCTACAGATATCGGCCTTGCCTAAGTTAGACAATCAAGTGCTTTGATCTCTTTGGAGATTATTTAAAAACGTCGAGTTATGTACAAGATAACAACTAAGATTATCGTATATATTGAAACAAGCAATCGTATTAGTGAAAAAACAATCTTATCCATTTATTAATACCATTAATAATTGTTAATCTATATTTTATCTTTTCAGACTTACGACGGCCTAGTTAAAATACCAGCCACAAATTAGGGATAAATATATACATAGCTAGATTAGAAAACAAATAATGACCAAAAATTAGACAAACTACGTATCTTAAGACTGGATAGCTTGTTCGTCAAAAAGAAATTGTAGGTGGTCCAAACGTACCTACGATCTGGTAACGATCACAAAACTATCTCATAGTTAGGAGCTATCTCCTAATATGTAGACAGTAATTGGTTCAACATTTATTGACAGATATCAAGACAAGTTATTTAAGTTAGATATTTTTTTTGTAAGACAATGTTACCTACCACCAGTATACAAGTATATTTAGTAGTTATCAGAACTTTATCGATATGATTTTTGGAATGCGTTTGTAATGAAATAATAATGTATAAAGATATAACACAAATTTAAAATATCTAAGTTAACTATATTATATATGCATTAAATATTGAAATTTTTAATGAGTTCTAGTGGTACAGTGTCGGTAGAGGAAATTTAACCCTAGAATCTTAGAAAATCACAACCAAGAATTAATTAAAGACAAACCTCCAATGAAAACTTTATTTTCGCTTACATATACATACAAACCTTCAACATCATCAGCCGACAGACGTCCACTGCTGGTCATAGGCCTCCCCCACGTCGATCAGTCCCGTGTTGCTAGTAGCATCTAGTGGATTCCCGCGATTCTCGCAAGATCGTCGGTCCACTTTGTGGGAGGTCTCCCAACACTACGTCTACCTGTAAGCGGGTGCCACTCGAGAACCTTCCTGCCCCATCGACCGTCGGTCCTTCGATCAATGTGCCCTGCCCACTGCCACGTAAGTCTAGCAATCTTTTGAGCTATGCCGGCGACCTTAATTCTTCGGCGGATCTCCACATTTCTGATTTGATCACGCGGAGAAACTCCGAGTATAGCTCTCTCCATTACCCTTTGGGTAATATTGAGATTTTTTATACGGCCGCTAGTAAGGGGCCACATCTCGCATCACGGCAACACGCACGACTCGAACACTTTTGTATATTATACACTGCGGTATCTGAGACGAAAAGATGCTGCATAGCTTACCGAACGCTGCCCACCCGAGTTGGATTCATCGATTGATCTTTTTCTGGAAGTTGGACGTGCCTAGCTGGACTGTTTGTCTAAACTGGCAACGCAATGCAGGAACGTATTTTCTGCCAGAATGGCAGCGACGAGGCTCGCAACCTTCACGTCTCCTTTCCCGTGGGAGCGAAAGGTGGGTTGCGGATAGCCATTTTGCTACTACTACTAATTATTGTATATATACTTATTCTATCTATCTATTTCAACCCTACAGTGCCTGTCACAGGACATAGACCTCCAATCCATATTTTACGCCTGTCGATCCTATGCCATCTGCATCCATCCTCGACTATTCTAGTCCATTCGAGCAATGTGTCCAGCCTATCTCCACTTCTTCCTCTAAATTTCTTTCACCACGTCTCCATCTTTCGTTACAATTCTAATTCATTTTTTTTTTTGTGCATAAACGATATGCCAATCATAAGTGTTTCATTACTCTCTGTGCAACGCGGAGTTTTTCCACCAACTTTACAGTTAACGTAGTGGTCTCCATCCCACAGGTGAAGACAGATAACTAACACATTGGTTAAAAACCTTATTGTTTGAGTGTTAGTGAATTTATTTCGAATTTAGAACAAATTTTTTGCTCAGAAGACCGCCGTAGCCTGTGTGAATCTGCGATCAATTTTTGCAACCTGACCTTTATTATCACAAACTCATACAGGTAAATACATAAAATAACATTATTGTAAACAGCTATATCACATTTCACGCTACATTTGATGCTAATAATCCTCATGATAATATAAAACATTCACTGGTATATTGCATAAACAAAATGGCGGACGACAATGCAATAATCAGTATTTTGCATGACAAATACTTTTAATAACAATTTAAGGTAATGAGAACATACTATTACAATATATACTCGCACGCAAAATTTTGGAATTACTTACTTAAAATTGTTTCCGCGATCTTGCTTACTCAATACATTTTTAATTAACATAAAAATGACATGATTTCAAAGGTTCAACTGTCAACTTTAAATTGATACCAAATTCATTAAAATCGAGCCAGTAGTTAAGGAGCTTTCCCGGATTAAGTGAACAAGGTATGAAAACAAGGAAATATGGAAAAATGATGAATGAATAAAACAATAAATAAATATTTTATTTAGCCTTAAAATTAAGCGTCAGTACTTTGTGTTCCCTCCCCTAGGCCTAATAACTGCTCGAAGATGATTCTTCATAGAACTGATCAGCTTCTGAATTTATTCTTGTGGGATATCTTCCCACTCCTCAATCAACGCCCACTTCAGCTGATTCAGACATGAAGAAGCAGGACTTCCGGAACGAACCTTACTCTTCAGTTCATCCCACATGTGCTCAATGGAATTCAAGTCAGGGCTGAGCGCCAGTCCAATGTGACGATACCGACTTCTTCGATGTATTCAGTTGTTACACGGGCAGTGTGACAACGAGCGTTATCGTGCGTAAGGAGGAAGTCATCACCGATATATTCCTCATAGGGAACGACATGTGCCAGCAGAATATCGGAAATTTACCGGTCCGAAGTTAGACCGCCTCCTCGTTCCGTGCCAGGCACGAAAACAAGCTCGGTTTTATCGTCGAAGGAAATGCCGGCCCACATCAAATAAGAACCCCCATAAGCCACTGTTTCAGCGAAATAGCACTGCGCAAACCGCTCCTCAGGCCGCCTGTAGACCCGACCTCTTTGGTCGCTACCGTGCAAACACATCCTGCTCTCGTCTGAGAACAGGACTTGTCTTCATTCCTCATCCTCCCAATCAAGATGGGTGCGAGCAAATTGAAGCAGTGCTTGTGCGTGAGCTACCGTGAGTTTCGAGCCTATGGCAGGCCTTTTCGTAGTCGGATTCGCTTACTGAGTCGTCTACGAACTGTCCACTCGCTGGCTGCTACCCCACGAACATCTCGGAGCTCCTGTTCGACGTGGACACCAGTTAAATGCCGATTTCAGAGAGATGTTGACGCTATAAAACGGTCATCCCTCTCCAATATGCACCGGCGCCGTCCAGATCTTGGTCTCGAAATAAGGACACCAGTCTCCCGAAAGGGCTTATAAACTTTCGAAATACAGGACTGCCTTATGTGGAGCCGACGAGCGACAGCCCGCTGGTTGAGCCCTTCTCGCAATAGGGCTACGATTTGTGCTGCTTCTGTAGGTGTTCTCTCCATCGTCGTACAAGGTAAAAGGTCAAAAGTAGTAGGATGTGTGTGACCGGTGTCAAAGTGTGAAAGTCGACTGATAAATAAAATCCGATAACAGGTGCTTTTATAGGGGTCAATATATCGCAACTCGCGACGTATCAAACAATTGTAACACGTCTTTTTCGTTATTCCTCCACTTAATCCGGGATAGCTTCTTAAATACTGGCTTGATTTTAATGAATTTGGTATCAGTTTAAAGTTAAGAGTTGAATCTTTAAAATTATACCGTTTTTATTATTATTAAAAAAATATTTAGTACACGAGATCGCGCGAAACCAATTGCAAATAAGTGATTCGAAACTTTTGCTCGCGAGTGTAGTTCACACATTCGCGTAGGTTTTATTCAGAACGAACTTAATTCTTTATTCCCTTTTCAAGTAGACACCAATATTTGATAAAAATAAGGGTATAAGTAACAGAAAGTTTAATTTTTTTTTAAATTGTCATATATTTTTATACTGAGAAATTTAAGTTTTTTTTTCATGAACATTATGATGCCAATTCTTTCATTCCTTTCATCTTATTCGCTTTAAACAATTTACTATGCAACCTATTCTCACGAGTTCTATAGTAAAAAGATGGAATATTTTATTAGTTAATATTATCTGTAGTTATCGTGCCGAACAATATAACTTATTGTTAGTATTCATGCGATACCGAAAAAGTCCCAAAGTGCTATAACGTTCATAATTCACAAATATTACAAACAGTTATTTATAAATTATCTTTGCATTTGCATTGATACTAAAAATTCAAAATAATTGTTTTTGTATTTCAAGCAGATTTTTATATATTTATAATTTCCAATATTAAGAAGAAACGTTTAAGTTGAATAATAAGAAATTTTTCCGCCCCTATAAAACAAACGAGAAATTAGTTCCGTTTCGTTAAAAAAAAAAATGGAATATCCGTTTGTCCTTCGAAAAAGTTTTTACCAACGAAAAAGTCTGATGAAATGTCACAACAAACAAAATGATAAGATCTACTGTATCTAATGACCAGCAAGAGTGAATACCCTGAGAAGATAGAATAATAATTATCCTTCAACATTTATTGCCTTAGAGTGTCGTATTCGGACTTAACTAAGCTTTACTAGAAAAGAAATGTTACGAAACCTCTTACTTAGACACTGACTGTTTCAATAAAATTCAGCGCGTACTCATCAAAGATACAGCACACAAAATTAGCTTATCGATCAAGTTCATCACGACTTACTGGCTTAGAGTGCCCTTATTCCAGTGTAATACATAACCCTTTTGAACATAAAATATAGCAATATCTTGAAGAGAAATCATGTGCTAAACCTCGTTAAGTTTTGTAGTCTCTTAAACATACTTAATTAAAGCAATGGCCGGTATAGACACAAAGATAGTGCTTGCTACAAAATATAAAATCTTGTTAGGATAAGATTATAGTTTCCATCCTAACTAATTTTGAACTTAACAAAAAAAACTGTTTCAGTTTAAAACCCACGCGTTGTATTTTATTGGTAAATAAGACAGTCCCTAGTAACAAAAGTATAGAAGAATTTTTGTTCTAAATTCTATTTTGAATAATTATAATTTTATTTCTTTTAATAATAATCGTTTCATAATAATTCCTTTATATTTATGTTATCGACTCCGATATATCCATAACTTCTCAAATGATAATTAATTATTCTGATCAAGTCAACGACCATTACGATAATGAATTATATCATGATTTCTAAAAAATTACCTCATATAAATTTCCCACTACTCATTCCTTTACAAAGATACTGCTATCTAGTCTAATGATATGAGCCACAAATATCTTAACACGCTAATTTTACACCAATAATACTAAATTTATGCAGACAAAAGAACATACATTTGTGTAAGGTTAGATTCCAAAATAAATATTACAAAAACCTTATAATAATATATGTTTAAAATTTCTAACCAATATCCATGTACGTTGTAAAATATTCTGGGTAATCTTATCATACGAGAACATCCCATACACTTTATTGGATTCTCCATCCACTAAGTCGAGGGACTTACGACGACGGAGAAACATTTTTCGATCAAACTTCGAAATTAATTTTGAAGTTTCCGTCTGACCAACGCTCCGCTGAAAGCTACGAACTAACGCCAACTGTTGACCACTCTAGTCTAGTCTAGGAGTTTTAATTTTATTGGACAAATTCAATGATATTATATTATGGACTATTTGTAATTGACTCTATTAAAATATTCTAACTTTACATCTCTTAAACATACTATAAAAACATAACTGATATTATTTATTAATTTAAAAATGATTACCAATGTAAAACACTATAAAAGAACAAACTAAAATAACAGCAATGAATTAGATTTGCCCCTTTTAAGACCCAAATAATAAAAAATAAGGCATAATCATGTAATAAATATAAAACATTTTGCACATAATAATGTCTTCCTGATAAATAAATATTTTTGCAAACACAAATACCTTTTAAAAGCCTGAAGAAACAACTTGTTTCAACGTATAATGTTCCACTTACAGATAATAATACAAGAACTATAGACTGTGATTTTGTAGACAAACTCAATTATGTGGTCGCCTTATATAAAATATAGAAGGTAATGCATTAACAGGATCAGTACTGGTTGTGGTTAGACGTATACGGATGATATTCTATGACCACGAATGAAAAGAAGACATATAAATGCACTTACCGTACGACAGTGGTAACAAAGCGCGTGAACTACGATTAGCTTTTCAAATTGGTAAAGTTACTCATGACTAGGTACTCATGAACTATTTTTAAGAGTATGTATTTAAAATAATGTGGTATATACATTATTTAATAATAATATATAATAATATTTACTGGTGGTAGTTCTCTGTTGCCGGAGACCTTCTGGGCAAACGTTCCGAATTAAAAGGAGTTGTAGTTAGTGAAATTACTGAGTTAACGGGACAACATCTTATGCGTCAAAGCGATGAGCACGATGTGATGCTGTGTCGATCATTTAAACTAGAGCCAAATTGATTGGCAAGCGTTCCACTTACCATCACGTGAACGTCCCATTCGTCGCCTAGCTTCATTGATTTAAAAAAATATATGCATTTCCTCTTGCAACTCGTGAGGTTAAGACAGTGGCACTAATTAAAAAGCACGCCAAAGAGCTTTATTTTGAAATGTCCTTATGCCTATAAATTTTTAATTTATCTTTTTTTCTTCTTTCTTTACTTATGGGCAATTGTACAATAGTTTATATTTAGTATATAAGTTTTGTTCTACTATATTATCAGAGGGCACCGAATTTACTATTACTATAATCAAATCTTTAAACCACAGGCCTACTGAAAGAACTACTACATTTGAATAATATAATCTTACAGTTACAGATATTACAATATTACTATAACATATAAGATATAGTTTCATTGTAACATCTGGTAATGTATGTTATATCTTCAGTCAGGAAAGGTGGGGTGAGATTGTGTTGAAAAAAAAATTTTTGTTATTCATATATACAACCTTTCCCTGTTGCAATTTT
This sequence comes from Ornithoptera priamus, assembly GCA_029034505.1. Classification (NCBI taxonomy): domain Eukaryota; kingdom Metazoa; phylum Arthropoda; class Insecta; order Lepidoptera; family Papilionidae; genus Ornithoptera; species Ornithoptera priamus. Next base: position 4,570,173 of record JARDWD010000833.1, on the reverse strand, counting down.
ATGTAGAATTAATAACATAGCTCCGTTTACTCTTACCATTAATACATTTATGTCGTAATGACGTTACTGTAATAAATAAAAAAAAAATAAGGAAATAATATGAATTGACGGTATTCGTTTTTTTTAGATACAGTAGTGGTTCAGGCACGTATTGACACATTATTTTGTACACCGCGTTTATAAATTCTTACAACTGTAGTCACTACGAAAATAAAATTTTCCTCAAGTTTTTCATCATTATAATCATGCGGCTGAAACAAACATCTATAGAAAATTAAACCGCGGAAAGGTATTTCTAACGGTCCCAACAACAAATTCATTTATGAAATCTTAACCTGATTTGAATAAACGAAACAATATGAATAGATACATAAACACTCAGTTTTTTAATTGTATATAAAATATTTCCGATCCAAGGTATATTTATACCTCCATCACTCCTCTGAGGATTTCATAAAGAAACATTTTAATGACGCCTTTAATGAAGACAGAGTTTGTTTTAATAATTTGGTTTCCTGGGTTTTTTAAATGTACTCAGAGCTTGTCACTTGAGAGCATCCTTTAATAGATTTAAGATCTTTAATTATTTTGTTGCTGTTTAATATTTTAGAACTATTTCATTTTCATGAACAATTAAAAAAAATCACTAAAATCGATCGAGCTTAAATCGTAGAACAGGTAAAACGTTATTAAATATAAAACATTTATTACTTATAAAAAAAATTAATACTACTCTACTTATAAATTTAATCTCTTCTATCTTTTTACGACAGCGGTTAACTTTTTGCCTAATACTGGAGTAGTTATTAGTTTCATTCCGAGACCATAAGTGATGGAGTTAAATGGATGTGAGGTTTTTTGAAACTGTCTTGCTAGAGCTTTCATATTTATATTCTGAATCCGCCGCCTTAAGTCTGTCTCTTGTTACTTAACATCATGTGATATCAAGATTAATTGTAAGTCTATTTCCAAAGAAAACAATTTATAAAAATTTTCAGCTTTAATTTTGAGTGCATTTACTTAGTATAAGAAATGGGAAAGCATGAAAGATATTCTTTACTTATTAGCTAATATCCATTCCAGTAAAATTATACAAATATATAATCTATGACGTTATGAACCCTAAATTGCATACCACCGCTTAAATTAGCCTCTAACGCGTTTTAATACTTCAACATATTATCTTTTTAATAATGTACGGTAATCGGTAACTGAGGCCACCCTACCAAGCCCTCCGGGATACATTGTCTGTTCAAAGAGCTGGAATACATGCTGATTTTGCTATAACATACTTAAAAAAAGTAACCATATATTTTACATGGTTGTGTAACAAATATTTAATATTTATTATATTAATTCATTTTAAGGATCGTTCAATGAAGAAACTCCAATTTACTTTACTATTAAACAATTCGCTTGTTTTAAGACAAGTCTTTGATTCAAGTTCCATAAATTAAACGATTAAAATTTAAGCTCTAACTACCAGAGATTACCACGACCTTGTATTGTATATATGTATGGTCCATGTCATTTGTAAGGCTAACGGAATCCGGGCTGATACTTTGACTTTCGAGAATGTTCAGGATTCAGGTTTGTTTCCCATTCACTGGCATTTATCCCTCTATAAAGCTAATTTTCAGAGTTGCTTCTTTTCTTTATAATAACTTTAAAATTTAACACTCTTAGGAAAGACTTTTGTTGATGAAAAATGCTTTTACTACTAACCTTTTGTCTCATTTCAAATTATATTAGAAATAATCATTTAATATTTCGCTTAGAACTCGTGAGTTTACAAACGTTAAAAATAATTCATCCAGGTATCTTGTATACAGGGGTAGAGAAGGGCACATACTCCAAGAGTTAATTCGGGCCGCCCCGTAACAGGCAATGCGGAAATACTTTTCGGATTTTCTCCGGCGCTGAGCATCACGCTTTTACTATTGATGCCTAGCATTCTACGCAACCTTGCCCTAAGCGCATTAAATATTAGAGACTCACTCTGAGAGTTACCTACTCGACATACGGTTACATTTGGTTCAATATGTACATATACATTTCGAGTACATAAACTTTACATGTGTAATAAAACGTATAATGTTGTATCAAACAATTATTTTTAAAAAAGCCACTTCTAATTATTAAGAGGAACAAAAATATATTACAATTAGCCTTAATCATATTAAATTTCCTTTATTAATATCCCAATAAACCTTTGCACGTATATCCTTTAAGGAAACTATTTAATTCTACGATAAATAAAATAAACAACCATTTTAATATCCCTATGTAAGGCCTCTTCCCGCAAGGACACAAAGAAGGCTATTTATTCACCACGTTGTCTAAATGCGTTTTGGTGGATGTTGCATGCCCTCGCAAGCTGTTCTAGAAACATCGGTATCCTGTCAATGTTTTTCTTCACCGGAGATTCAAGCTCATTGGAGATCAAACCCTTCGAACTGTAATTAATGCCTACGGACGCCTTTCAAACTTCACCGTCACGGCTTCCTTTAACTGGTAATCATTTAATTATTTTTTGTATGTTATACATACTGGAAAATAGTACTTTGTACAGTTATAAAGATTAAAGCAGAAATAATACTTTAGAATAGTCTTAGATTATAAAATGATAATGCAGACATTTGAAACGTATTTATTTTTTCTATTGTCTCTATAAGTAATTTCAATAAAATACGTTCGCTGAAAATGAAATCTTGAAGCACATTCCTTATGTAGATTTTTATAATTCCCTGCATGTGGGCTGTGGAGTGAGGTATGAAATTGTATTTTATTTTAACGCTGTCATAAATCTTCTCACACAAGCTATAAAATGAAAAGAAGCCTTCATTCAAGGGCGTGTTCAGTGCGCACATAAATTTAATATTTTCCAACAATACGTGTTATCTATTTCGTAAATACATCACTTTCGTGTAATGCTTTTTGAAATATATTTCACATTTTCATCGATAAACTTTTCAAAGCGAATACTTTATTTATTTTAAAACTAATGGTGATTACACTTCGTATGAAAAATTTACGAGGACAACTGAATGGAAAAAAAAATATTTTCGCTTTAACCGTTTTATATAACTTATAAAATCAAACAAAAAAAATTAAATACTTTATTTTAATTATATTATTAAACATAATAGAAGTACCTGAACAATAAATATTAATAACTTTGTCTTCATGCTTCTATTGAAATAGCTCATTCAGATATTATCAAGCAAGGAGCGAATCTCTTTAATTTGAAAGCACATCAAAAGCTCACATACGACGTAGGATTGAAAATAATCCAAGTAGAAAATTAATCCTTGATTACGTCCCACTTCTATCATGATTTGAGAAGAATTCAGAAGCTTTAGTAGGTATGAAAACGACCTGAGTATTATGAATATATTACAAAGTATAATTTAAAATGAAATTCCCATTTCGTGTGAATAGATAATCATAATAATTATACCGTCTGTTTCACATCCAAACGAAAGCAGAGCCATTCCCATCATGAAAGGATATTAGAGTGTAATCCATGGATTTGTATTGCCGCTGCTAGTTCAACATTACATTCCTTTGGATATAGCAAATTGGGGATATGCGTATTTACAAACTTTGTTCGGAAATACAGAAATACCAATCTCACGATATTACTGACGTACATATATATAAAGAAATCCTTAATACTCTAATTACATTGTTATATTTGAATGAATAACTTAAACTGTGAATATGAAGTTTATTAACTTCAGTTTATGTTAAAGTTAGTTGCAATAGATATTTTTGACACTATTCTAAGAGATAAGGCAGAATAATCAGTAAAACAGGACAAAGCGTTATTCAAGAAAAATCTTTTATTTTTTTATTCAATTAAGCGACCAGACGATCGGCAGGTTGACCTGATGGTGATACGCTCGCTCATAATAACGTGGCGCTAGTTAGGATGATATACACTGCGCCATATTGCGCTCGTCGCCTGAGACAGGATGTTGATTAATTACACTAGTTACAGAGCTCTTCAAACCGGAACACAGTAGTGTTTGCACAGTACTGTTTAGCGACAGAAGTAGGCGCTGCGGTGGTATCTAACCAGAAGATATCTGACTCAGAGACTCACCATCGGTAAACTATTACTACTACAATACTACAATTAGTAAATATTTTACTTGATTATAAGTTACACGTTATTTGATCAGTATTAGCTTATTAGGTATTTATGAAAGCATTAATTTCTTGAAAAATAAACCTTTTTCTCTCTCAGTTTAATTCAGTGTATTTTCTATACACTAATAAATAACATTTTATATTTTGTAACATCCCTTAGATTTACGTTTATTTAAGAGGCTGACACAAACTAAATACTTGTAACATCTTCATTAACGTTTAATTATTTGTATTTGCTTGTATTTTCATGCTATTGTTAAAGATTAGTTCCACTTACTGTACAGGATTTCTAATAGAGGTAATATAGTCCTTAAAAATCCACTATTAGAACATTACCCTCTTTTTAAAACCCGCAGAAAATGAGAGTTCTTAGAAATGTAAGTCGTGTCGATATATTTCTTCTATACACGTATGTATATAGATGTGTATATAACAATGTATCTTCTAGGTAGATTAACTTTTATTATAACAAATTCTTTAAAACTAACAAGTTTGTGGAAAACAAACATAAAGATAAACGCTTTAGTATTTATTACATCTTTTTTCAAAACTGTCATCAAAATTTAACTAATTAAATCATGTATCAAAGGAAAAAAATAATACTTTTACTTAAAACTACTAATGATACAAAGAAACACAGCAAAGTTGAAAATGATATATAAAACCTTTATAATAAGATGAAACTATTATATTCGGACATAAAGAAGGAAAAGTTACATGAAAGATATATATACGTACCTTTATACGTCATTTCTATGGTGTGTGGGATCTATTACTTTACTTATACTGCTATTAAAACAATACGAATAAATAATACTAGCGATTATTAAGCAATGCAAACAAATGCCTGAGTGAAACATCAATAGTGTCGCGTGGCAATTTATATTTTCGTAGAGCTATCCCCTCACTAAAAGATCAATTTCGCGCTTGGACAAATTTAATGTAAACTTAAGTGCCTAGGGGAGACACCGTCAAATGAAAACCCCGTCCCAGTCCGTTAACAAACGTCTCTGAGTTATTGAATTCCTCATTCTCACATCTATATATGTAATTTAAAACTAGCATTTCCAGTGCACCTACTGATCGTAAATTAAACTTGCAAAGTATATATCTTTAGTATTGGGCAAGTTATTATAAATCTCTTAAAAAGATTTATGTCAAATTAAACATATGCAAAACAATGACATTCCTATTCTACCTCACCTACCGCTACATCTCTTTACGTCCTAGGTGGACTGGTAGAAAATGCCTTTAGGCATTCAATCAATCAATCATCAGCCAATAGACGTGCACTGCTAGACATTGGCCTCGCCCAAAAATATCCAGATTGATTGGTCCTGCGCTGCTCGCATCCATCGTCTTCTCGCGACTTTTACCAGATCAAAGTCAGCATAGCTATAGTACCGCCGGAAACTAGGCACCGTCGTTTGTACGCGTTCATAAGGGAGGATTTGTGCCATTTCTCACCACACTGGCCCAATGCGTTGATTAGCAGAGTGCACCACGAGCAGGTCAAGTTGGCTTGGAACCCGTAAGTTGTTCTGCGGAACATTTACATCGCTATACGCCCCTTATACCTCTATAGGCATTAAGTCTACCTATTGTCACCTGATTTACAGTGTACAATAAAAATTTTTAATAAATATGCGCGGTACAACAAAGAGAATGAAAATTTGTAAAGTCATAAAAACTATGTTTTTTTTACATTACATCGAAACGTTAATATTTCTATTGATTATAAATATATCAATGCATTAATACGCAATCATTTTATCGATGTTTATCACTGACTCAAATACTTATTCATAAGTTTAACATCCTTTACACGCTTAAGGATTTGTGTATGTTTGTGCAACAGAATTATATTTGACCACTTGCTCCTTCCTATATTTAATTTAAATGTAAGAAAAAAATACACATTTAACTATACTTTAAAAATTATTTATCTATTGGTTTATTTGAATGATATGTAATGTCTAGAAATTTTATGTATTTATAATATATATTTAGATTTTACAAAAAGTTAACAAAAATACTAGTTTAGGTAACAGATCTGTTTCAGGATTCCTTACTCTTTATTTCTTTTTTTCTTTCTTTTTACTTTCTTTCAATGAAATTCAAATATTACTAAACATTATTAAATTATAAGTATTATTTCAAATTCAATTCAGTAGTTACTTTGAACTTAAAACACATTATATGTACAGTAAATAAATTTTTGTTGTGATGTAAAACTGTTTATAAAACAGTTACACAGATGACTAGAAAAAAAGTTACACATGGTATATTTTGTTTCTGATAGCATGACAAAAATTTTAATAATTTCATTTGTAAGTACTAACTTTACTTATTATATGTCTTGTATATAAATCTGATGAGATATATATCTCATTAATTTTCAGATTATATTGAATAAACACACCTTACACGATTGCGGGATATTTATTATTCAATATATGAATTTGTACTGATGACGCCGTGTCTCGGTACATCCCCCTGATTAAAATCAGATATATAATATAAACTTCTAATTTATCTACAGCTTGTTTATGTTTGAAACGATAAATACAATCATTACGAATTATCAGTCTTCACTTATATTTGAAACGTAAAATTTATTTAAACACACTTGACGAGTGGTGTAGGAAGGACACTTTATAAATTTTCTTCTCGTGTTATTTTTAACATAATAAAATATGGCACCCAACATTGTACAATCAGCTTTCTGTCCGGAACCGGTTACAGAAAATAGTGCAGCAAAAGAACAAAACCTACCAGCACCAGAACCAAAAATCAATTATTACATCCACATTTTTCAATCAACCTTGAATCTTATAGCACACATTCTTATTGGCTTTATTGTTGGCATTTCCTTTCTGTTTGCTATAAATAACGGTTTACCTTTGCCTTTGGGTCCGACCCCAACACATATTATTCTCTGCGTCATGGGGGTAAGTTTTAAATTATCTATATTATTTACTTACCGAAATTATTGCAACGATGTCTTAAAAACCTGTATCCCGAAGCTGAAGACAGCTTAACTAGGACGTCATTGTTGTGGCCAGGCGCGCGTTAAAACAATAACAAGGAACAAAATTAATAATTCGTTTTTATTTCTAATAAACTTTTTTGAATTATCCATCACATAATATTAAAAATAATTCTAGTTTAGTAGAGTTGAGATTTTTTTTAAATTTCACCGTTTGATGTTTGAGAACTCCTTTTTAATGAATATGAATAATTTCCTTCTTAGTTCCAACTGCTTATGGCTGAATCCTTCCTATGTCTATCATCTGGCAATGCGTGGTCTTCAAGATTGAGACTCGTCGACAAATACCATGTTCACTGGATTCTACAGATTTTGGGTACAGGGATGACATTAGCTGGGACTATTGTGAAAGCTTTGGATAAAGAAGTCAATTGGAATACATATCATGGACAATTCGGTACGTAATACTGTTTTAATACAGTTCTATAGATTTTGAAAGTACAGAAACGTTCTTAACTATAGTAATAACGAATGTTTTTTTTTTCGAACTACAATAGTTATTTTTACGAACATTGTCCAAGATAAATTTTCATTTCCTTTTAAGTCTCTTTTCTATTGGCTTATTTTTTAACAAAACTAATAGCAATTCCCTTTTACCAGAAACCAATTGGTTAGATTAGATTTAAGTAGGTACCATCGCAGCATGTATTTCTAGCAGCATTAAACATAAGCACAACTATGTGTACTTGAAAATCATGGTTATCACAATAATCTTTAACACAGAATACAGATAATTCATTTTACATTCCAACGGTCGTGTCATTATTTTGCTTATATCAAAATGTAGTGTAATTTAACAGTTATTCTTTCTACTTTTAGGTTTAGTGGCGCTGGTGTTCACAATTGCTAGTTTGTTCAACGGTTTAACTACCATGTACGCTTATCAATTTCGTAAATATTTAAACGGAACGTTCTCTAGATTAACTCACATTTGTTTTGGAGTAATAGCTTTCGGTACATCTGGTATAAGTCTCTGCTTTGGATTTACTTATGAACGATTTAGAATCTGGGCAACAAATGAATTTGCAGACACAGTCATCGCATTAACTGCAATATTTACATTTATTGTAATAATTAACCCATGTATTACTTTTTACAAAAAAACATTAGCCGCTGTTAAAAAATAAGGACCATGTATATTTTCTATATTTTAGATTTAGATGTTAATGTAAAGAAAATTATCATTAAGCGAGATTAGTAATAGGGAATGTGTACAATTTTTTAAGTATTATTAGGTAATTAAAGGATAAAAATAAACAATCATTTACGTAAATTATGATATACGACAGATACATGTTATTTTTTTTTAGGTTAAGTTTGCGCCGAAGTTTTATTGACAACCATTGCGGTTTCATCAGACTAAGGCTCACGGATTTAGTATCCGCGAGCTAAAATAATAAAAAACAGAAACTAGAAATAAAATTAAAATAAAATCAAAATTTTAATTGAACACAAAAAGACAAAAACACAAACCTGAAACCAAAACAAAAATTAAATATACACATATAAATGTAGATAAAGTAGTATGTGAACGGGGGAGGAGAAAGGTGAGAAAATATTAGATGCGGAAAGGTTGAAGAGAAGGATAGTGCTATAGAGGGAGAGATAAGGAGGGTGTAATTAAATATATACATAGATAAATATACATATGAATTTAAGATGCGCACGGTGCGCGTCGGTTGGCGGCAATGACTATGAGGTCATCGGAGGAGGGCTCGGGCCCGTCTTCTGCTGTATCTGAACACCTTCGGCTGTATCGCGAGCTGAGGGCGGTGAGAACCGGCCAGGAAGCCGGGTGCGAGCACTTGTGTGCGCGGTGTGCGGGCCAGACGGGCGCCTCAACCAGCGGCGGAAATGAGTTGAATCCATGATTGGTGTTTTAGCTTATAGTTTACTTTTAGTTTTTAATTTTAGCGTTTAGAAGTCGTGTTGTGCTTTTTGGTGTCGGTGGTGGGTGTGTCGTGCATGCACGTTCCGAGAACGTCGATTCGTACTGGTGGCATTGGGGATCGAGCCGTAGTCCACTCTTTGCTCTATAACTGGGTTCGAGTGGTGTGTAGCTGTTGAAGCTTATTTAGGACGGCTAGGATAGCAGACGGTAGTAACGAAGGAAAGCTGGTTGGAGCTCGATCGGACGTGCATCTCGTAACGGCGACCTAGTCGAACTAACATATCTGTTAATAACTGCCTAATCGGAGCATTAAAAGATAATATTGGCCGTTTACGATTCACCGAACCCTAATGGACCTCGACCGTGACGATTTTAATCTACAATCATAAATCAAATTCATGTTAAATAATATATAGCTTATATGTATACATTTAATAGTTGGTAAGGGGGGAACCTTCTAAAAATATACCCTGTTTTTTGAGGGGAAGATAAGGCTATGTGGGATTTTTACCCACTAAAACCCTCTCAGTGGAAGGCCCTGGGACCTCCTACGCAACACACCGGTGCCTCCCGGGACTACACTTAAAGCACATCCTAGGGAGGCCTGCAGGCCTCCTCGGCACCCTGCCTATGTTACTACAAGCATTACCACACTAACATAACAGTGTGCCCATTGTACGCTAAACCCTATACGGTAAGAATATTTGCGTAGTTATTGCAGCGACATATAGATTATTTAACATTTGATACTTTGTTAACAACATATAAAGTTTAGCTTAAATTTTGTCTTACAGCTTCGAAACCATAGGTTAACCCAGAGGGACTAGCTATATAAGGCGTTAATAGTACTATTCGAGGCGTTGTTTCAGAACTGCTCAAACAATCTTAAATCGTCTGTGCTAACTTCATTTACCGACATATTTGACGGTTGGTAAATGAAGTTAGCACAAATATTTACTTATTTATGGATTCATAAGATTGGCTTTCATCACAAAGTGCCTTCTTTAAGTTTGGCGGTCAGATTGTAAACTAATCCGGTCATCATATACCTAACTACTACTCACTACAGCTATCTGATCACTAGATTTATACGTACCGCTAAACTGTAATCGTGGTTTCGTTAGCTTACGGAAGGAAATTGGCAGGAATACTGACTCCTTACTATTAAGCTCTTCCCATTCAGATTTAAGTAAACGTAACTTACCCTAGGAATTTTATTAGCTACATCGTTCTTTAAATCTCAGTTTTCACTATTACAAACTATTGCTTGGCAGCAGATTTAACTTCCAAATATAGATGCGATAGATCTTAATATTACTAGTGACTACGTATCAATTAGGAATGATGAGAAAAACTAACTCAAATACTCATCAATATTAAGCGCCCTTCAACTGAACATAATTTTTCCACGACTGTTCATAATAAAAAACATATTTAAAGAAATTACATTAAACATCATACTTCTAAATGACAAGTGTGAGCCGTAACCACGTGCAATTTGCTTAACGTTGCAAAATTTTCACCTTGTAACCCTAAAATTTAATTGGATTAAATTCCATTAGCAGGTCGAATGGGAACCCTCAATTGTGCTGACAGAAACCTTATTTTGTTTGTCCCGGTTCTAGATTGTTCTCGTGTTTCGTGAGTTCATTTGTGGAGACATTTTGAAGCAACGTAATTTTATAATATTATATATTTGTAATTGCGAACCCAATTACTATATAAAAAACTTAAATAGGGCTTTTTCATAGACTGACGAACAGTTTCATGAAATGTAGAATAACTACAGCAACATATAATATATTAAATTTTCGATTTATTGTAAGTAATATAAAATAACCGAAACTGCTCAGATAAAAAATACAGCAGCAGAGGTGTGTCAAATGATAATGTTTATGAATATAAAAATTGGCTTTCATTAAGAATACTTCATAATCTCATCAGCCGCATCTGTCATCTGCTTGACATTTGACTCTTCCTCGGAAGGCCACTTAGCTCTATCTTCAAATAGACGCATTCAGTTGCTTACATACTTACTTACATGCCAATTTCTATTGTTCTGTAGGTTTCTCAGTATAGAGATTTTAAAGGATTTAAACCATTTTTATGTACAACAATTTCCCCTTAAATAAATAGGTAATAATGGACTCTATATTGAGAAAAGAATATTTAAACCTATCTTTTGAAGAATAGGATATATTTCATTGCGACGAAAAAGTAACAAAAGCGTATTAAAATGGCAACAAACTGATGTTGGCACATTATTGCTCGACGGTAAAAACAGGCGCCATGACATAGAGTAGCAGACTTTTACCTACGTAAACTTTTAGCTTACACTTTCCCTGAAATCTTAAATATTCTAACTGTAGACTAAATAATAACCTAATTAATAAAATTGGTAAAGGTATATCAATATACAGAAAAGACAACATCTACGTTTTATTAAACATAGCTGTAACAAAAAAGTATAACTATATATCCTCTGATATATGAACTGGTTAACCGAATTTATGCTGCCCCCATAGTTCTGACACCGGAAAAACAAATATCCTAAAATAACGCATTTTGGGGATTTATATTTTTCCGTTAAAAATTATATTATAATATAATTATATATATTTTATTATAAATGTGGGAAATATGTATATGCAGTAAAATAAATAAATAACAACATAATGAAGGTATTTTACATCTATCTCTCTTCCTACAAAATGTTAAAAAAAACATACGTTGAATAAAAAATATACTTTTTTGTAAGCATTTTGCTGTTGTGTTTTATTTTATTCAAGGAAGCAACGTGACGAGCAGAACATTCACCTGATGGTAAGTGTTACGCGTACCCATAACAACATGGCGTTATTTAGGATGGTGTACACTGAACCATATAATACTCGTTGCCTTGAGACATTGAATGTTAAGTCTCGTTAACCCCGTAATTACCCTAGCTACAACACCCTTCATACTGGAACACAGTATTGTTTGGTGATCTACCTGTTTTGTTAATGGAGGAGAAATCTTATACAAAAATAAACTGCTTCTGGGGGGAGGCAAGGTTGAGATTTTTACCCACTAAAAGCCCCTCGGTGGTCATCCTCAGTGCGTTGCGGGAAGCCCTGAGATCTCCTAGGCAGTGGACCCCTGCCTCCCGGGACTACGCCTAAAGCACGTCCTAGGGAGGGTTGTAGCTGTCGGCACCCTCGCTTTAATTCAACAAACAGTAGTCCACCTTGTACTTGTCGTTCATCCGGGGCTCACTGAGTGGACAATGAAAATCCCACGAACCCGAAAACCATTTTAGTCGCCTTCTACGACAGGCAGGGCTTACCTTAGTCCTATTCCTAATAGCCCGAGACTAAAGAGCAAGCGGTTATACCTACATAGACGGTCTCCGGCAACAGAGACGTGCCAGCAGTGCATGTATCAACATAATGTATTTATTTAATTAATTGTTTAGGTAACTACAAGGTGGGTAAACAAAATAACCTAACGGCTTATGAGTTAATAATTTCATGTATAATAACTAAATAATAAACAATTGCTCGTCCACATGTTGTTGATGTTAAGTTATGATATTGCTGAACTGCAACAGAAATCTAGAATGAAACTGAAACGAAAAGGCTGCTTTCGACGTACATGTTATGTGTTAACTAACATTACATACACCTGAACAATTACTATTTAAACAATAATATCAAAGTTCATTGGATACACACACATATATGTACTACAATTCCTAATTTATCAAAAACGCGTTTGCGCTTCAATCGATATTGATAAAGTCAATCATCGTACACTATCGTTCTTCGCATCTAATATAAATGAATTGTTGAATTATATTCAGTTATACATTTGTATCAGTAGTGCGGAGGGCTCGCATTGGGAATAGTTATTAATATTTAAAAAAAAATGACGCCCAATATTGTGGAACCGTCGTTTGGTGCCGAATCTACAATGACAAGTGCATCAAAAAGTCAAAATTTACCAGCGCAGCGAGGAGAATTTAACTACAATTTGTATATTTTCCAATCGACGTTAAATTTGTTGGCGCACCTCCTAATTGGTATTGTCGTCGGGATTTCCTTGTTGTTCTCGCTGCGAAATGGGTTGCCTGTGGGAGCTACAATGTTGCATATTATACTTTGCGTTATTGGGGTGAGTTCCTAAAACATCTTTTATTTTTAATTCAACGTAGGGAGGAAAATAGCGGAAAGTACTCTAATGTTAGGTACTACACCTGTCTAAAATAACTTGATACGAACGATACTACGTACGATATCGAGATAGGTACTGTTTGCATATTAACCTATCCTAGATAGTATTCAACAATGGAAATTTACCACCTCTAAAATATGTAGTAAAAAAGTGCGATATTGTTTTTTTAGTCACCATTAATACCCAGGATCTTATCCGTTTTTACTAAAATTGCACGTTACCAAAATAATGTCTATCAGAACTTGAAAGTGGCAACAGAAATATAAAACTCAATACGTGTAACCATTAATCGTATTTTCAAATAAGCAAATTGACTATAATCAATTAGAAATCATTGTGTAGGTTATGTACATACAAAGTTTTTATTTCCGTCGAGTAAAAGGTTAGCGTTTCTCTAAATCTTTGTGTTCTTCAAATTCTTTTACAGCACCAGTTACTTATGGCAGAATCTATTCTCAGTCTATCATCTGATAATGGATGGTCTTCCAAACTAAGACTAGTCGATAAGCGACGCGCACATTGGATTTTACAAATTTTGGGTTCGGGGATAGCTTTAGCCGGAAGTTTTATAAAGATTGTCGACAAACAAGTGCATTGGAATACATACCATGGACAATTTGGTAAGTACTTTATAATTTTTAATACAATACATTTCATGAAGGTTATAAAGTTTATTAGCGATAACAAATCTAGACCATCACCCAATTTGTGAAATTACTTAATAATCTTTCAATCAATTTGTCCATTATAATATTTTTTTTGTTACAGCACTGGTGGCAATGGTCTTCACGGTGGCAAGTCTTGTCAACGGTTTAACTTCCTTGTATGCTTACGAATGTCGTAAATTTTTAAACGGAACAATTTCGAAACTAACTCACATTTGCTTCGGTATTGTAGCTTTCGCAATGTCAAGCATAAGTCTCTGTTATGGATTCGATAAGAATTCCTTTAAAAATTGGGCATCAGAAGCGTTTGCATACACAATCATTGCATTTACTGCAGCATTCACATTCATTGTTATAATCAATCCTTTCATTACATTTTACGCGAAGACCGCGGCTGCTGTAAAGAAGTAAAAATGAACCAAACTGTAACTTATACGTTGCCATGAAGAACTTGTATTTATTGAGAACGTGTATTGAACCTTTTTATTTTATATGATCCAGTGAACATAATTTATTATGTAAATGAGCGAAATGTTTATTTATAATATGTAAGTTATTCCGCAAACTGGACACAAATGATATCAGAAAAGAATATGCATAAACTAATTCAAATAGTTATAAGTAAAATCAGTTGATATTCAAACTGATACTAAGTTATAAATCTGGTTTATAAATATCGTACACTTCAATACTACATCATTTAATGAATAATAGAATCTTCTGTAATGGATAAAAATAAATAGAATCTCAATTCTTTACATCACCACATCTTACAGTGTAGAATTAATAGACAAGTAGAAACAATGACAATAACACAATGTTTAAGAAACCCGAAGCAATAAATAAATTGTTTATATATTTTTTTTAATTTCCTTTCCATATAGTATAAATTCGTTAAGAATATATAAAAAATATACTTCATTTAGAATAGAACTTAAAGGAGTATCACGACTAAATTTTATGTTTTAAAGCGACGATCACAATGTGATGTAGTGTTTTTCATCCTAACCACCATCATCACGTGAACGTTCTGATAATCTTCTCACTTTATCAAATAAAAAAAGTAGATGAATAAATTTATTTATGACAGAATCGATATTAGATTTATAAGTTTTTATGCATAAAAAAAATTTGAGTGTCTGAAAAGATTTTTTTTGCTTTATGTATATTAATATTCACATAAAACAAATAAATTAAATTTAAGAAAAACTATTTGATTGATCCAACTATTCTCAGCTCACCGTATTTTAACAGGATTTTCGCTATCAGATTTAAAAGGACATGCTTTACTATGTATTTAGAAATACATAAAGGACATAAGTTATATACTATCAATATTTCTGTGTCTACAGTAGACTAACCCTTGACCTAAATTTTTACATGGTGTTAAATGACAATGGGGCTGGAGAACATGAAGCAGATTAGCTCAGAATACTGTAACTCTTGTATATTGACAGCCAGAACACAACAATGCTGTTATGACGACAAACTTAATAATATGAATAGGTAACTGAACTACCGGATTCGAAAAAACTCTATGAAGATGTTGAATCTTTGTGTTACAGAGAAAGTAATTAGTCTCTACGTCAAGAGCTACTTAAGTTCTAATTACAGGCGGTAAGCAGGGACGTGCAGAAAGATTTCGGGTAGGGTATACAAACCACGCCCGAAATCACTGTGTTTATATAAATAAACTACCCAATTTAGAAATTTGATCAATTTAATACCAATTTAGCTATAAACAAAGTTTATTGACTTGATTGTTTATAATTTAGATAAGTTTAGGGAGCCAGGATATGCAGTGCTTATTTGTCTGTATGGAACTCACGCCTCTAGTGGTAGGTCCTCGGTGCCGGAGACCGTCCAGGTAGATCGACACCGCAGCTTCAATTTATACCGCTAAACAGTAGTGTGCAAACATTATTATGCAACAGTTTAAATAGCGTTATAGCTAAAGTAATTTCTGGAGTAACGAAACAACATCTTACATCTCAAGGTGGTACAATCTGGTGCTGTGTATATCATCCTAACTTGCGCCACGTTTTTGGGAAAGGGTACACCATCAGATGAGTGTTTTGTTCCTCCCGTCGCATCGTAGAATAAAAGATATTGTTTTCTTTCAAACATACAAAAAGTTAATACTATGATTAGACTTTCATCTGCACTGGACTTTAATAATAACAAATATTTCCATATACGCTACTTTAGGTGCGTAAGTTAAAACGCGTATTTATTTGGTTTTTTTTTTTTGCATATCTTAATAAATTGTCTCCCAACCGACGTCTGATTAATGATTGATAACACACTTAAATATTATCAAAGATAATTTTGTATTTTTTTAAAACTGTGTGAAACATATGTTATCTTTAATATCATTTTAGTGCTTTTCGTTAATCTCGCGGAAATCAACACGGTTTTTATACCGATGGTAAATCTTTGCTGCCGGAGAACATCTAGGTATCATCCATCGCAGCGCCTATTTCTATCACCACATAATACTCTATAAAAATATTGTTCCATTATTTTTTGTTTATTTTCTTAACGTCACATTTTTATACACAGATACGTCCCTTACTATCAGATGGTCTCGGTCTGCTTATATTACAAAAATAATAGCTTAAGTTATCAATTTAAAGATATATTACAAATTACTATTTCAATATTTTTTTAAATATATGTGTGTCAAATTAAAGTCATACAAATTAAAAAAAACCTATTATGTTCTGATAAAAACGTACGTGTGAATAATATTAAAGTATTACAATTAAAAGATTGTCACTATTCATGTTGAACTAGATTTGAGAAACAAGTAACTAGTAATATAATAGTTCTCATGAGAGTTATATGTTTTATGATAACGAATATATTCCTCACGAACAATAAACTGGTTATCAGATTAAATTATTGTCCAGTTATGCAAAATATTATAATAGTTACTGGATATCGTATAAGAGCTGGCAATACTCTGCTAGACTGACTTACAATTTAAACTGAACTAAACAATTTAAGGCACACAATTTATCTGAGGATTTGATTTGTTATATAAACGAGTAAAGGTTTACTAACATCCTAATATTAATATATTTTTATGTAATAAACAACAAAATCTTTTCAATTGTGCAATTGCATAGTTTTTAAATCGTTCAAAAACTAATACATAACATTCTTAATTTTGTAACTAATCAAAATAGTAAGTATAGTATAAAATATTTAATTTAATAGATTAAATAACTATTATTATATTTTTAGCTTTTGCTCTTTTTAACTGTTATGGTTTATTCTTTACCTTTCTATATACGATCAAATAAACATACAAAGCCCATCATACGAAGTTTTAAAAGGATGTACGAGTATTAAAAAGTAATTAACTTTGATAAAACTAATATATGAAAAGCGAAATCATTTAAAATTAATCTATTACGTCAGCATTATCATTTTCATATAAGTATACATATCATGACTAACAAAAATTACTTACCAACTCATTTATGATAACATCAACATTAACATTTTTCGCGTATGATAACGTGATAAGACAAAGAATTTGATTGTAGTTTTTGTAAGAAATTGTAATTTTTACATTCACTAAAAGCATAATATATTTATTATCTATAAACATAATACGAATCGGTAGTTTTTGTCATCCATCTGTCTTTGATGAAAGTATTCATAAAATTGAAAAAAAAAAAAGTTATTTCATTTACTGGTGGTATGTCTCTTTTGGCGGCGACCGTCTAGGTGGGTACCGCCGCTGCGCCTATTTCTGCTGCTAAATAGTAACGTTCAAACTTTACAGTGTTCTAGCTTGAAGGGCGTTGTAAATAGGAAAATTTCTGGTGTATCAAGACATCTTATGTGTCAAAGCGACGAGCGCAATATTGTGCAGTGTATACCATCCTAACTAGCGCCACGTTGTTATGGGCGGACGTGTCATTCACCAACAGATTAACGTACCGCTCGTCTCGCCGCTTCCCTGGATAAAAATATATATATATATATACTAAATTGCAATGTTGCATGATGGTTTCTAATCATCATCATCTCCCTAATCAATTTCGAAGAATAGTTGCTGCAGCTAGCGGATGCCCTTTTCATTCGAAATAAAGAGTTACAAGACAATAGTCAATATTGGTCATCACCTACGACGACATTAAAAAATGGCCTCTTAGCAATGATGGAAATATAATAAAAGATTATTAAGATGTCTTAGTTTTAATTAAGTTGAATAATTTAAAATAAATTATACCAAGAGGCTTAAAAATAACAGAAATTGTATAAATACACGTTACACATGTCATGGCTAAAGCGAATTCTTCGGAGGCCCAACTCTTGAAAGAATTTTTATAATATCCAAAAGATAAACATGAAGATGATAACATGAATGTAAAAATTCCACATAGTATATGAAGAATTTTGGCAATCTTAATATTACTAATGCGTCGATTCGATAACAAAGATATTGTTCCATTGATAAGGCTCATTCCGGTAAATACAAGTGCTGCAAAAGCTGAAAAAAAATGATAATAATTAACTATTTATCAAGATTATTGCAAGGTCATGTGTCTACACAAAATAATCGTTTTGTCTTCAAGCGCTGTAACTAGTGAAATTTCTTGGGAAACAAGACCACGCAATGATGTGGTGCGACAGAAACATCCTTGACGGCATCTGATACACAAGCGTGTGCCACTTACAAACAGGTGAACCTTTGCTCTGTAATCTCGGGCTATTAAGAATAGGACTATGGTAAGGCTTGCATGTCTAACCAAGAACTTCCGTGTTAACTGAAGAGCCATGAAAACATTTGATGTCATAGAATCATTACACCAAGTTATACATTTTTTTTATTCAATTAAGCAACGAGACGAGCGGGACATTCACCTAATGATAAGTGTAGCGATAGGATGTTATACACATCATATTGCGCTCATCGCCCTGAGACATACGATATTAAGTTTCGTTACCCCACAAATTCCTCAAGTTACAGCACCTTTCAATCCGGAACACAGTAATGTTTGCACAGAAATAGAATTTGCGGTGGTACCTACCTATACGGTCTCCGGCAACAGATACCTTCCACCAGTATATCTACTTTAGAATATCCTTACCTAATTTACCGTGAGTAGAGGTAAAGTTTACAGATTTTTCCATCATCATGACTACCGATCCGGCTGCAGCCAACACAGAACCGAGTGCATGTAGAACCATGTGAGTGCGCACACGGTAATGCATAGGTATGTACGAAGACCAAACATTATTTCCGTTTAAGCAGAGAATTGCATTCGACATTAAGAGTTGGTACTGTAAAAAAAATATTTAAAAACCCTACATTAGAAAATAAAAGTACAGCCGATAAAGACTTTAAAGATCAAATGTTATAGTAAATTTTGTGAATATTATATAGGAATATTCCATTAGAAACTCTATTGTTTACAATGTCACAATCTAACAAATTTTATTTTTGTATTTACACTTTTTACCTAAATTAAAAAACGGTGTTTCATTAAGTTTTTTTTTCTCTTAAACGTATAGCTGTTATTGCCATCTCTTGACAAAAGTCGATATATATGACGCAAGGAAGTTTACTTTTGTAATACCTAGATGACGTTGAAACATAACCTAAAAATATTAACATTAAGTTTTTTTTTCTTAAAAAGACGAACATGTAGAATGAATCTTCTAAATGTTTGATTTTAATAATAGATCCTTTATTTACTTTAAAGGTGTCGCTATGCATTCTAGGGTACAAAGAACAACTACATTGAAATCAATTACTCGCGCTGACTTTCAAAATTCAAACATAACTCTTGATAGTTTAGTTAAATAAAAGATGTAATTAAACTTACCCCTATAACACATAATGCAATATGTAAATGAAAGGCGCTGACGTGTGCTTCATTGAATGCAAACCATAATGCTACGAATACGTTAACACCTATCATAATATGCACTACTGAGTTAGAAACCCTGTGAATTATTAACCACATAACGTTGGAAGACTGAGCATCGTAGATGTCTTTCGAAATCTTTCTAGATCTTTTTCCCTTTCGTAAGAGCTTCGGAAAATCGAAGAGACGATCCGTTTTCGTGTTACTCATTGTGATACTGTTAAAATCTTCATTCAAGAACATCGAGATAAATCAATACAATCATCACAATACAGATAAGAGATTGAAAACTAATAAATTGTAAACAATGTATTTACTGTAATTATGAGAACGTCACATATTTCGCAAACGAAATGTTTTTGTGACTTTCGTGACCTGATTTTTTTTATTTCTATTTTCATACTTAAATTCATAGTAAAATATTATTTGTTTCTACACAACGATTTTCATAAGTAATTATAATCTATACGCGAAACTTATGATTTTAGGTATGAGAAACGTCCAGTTCGGTAAATATTACATTATATATTCTTTTAATACTTTACTGATAAAGTACCGCCCGAAAATGTTTTATAACTCTACAATAAACAAAATGTTCGACATTATATCTAAGATTTCTGACGTAATCCTGATATTAATTTACACGTATAAACAATACTACAAAAACAAGATTGTAACTGTTTCCGGGTAAATAAAAACAATTTTTTTTAATTTGATTAAACGCGTTTCAACTGCTTTAACTATTTCTTAAACACGTGTCTAAGCGACGATATAGTGACAACGACAGAATAAAAAAAGCAAAATATCACTAAAAAACTAATAACGCTTGATACCGGAGCCCACTTTTCAAAACGAGGCATATATAAACCCAATACAAAACACGTCGATGAAGTAAGGAAGCCGGCTATACCAGTAATAATGTGAATGTTTTTCATAAAACCGACAAAAAACCCTTTTCCATTGGAACACAGTCCAGTAATTGCGCTTAGTATGACAAGGAATCCAGCCACGATACCTGCATAAGAAAACAAATTGATATATAAACATTGTTTACAATAAATAGGTTACGATTTATTTTAGATAAAACTTCAAGTTCAGCGATATCGATGAACGAAGTATTCATTTTAAAGTCTCAATACTTCATTTTCTAATATTTATAATGGGCTATTTCGGTTGTGGTTCAGATGGGACTTACTTTCAAAACAATATTATATCTTGCTATAATTATTCATAATTTAAATATATATCACAACAAGTATCGAAAAACAACATACCCAAAAACCCATGTGAACCTTTTTCTGTGACCAAACTTCTCTCAAACAGAACTGCTAAAGTTCCAAGTATACAACATACAAGACCAAAGGTCTCTAAAAATATGTGTTCAAATTTCTTATCTTTTGTATTCATGGGAGTGGAAGATCCATTCAAATTATTTAGACACAATATGCCAGCAGGTATGCATAATTGGAACTGTGGAAATCAATTTATAACTATTAATCGGAGAAATTCAAACACAAAAAATAGAAAACGAAAGTACCAACCCCTACTGTACATAAAAATATATGCAGATTAGTTAGGAATTCCGATTTAAAGCTCAAAACGTAAAACAATACTATCATATTTGTTATGCCAATCAGCATTTGGGATAGAGCGATAAAGGCTGCGGACCATTTTTTGCGCAAATATACTTTCTTGGGTGAATCGACTAGAATAATTTTTACTTTTCCAACAAACTCACTAATCTTATCACTTTTAACATTTATACTATCGTTACTCTCAGCCACACTACTCATTTCTTAATTTCAAAAATAAATTAACTCAATATGGGATAAAATTTCGTTCATTCAAATATCATGTCAACTACAAAAATAAATGTCATGTTTGGTAAATGTTTATTTTAATAATATAGATAAAAAATCCAAATTTTATTGATATTGTTGATAAAGTGAAGTTAACACGTCATTTAACCTT
This sequence comes from Ornithoptera priamus, assembly GCA_029034505.1. NCBI lineage: Eukaryota > Metazoa > Arthropoda > Insecta > Lepidoptera > Papilionidae > Ornithoptera > Ornithoptera priamus. The sequence continues at coordinate 4,548,342 of JARDWD010000833.1, read as the reverse complement.
CGCGGTGTATTTGGAAAAACCAGACGGAAAAGTCTAGAACACTCAAATCCAGTTTGTCAAAAAATTGTATTCATTATCTTGTGTTATACTAAGTCTAATGCTTACTTTAATAAATTTTTATGAAAAATGTATTAAATAGATAATTAAATAATTTAGTATCCTGTTATTTATAATTAAAACTTTATTAAATTAGTTAACAAGACCAAACCTCTTGTGTCTCAAGACGACGCAAAATGTAGTGCTACTACTGCTGATGTTAGGACAATTTTAAGTAAAATAACTAATTTTTAAAGTAGCTTACAAATGTGTGGCGAATATAAAATAACTCCTACAGCTAATTAAAATTGCAATACTATAATTTACAAAAAAGGGTGCCATAAAATATTCGCAAAAGAAATTAATTCGATTCACAAAGCAATTATCTTCAGTCACGACGTCTAGAGATTCATGACTTTTATTATCAAATTAATCAGAACAGGTAATCAATTGAATTTACATAGTATCTTGGTACTGTATTAATTTAATCAATAACTTATTATAGCTTCAATTACATTTATAGAAATTAATATAGCACATATGTCTACAAATGGCTATAAATAAAAATAAAAAGGTTTATATGTAAAACTTTCGAATGACTACATTAAAACCAATAAAATTTTTGTACTGACCAATTACATCGTAGTTAATAAACAGATATATTTATATGTTTATAGTTATTATCGCCGTCAATAAATTGTCTTTAGGTTCGTACTTTATTTTATTGACAATACATCTACTGCGAGTACAAGAGTAAGAGTTTATCTAAAACACGATTAAAAAATCAGTAAGGAAAACTTTTGTTCTAAATATTATTCAGATGAATTTGTACTTCCAAGCAAACGCAAATTTTACTTTATAAAAATAACAGAAATAGTTAAAAGCGGAATTATGATGAAGATAAAAAAATGTGATTTTGGATAATAGTACACTGAAAGATTATAACGAAAACTATTATTTTAAAATACTCTTATCTAGATATTACAATGAAAACAGATTCCCATGCATTAACATAAAAGCAAAGCCTCGTTTTTGTCGTTTAATAAAACGACTGGTGATATAATACTAAAAATCCTTCAAAACCTTTTACTTCTAATACTAAATAACTTTCTCTTACAAAACGTTATTGACTATAATTAAACATTTTACTAATATCGACAACTTTGAGATTACAAATGTGGTTGCAATCACAGAATCTTTTAAAAATATTTTAAGCGTACCGTAACCGACTACCACAAGTTTTTATTGATGGTTTTTATGATAATAAATACAAAAATCTAGTTCAGATTACACGCTATCAGCCAATGTATACAAATCAGCTTATCATAAACCGTCGTCGATGCCACGACTAACAATTTGTTTCATAAATTCTATCGAACCTTTTTTATTTTTACAGTTTTTTTCCGTTCGCACTTTTGTAGTAATGTTTTAGTTATTTATTTATTATAGTATTAAACTATGAAAAAACAGTTAGTATTTTTTTATTACTTCCGCTATTAAGTCATTAATTTTTAAATTATTACTCATATGGTGGTAGATCTCTGATGTCATAGTCCGTCTAGTTAGGTACCACAGCAAGTTTTATTTCGGCCGTCAAACAGTAGTGAGCAGGCTTTACTGTGTTCCGGTTTGAAGGGTGCTGTAGCTAGTGAAATTATTGTGTTAAGACTCAACATCTTATGTCTTAACGCGACGAACACAATGAGTTGAAAATAATGTCATTCTAACTAGCGCCACATTATTATGGGCAAGCGTATCACTTACCATCAGATGAACGTCGCGTTAGTCTCATCGCTTCGTATATTAAAAAAAATGATTTCGAGATAGAAAGGGAACCAAAAAGTTTATTTTACGTTAAACAATATGTTTATACGTAATCAATTATTTATTTATTATTATTACACTACTGTAAAAATCTCATAGTATAAGACAAGAGAATATTATTAAAATCTAACACAGTTTTTATTTGATGTGTGTTAGTTTTTTATTCTTGTAGTAACTGTTTATGTTAAACGTTTCAATTTAATTCCGCCGCTAAATTTACTCGTAAAATTCTATAAAAAAAAATTGCTTCACTGTGTAAATTCGTAGTCAATTAGTGCTACATTTATTTAGCGGCGCTGGTTTAGATTTACTGTGAAATCTGACGCAGCTACAGCGACAATAAAGCACTGTCATTTAAACGAACGGCATCAGCTTCCATTGCGGTTAATACTGCACGAGAGCTCCACGCCACAATAATCTACGGTTCAGGAAGCGTATTCTCTATTATTACTTTCAGCACTTGAATCTATTATAAACTAACTCTACGAAGGTAGAAACTTCAACGTCTATTTCAAAAGTTGCAATTACTTTATATAAGAACTAGAATGATAACGCCGATGTTATACAAACTTTTTCATTAGACCAAGCGGCGAGATGAGCAAGATACATCAATTACCTCCAACAAAATAACAGTTTTGCGATAGATAAGATAACATAAAAGACTTCTTAAATAACAACTAGTTAATATTTGCACAATACTGTTTAACGGCAGAAATAGATGCTGTACATATAAAATCATTTCATACGAAGCGTGTGATTTCGAACGAAGCGTGATATATACATGTATATCACGCTTCGTTCCCTATGAGGTAGGCAGAGACCACCTCTCTGGCTTCCTTCACTTTCATGTGCGTCTTCATGCATGCTCGTCGGTTGCGAGTACTCTTGACCCGGCCTTTCTTTAGGACATCTTCGATTTGATCGAAATATGGTGTGCGCCTAGGTCCACCTGCACCGATTTATCCAATCATTCTTACCTTGTGCACCTCTTTCGTTAATATTCTTTTATTAATTTTTTCAACATGGCTAAACCATCCTTATTTATGTAACACCTGAAGCTGTACAGAGAGTGGATTTTACGCTGTAGCGCAATTTTATTCCATACTACACAGCAGGGAAGAAAAATTTGCATGAAGGTGTGAGAAAGTGAGAGACAAACTATAAATGTATATAAATTAACAGTGAATATATAAATTTCAGTGTATATGTTTTAATACTTATTATTGCACTTTTAAAAATTTAAGAATTTGTTTACACGTAACAATAGACTTAAGAGCTCTAGTCGTAGCAAATTGCTTTAAGATATTTCTTTTAAGGATTTCATTCCATCAGGAAACAGATAAATACGAAAATAATAAATTGATGTGAGTTACGTAACCACAACATAGAATAGGTTTATCTTAAGTACCGCATTATTATCAATAACATTTATTCTATAATATAAAGCCCTCATTATCTTTCATAGTTTTTTCCGAGATAAGTTATATGTAAAATTTAGTTTGGTTGCCACTGCACTTTTAAAAGCTTCTTTATTGGTTGCACAACATAACTTGCGTTAAAAACCTTTTTTATTTTCTTTCCTTTCAATTGTTCTAATACAACCATGTGACTGGTGGTAAGTCTCTTAGACCGGAGACCGTCTAAGTAGGTCCACCACAGCGCCTATATCTGCCGACATACAGTAGTGCGCAAACATTACTGGGTTCCAGTTTGAAGAGTGCGGTAACTAGTGTTCTGGAGTAACGAGACTCAAAACATTATGTCCCAGGCGACGAGCGCAATGTGGTGAAGTGTATATTCTCCCTACTAGAGCCACATTGTTATAGACGTATCACTTACCATCAGGTATTTATTTTGCTAGTCTCATCGCTTAATTGAGCCAAAAAAAATTATTAATACTACCAATTAGTATTGTTTTTTAAAAACTTCTAACTTTATGTTTAAATAGTTGTATTGTCTTACCGTTACTAACGTAGATTCGCTACTCTTACTTATTTACTCCTCTGGCGCAGCGAGCCAAATTGAGTGTTAGCATCCGAAACAAGAAAGCGCCAGCGTTCTCTGTCTTTGAAAGATTCGCCACTCGGGCAGATATAAATATTTATTATTATTTTTTTTAATTGTTTATATCCTTCTATTATAATTTTATTTTATTCAACGAAACGACAAAAGAAGCGAGACGGTCACCTTATATTAAGTGACACGCCTGCCCATAACAACATAGCGCCGCTTAGGATGTTATTTACTTCACCACGTTAAACTCGTCGCCTTGAGACATAAGATGTTGAGTCTCAATACCCTTCTAATTACACTAGTAACAGCGCCCTTCAAACTGGGATACAGTAATGTTTACATACTACTATTTGGCAGCCGAGATAAGCGCTGTGGTGTTACCTAGACGGTCGCTGGCAATAGAGAGTTACCACCAGTGAAAAAACCTTATTAAAGGTTAAAATATAAATCATAAAGTGCTTTAGTACATTTGCTCAGCTTGTGAATACGTCAGCGGAGAGCCCGCTAAGAATATTTGTACAGAACAAGCTGCATGAATTCCTAAGGAGACAAATTACTCCAGTGCAGCAGTGACCTACTTCAGTGGTGCCACTACTACCAGGTGCATTTCATTATCCAATCTCAACGGAAATTTTGAAATATACTACCGGCAAAACTTCACTGCAGAAACCTTGCAAAAAATAAGTAACGCTAAAGTTAATTCACATTTTTTTATTTCACTTTAACTAGAATGTTACTAGAGTTTCTCGTTCAGATGATTAAAAAAAACTACAAATAAGTACTGGACCATTTTTTTCATGAAGCTTAACATCTATTACACAATTTCAACGAAAACTACTACTATATTGAAAGGAATTTCTAATATAATTCATTTCACATCTAAATATATACCTCATAACAAAATATATAATTTTTTTTGTAAAATTAGAAATTGAAGTAATAAGTGTAATATTTACATAGATAAATAATGAAGTTTTGCGTTTTATACCTTTTTATTATAAACAATAAAACTTTAGCTTCTTTCAAGTTTAGCTTTATTCCTTGCAGTTATACCGCAGAGTTCCACAAAAAACATGTAGTAAATCAATGCTTAATTCGCAATTAACAACTACTGTGTAGACTCTAGAGATCAAATGTAAACATGCTGTGAAATCTTAAATAAACACCTGGTTAATAAGAAACAAGGTTACTTACTGACATTTAACAATGTAAATCTTGCACTATACAGCTAAACGTAGCATTTAAGTGTTACTTGTATAAGCAGGAGTTTGTGTGAAAATTTATCACAAATTTTCCGGAAATAAACATATTTAGTTAAAAATAATATTTCTGTATGCTTAATAGAACAAAAATCATAATAAACATATTGAAAATATTTATAAATTTTACTTAGATATAAATATTTAAACATAGTTATAAAACGAAAATAATATTAGCAACTGATGTATAGATAATGATCTCTTCAGGAATAACATACGTATCACTTTAGAAATAAGAACAAGTAAATATTACTTTTACACTATATACAGTATGTATACATACAAGCATAGACATAAGATAGAACGAATATAAATAATGTAAGACCAAATTTAAATAGTGTACGCTAGGTACATAAGCAATAAAATAGGAAAAATAAAGCCCTGAACAATAATATCAGAGTGAAGCCGAGAAAAAACCACATCTCTACAGATATCAAAATAATAAAAGAATCAAATATGACATGAAATAATAAAGTTACAGGAAAACAGAGCTATTTTAATAATTATTATTATTATACTAATAAAGTTTTAATAAGCAAATATTTAACAATTTAACCGTTGTATTATTTAAACATTGGCGCCTAATCTATTAGATCTTCCGCAAAGATTTATTCTTCTCACGTAAATGGTCGGTAGCAAAAAGTGAATGGGTTGGGTTACCCATTCGGAATCGGGGCTAAATACCAAGGAAAATTCACGGCCTCTGCAATGAACGTTTATAATTTTTGGTTATATGGTCTAATGTAATTTATAATACATTACTTTTAGTGTATTATAAAGTCAAAAGATACCCCATAATACATCGGACGCAAAACATAACAGGCTTATAAAGCAGCGACGTAATCACAAAGTTCACGACTTAGGGTCCCTACGGGAGCCATTTCGGCGGCACACCCCAAAATTTATTTGCACTGAGTAATTGTTTGCGTTTTTTTCTTTTTTTATTCCGATTTCAAACAATGTCTTCCGGTCGGAATTGTGTTGATAAAATCCTCAACAAATGTAACATTAATGAAAAAGTTATAATTTACATGTTATTGTTTTCTGTCTTCCCAACAATTGCATCCGATTTCATAGACCATTAATTCTTGTAAGAGCACACCGATTCCTTCCGAGGGTTATTCACAATTATATTGAAATCAAGAGGCATTCCAATTTCTATAATAATTCTTATAACATTCGCGTTAATATAAGAAACGAATAAGTAGTTACTTATACTATCTTAAGATGGTTTACCGTTAAGTTGTTAATATTAACAAACGATATTTTGTGCGAACTTTAGGTCCAATTTAGATAATAATATTGATAGTTTACAAAACATTTATTTAATATGCCTGTATGTGCAGTAACTGTGTAAATCCAACGAACTTGTAAATTTATATTGTGGGAACACTACAAATCTTTATCTTTTTTAAGGCCATGTAAGCTATTTTTAATTTGTATATTTAAGAGTTTGTATTAAGCATTTGAGTCTATTTTATAACATATGTATTAATCACATTTGCATGCACTGTTTATTATAATTAATATTGTACTATGCGTAATAATTTTGTATGATACCGTAACCAAACCTTTGTGTTCCGGTCAACCCTGTAGTGAACTGGGACAGAATGCCCTTGTGTATAAAGTCCGCCTTTTTATTTATTTTTTTGTGCCAGTAAAGTTTTTAAATAAAATCAATTAATAAAAATACTTTAGATAATATAACTTTAAGCCGGTGACCGCAATAAATATAAGCTATCGCAAAATTAAACTAAAACTACTTCCAGCGAAACACTTAAGTTGTCTATTACTTAGTTATTAAGAAAGCTTTATATTTTATTTAATTTAATATTTGTAGATTATTTTTTAAGTTCTTGAATTTACAATTAAAACTTGTATATAGTCTACAGAACAGCTATTTCGACACATACATACACTGAGATCTTTGGCACCACATGAATCGCTTGAAAGCATTGTCTTGTTTTTCGCTTTGAATGAGTTGTTCTTTAGCAAACTCTTGTTTGAAAACTAAGACGCGTACGAAAGTCTTTCATTGTATCATCAATACTTCTTTGCTTATATGAATTCCGATAACGTTAAACTTAAAAGGGCCCGAATGTTTATTATCACAGAGAAAGTAATTTTTTTTGTTTTTACTTTTTTGAGGCAAATTCTCATAAACAAAAAAAGACTGGTAAACATCGAACCACTCCGTAAAAAGGTATGGTTAGTCACAGATAATTAATATAAACGTCGATTTGAGATCACCTTTAAATTTTTATAACAAAAATATTCTAATGTCTTGAAATAACAAATAAATAATATTATAATAGTAATGTTATTTATTTATTTAGTTATATTAGTTAGTATTTATTTATATTAGTTAAACGGTAATTATAGCAATAACGTCATAAAAACATGAAATCGGTACAAGAAAGTCAAGATGGAAAATCTTGACTTAATCATACCTCATACTTAAGCATAATTTTATTGAAAAATATTCACTTAATACTTCCTGTTTATAACTATGTACAATATTACAACATTACATATTCAATTATTTTACGTCATTTATTTTTTGGAGTATATTTATTTGTTATTAAACGGACCTGAATTTGATTTCCAATATAGTATTTTATGGAATAATGAAAAATTCTTTGCTCATACTTGTGTTAGAGTGCTGCGAGGAAAGCTCAAATTAACATTCTTGAAGTTCTTCCCGCAGGGGAAAGATTAATGATCGACAGCACCTGAAGTTAGACTTCACCGTTTCATCAATAGACAGCGAGGGGACCACTGATATAATTTAAGAGTAAATTATAATTCAGAGAACTTTGGCTTAGTAAGCTGTATATAAAGTAATAGTAATGTATTATAAATTTGTTAAAAAAACATCTTTGATACACTCATTTGTTAAAAGATCACACTTACCCAGTGGTACCATCTACACAGCATTATGATTTATAAATTATTATGAACGTTATAAAATATTTGGTAATGCTTTTTTTATGTTCAGCATTTTAACCTCTAAATGTATCGCATTAACCTCAAACACAATAAAACAGAGAGGCAAACCTTCCTATTACATTTTATTACCTCACAGAAATAGGGCCATAATCCTTAGAATAACATTATCCTGCTTTCTGACATTCAGTTGCCCTTTAGAAAAATTATTTAAAGGAAATTACTTTTTTTTCATACATTTAACGTAATAAGCGTAAAATTATCGATACTTCCGTTACATTTTTATTTTCATGGTCATTGATGATTTCATGTGTATGTTCACTTAAAATATAATTATAATATTCTAAAAAGAAAGCGCTTTAATCTTAATATTCCTGTTACTTTAATCATGTGTTATTTAAGATGTTTGTACAGCACCACACCGCTATCGTCACCTTAATGATATACCATCATCACCATCAGCCGATAGAAGTCTTCTGCTGAACATCTCAAACAAAGATCTCCATACCGATCGGACCTGCGCTGCTCGCTTCCAGCTGCTTCATGATATAAGATATCATAAACTCGTAAATTTCATTTTCGTAGCTCGCTGGCCTAATGGTTAGAGCGCACGACCTTCAATCCGAAGGTCGCGGGTTCGAATCTCGGCATGTACCAATGACTTTAATATTTAAGTTATGTACATTTGTGAATTTTAGTAACATCAGCGAAATACAAATGGGGAAGAAAAAAAAGAAAAAAAAAAAAAGTCCCCAAAGATTCCCAAAAAAAAAACAAAAAGTCCCCAAAGATTCCCAAAAAAAAAAAAAGAGGGTTGATGTCAGGCAGGCGGCCGGTCGTAAAAAAGTTTAGCCAAAACTATTTACAACATGTTCGGTAATGAAGAACATGTTGTGCCGACCCTACATAAAGTGGGACCAGGGCAGGAGAAAGAAGAAGAAACTCGTAAATTTCACTAACCACCTCGCCCTTCAAACTATAAAGCAGTTGACCTTTTTTTATTCAATTAAGCGACGAGACAAGCAGATCGTTCACCTAATGGTAAGTGATACTGCCGCCCATAACAACGAGACGCTAGATAGGATGTTACACACATCACCACATTGCACTCGTCGCCCTGAAACATAAGATGTTAAGTTTCGTTACCCCACTAATCATACTAGCTATAACGCCTTTCAAACCGGAACACAGTAATGTTTTCACACTACAGTTTGGCGGCAGAAATAGTCGCTGCAGTGGTACCTACCTAGAGGGTCTAACAGGGAGAGTTTTTTTGTTTTTGTGAGGCAACATTAATCTGGCAATATAGGTTCATCACCCTCATATTGAGGGCAGGCCTATGCCCAACAGTAGGGACGTAAATTGGCTGTTAAAAAAAGCCCAGCTCTGTGACCTTCTCTGGAGCGGCCACTTTGGGCCGGCCCGGAATTCATTAATTTCACCGTGGTTGATCAAGCGACAGCTACTGAGCCCTACCGCCAGCCACGTGAAGATGGGAACCTGTTCGGGGAGTCTCACGGTGAGACATACCACAAGTTAAATTTCCTAACTATTGCGTTCCTAACTATTCTGCTACTATTACTAACTGTTGATGGTAAAAAGACCCTGTATTTTTTATTAGTTTAATAATGAAAACGCGATTGATGAACCTGATATGTGTCCAGTTATAAAATTGCTTCAATGTATCACCAGCGATTGCATCAATAAAGTTTGCAGCTGCCGTTACAGCAGTAATAAAAGTAGAACGTGCTACTGCAAATAGCACAACCACGCTGCATTGAATTTATGAGCTCGTAAATACGTATTGTTAGTTTTTCACTGTCTCCATATTTCGTTCTCTCTATGATAAACTACTTGAAACTTTCTAAACTACCACCGTTCGTTTCACCAATAATCACATTACAAAATACACCTTGGTTATTATCACATACCTAAAATATATTTACTGATGGTAGGTCTCTGTTGCCGGATACCGTATGGGTAAGTACCACCGAAGCGCCGATTTCTACCGTTAAACGATAGTAAATATTACGGTGTTCCGGTTTGAAGGGCGCTATAGTTAATAAAATTGCTGGCGTAAAGACAAATTTTTTTGTCTCAAAGCGACAAGATTATATCATCGTAACTAATGCCGTGTTTGTGGGCAAGCGTATCACTTTTTTTTTGTAACTTGCCTATTTTTATTTCCCTCATGAGTGCAAATGCTTCAATGGCATCTGGAAGAAAGCGCTTGGTGGTATTGGCTGTCTTAACTTCTTTATAGAATTGGTTGGTTCCATTCATCTAACGTATCTATAAATTGATGACGATTGATGAATGAAATCGGGCACAGGTCGTATTTTGGCTTAGTCTTTAGTTTTTTATGCTGCCTTATCGTTAGGTGCATCACTTACTATCAAATAAACATATTGCTCATCTCGTTGCTTCGTGGAAAAAAAAAATTAAACAGCATTTTTGATCACAAATCAATGGAAATAACGATTGTTAACCGCTGTTATGCTCGTATATGATATAATGTATTATAGGTGGACCAAAAGGAAATTGAAAGATATAATAGAAATAAATTTCAAATAAAAACTGATTGCATTTTAAATGTATAGCTAATTTCCTTGCTTGCAAATAAAAAAAACTTCATACTGTAATAGTTTTTTACATAGACAAACATGAATAATATAATGAAAAGTCTGTTTCGTTATTAAAATTAGTTAGTATAATACGATTATATAAGCGATGAATAATCATAGTCTCCAAATTTACAATAAAAGCGGCTAATTCCGCATACCGCCATATATAAAAGGAATTTTATATTTTCACATTAATGTAACTAAGCAATAAAAGCGAAACAAACCCCACACAATTCCCCGTTGTAATACCCATGAGTGTAATTTCAGCACCTCTCCCCAAAATTTTCTTGGCCCGTATAATTTTTTCCTGTTTATTCATTATTCTGTCCTACTGACAAACCATCATTAATTTTATCTTCTCTTCCCACTGAAAAATAAATAAAATATCAAATTTGCAATATAACTTAAAATAAACAGCTCATTTTATCTTCCCACAGCGAGGACTGAACGGCTTGTCTCTCAGGAGTAAGGATCACATTGATCAAATTGCGGATATCACTTCCTCGAAAACTGTTCTTAAATTAATGTGTCTGTCAACTATTAGTTTTCTTTAAAAGAAGCTCTATCTCTGTGGGTTATAAACCCATACAACTACTGTTTTTAAAATATCAAGATTTTGTAATATATTTTCCGTACTCTTAATCATGACTACGTGGCCAAACACAGAAGTGGAACCAAAGCAAAGCACTTTATTCACTACAAAATTACTCTTTTCAATTCACTTTCTTTTTAGGAGGTTTTTTCCTGTTAGTCTAAACGCATTCAGGGTCCTTTGCTATTGTTAATTCACTTGCATTGTTTTTTTCAAGCTCGGGGTATTCATCGAGTTCACGGCTTATTCTCTATTATTCTCATTGTCTAATTCAGCTCTGTTTTTAATTTTTACCGACAGTTTAAGTCCCTTACTTTATGCTACTGTTTAATAAACCGTACCGTCGATTTAGTCAACCTTTTGACAATTTTATTTATATTTGATTAAGCGACGAGACAAGCAACATCATCTGATAGTAAGTGTAGTAGAAGCCTATGGACACAAGACCACACCCAGTCTTTTCATTAGGTACAGCTCCTATCAAACCGAAACTTAATATCATAATACAGTTTAAAGGCAGAAATAGACGCTTCAGTGATACCTTTAGAAATAGTCTTCAGCAACAAAGACGAAATGAAACTTTATATTTTTGGTTAGTTGAACCCAGAAGCCAAATAAAACACATGTTTTCTGTTTTTCATAATTAAATTTAAATAGGTTTTTTTCTTTAAGTCGTGTGTTTATCGTGTAAAAATATGAATTTATAAAAAGCGTATAATTTTCAAAAATAAATAAAATAAAAACGTAAAAGTTTCTAAAGATGATATAAGTAAAGAGATAATTGCAAACTTTGGTTACCCGTTCGGATGTTCTGTGAGTCTTAGAATATACAATCTCAACTTAAACTTTTACTTAGACACCACTATTTAAAAGCGTTGTTAACTTTGGTACTGTATAACGGAACTATCAAGTTTATTAAGAGAGCTGTGCAGTACAATACGATGGCGACAAAGCGGCGTCGATAGGAGTACGAGTATAAGCATATGCAGGAATTTGTAATATATTTTCCCCCCTCCTTTCTTAATTTTAATATGAATGGCAAGTCCACAGACATTTCATTTTAATTCATGACAAATATGTGAGTGTCGTGATTAAAAGAGCCCTGATCATGAATTTCAGTGCATTCACTTGTCTCTACCACTTCGCGTCTATTTAAACCTTACTGTTTGGTTTAAATAAGCGTTAAGGTATTACTTTATTTTGTTAAAATTATCTATATTGCGTGATATAGACGAGTAAATGTACAGCAATTCGTAATCAGAATTCTTTTAAGAACTATGTTATATTATAACAAAATACACACATAAACTTTAGGATTAAGGAGTGATATTTAGTTATAAATAATTCACCGTTTTTAATCTCCTGCAAATCGAAAGACAAAACAAAGAATACATAGAAAAATGTTCATCTATCTACCGTTTTTACTGACACTGACTGTGTATATCGTTTTCAATCTTTCTCTACCAGCTGAAGATGTAAAGGATAATATAGTCTACTTTAAGAAAAAATAATTTCGTAATAAATTCCTAACGAGTTTAATTTAACTCGCAAATGTTAAAAGCACTACCGTTTATGAGAAACTCTTTTAGTTTTATTTGGCACCAATAAAGAATTAATTAATATTGATATGTACACAGTTTAGTGTACACCGGGTTCAAGGTTTGACATTTTTTTTTTGTTGAAATATAACATAATGTTAACAATATATTGTTATGTATGTCATCCTTAAAAACTTGCTCTTTAATAAGTTTCCATTTCATATTCGCGTAGCTATTTAATTTATGAATAAAGAATGCAACAGCATCTATTTGACCTCCGACGACACGGGGGTGAATAACTCACCTCAAACTTGTAAAACAAAAGTTCTCCCCTTCTCGTGGTTGATTACTAACTTTACGTCTTTGGTAAAATGTATTTTAAACACGTTTTTTAATTATGTAAAACTTACTAGACCCAAAATGGAATTTTTAACGACTTTCGACAACTCTATTAACGTATTTAGTGTTGATTTTATTATTTTTCCTTTCGTTGTCTCTGTACAACCAAGTTATAATGAGCTTATAGTATCTATACAAAATAGTTAATTAAAGTGTATAATTGTAATGTCAAACTAACAGTTTTTACACTATATAAATCTTTCTGTTTGTACCGAGTAATTTTTCTAAGCTACGGGTCCGATTTAAGACAGAACTTTCACAGGCACATGTCTATTAATTTAAGGCGTAATACATTTATTACTATAGTATTCTATTTCAAAAAAGAGTTTTAAATGTAATCGATTATCTCCGTAACCATAAGACCAAAGCCACCTGGTACATATTTTTCATGTGGAAGTTTTTGTTCCTATGTTGTAATTCGCTACCAAATGGCACGAAAATAAAGCAACTTTTAAATCGATCAACAATTTTGATGACGACAAAAGAGATTAAAAATCATATTTAGAAGAGAACGTCTGGAATCGAGCTCATTCAACTACATGAACCCTCATTTACAGACTTGTTCTGTTTTAATGGTTATTGTGTATTGCATGCTGCATGCTAATGTAACGAGCAATCTGCAACACGGAATATTAAATACCATATCCAACACCATTATATAAATATTAATATTTTGATACAAATTCGAATCATCAAAATACTAAAGGCCCAAAAACAAAGCTCTCAAATTTGATAATCTTCTTTCAAGACTTGCCTTGACTCTTATTATTTTCCACAGTTATTCCCCTTTCTGAGACAGACGCTGTCATTAGTAAGGTGGCAGCGACCCTCAGGTGCCAACGTTCATTAATCTTTTTTCGTACGAGCGGAACTTTAAGAATCTTAATTTAAAGCTTCGACGCTTTCTTCACCAAAAGTAATTGGAAATATTCTCAGATTTCATTGAATTGTTATATACCACACCAATCTCACTTACACAAATTAGTGTAGTAATACCATTATCATTTATTACTTAACATATTAATAATAAATACTATTAAATCTAGAAACGGATAATAATTACTGGGTGATATAGAATCCGCGGAATAAGGTGGATGCGGAAACATTACACGATATTTTCCCACGATAATTCACGAACATGAATCTATCGCAATCCCAAAATTCATAATTTTATGTTACACACTTCGCAGAACTTTTGAAACATTCCTCGTATACTAATGAATAGTTTGAGACTTAATCAAAGCTTCGTAAATTGATTGAAGAATAGCATAAGTTCAGCTTGACGTCACGAGCTGCACAACTTTGTATTTCATTATGATTATCTACATACAAAAAGAGATCGACATTGAAGTTGTTATGTGCTAGATTAATGTCGGAAACTAGTCAGCTACTTGATGTATAGTTATGCAAGAAAAAACATTACATGTCCCTTTTTAGTCATAAATAAAAAAAATTGTCTACTTAGTAAATGTTAACAGTTGACGCACCCTAACATTTTCGATAAAACTGTTGTCTGCTTAAAAGATTCTTTTTATAAACTTCAAGCGTCAATTGATATAAAGGTGTAGGTTAGGTGGGAAGCGATAAATTGGATTTTAAGTTAAATGGAGAACTATGATATTATTTACTTGCTTTCGCGCAGGTCGTGCCGTCAAAACCGGCGTGCGGTTAATATTTCACAGTGCCGACGTTAAGTCGACGGAGATTTATGAAGCGGCAATAGTCGGTGTTGTACAATTAATAAGCCTCTAGATGCAGGGCTCACCATTTAACGCAAAAGCCTGACTTGAAGCCACACTCAATGCCGGCATATTAAAGACTTCATTTCTTGTATATTTTCACACAGAAATATTATCAGTAATGATTTTCGGCCTTTATTAACTACACCAGTTTTAATTACTACTATACATATTTAAACAGCACAACCATATGACCTTTATTTTCGTGAGAACATCTTAGTGGTTTCTTCAAAACCTTTCTTATCCCACATAATGCTGTGTCAAAGTATTCAAATCGAGTACACTTAACTTTTACGGATACATTGTCACTTAACACCTTGTGAAATTGAGATAAAATATTAGCCAATTGTATATAAAAAAATATTCCTACAAACATCAATTGAACCTACTGTTTGATGAAGGGTAAATAATTTGAAATGACGTTTGTCAGCGGAGGATAAAACTTCCGAGTTCCAACTCGTAAAAGTTTACACGAAGAAATGAGTTTCAGTCACATCGAGAGTGTCTTTCATTAATACCACAATACATTATTAATACCTTGGTAATAAAGACGTTTAACCAAGTAAATTTAAAAAGGAAGAGAAGTGTAACCATGTGAAATAGAACCATAACACAAATGTTATTACAATATCGAAAGCATATATATAAAATCCCTGCTATGAAAGTGAAAAAAAACCTTATTGTGAAGAAGAAAATACATCACTAATATTTACATATTAGATATGTAAAACATTTATCATTTTTTTTTCAGAATAAATTTAGGTACCAATGAACTGTAATGTGCACACACCTTTGAAATTATTAAAACTTACAATTACTTCGGCCTATTTAAAAAAAAATTAAGTCATATACATACTTTAAATTTAACAAAACTGGAAAAGGAAATTTAACGAAAATGACAAACGCTTACAACTAATTCAAGTTTTATAGTTTTAACTATTATTTTATATACTTACAGTAGCAAAAATACAGCGTTTTTTTTATATTTCGACGGAAGAAAGAAACGGAAAAGATACCTCGTGATGGTAAGTACCCCATAACATGCGGTGCTATTTAAGATGATAAACAAAGTTGAATTATTGTACTCGTCGCTTTAAGACACAAAAGAAACGTACATCGTTCATGTTACTACAGTACTTGTCACCGCGTAATTTCACTAGCTACAGCGGCCTTGAAACCGGAACACAGTAATGTTTACACCGTAATGTTTGGCAGCTAATATAGGAGCTGCAGTGGTATTATCCACACAGCCTACAGCAACATATACCTACCATCTGTGGAATGTTCGTTATAAATTTTATTTTTTTTTGCATAGTTATCAGTACCGTTTTTATTCTATAAGACAAATGTTCTAAAATGATAATACATTGGAATGAATATTGCGAAAATCGAAATTATATCAATTACCCCGGACAAGGAACCGGGTCCCCCAGAACATCGCTGAAGAATAAATCGCACTGATTGCACAAAGCTCCTTCCGATCCCCTCTTATTACGTTATCGTTGCAATTGCTTTCGCCTTTGAGCGATCTTTAATAACAGAAAACGGAATGCAATTTCGAAACTATTGTGTTACGGTGTAAAAGATAAACTGGACCTTTTCATTTGTCATCGAAAAAGGGATTACATTTATTCATAAAACTATCTAGCAAACAGTTATTGACTTACAAAATATAACAAACAGAATATATATATATAATAAATATTAACATTATACACTCTTTTAATACATTTACACATGTAAAGGTAGAAAAGATATTACTTATTGCTTCACCACAATTACCCTGTTCGGCTATTTATTAGTTTCACCATAAAACTTATTTTAAAAATGAAAGAATTTATTTACTTTCAGAATTAATTTATTACGTTTTTGAACTTCATCTATAGTACAGATATGTATTCGTAGAAGAAATTATGATCTTACACAAACCTCCTTCTAACGCCTCGCAGCATCTAACTTCAGTAAACAAGTTATGTACGACGGACGCTCCAAACGCTGATGGAACTCGAGCGATTATTAAAAGTTTCAACTGTGCTGCCTGAATAGCTTTAACAGTTAACAGTTATAGTTAATAGTTTAAAAGCCTCGTCATAAACTTAAATCTAAATGAGCCCAAATACAACGCAAACGACATAATTTTTAAATTTTCACTCTCCTATTGGGATGATGTCTTTACGAACAGTAGCAGGCTAGAAATTATAGATTTTTATAGTATTTGTGTATAAGAAACAATTAAATAAAAATAAAAATTCTCACTCCGTATACAAGTTGTACATGATAATTGATCAAGTGACCAATTATCATAAAAACCGCCGAATCATTTTTTTTTCTACATTTTTTATAGTCTTACAACTTCAGACAAGATTGCGCTAAATTGAAATTACTGTAAATAGTTCTACCAATTATTATAATTATAATGGCTATTATACACTAACCCTTATAACCTAAAATTTATAGAAATAAAATAAATATACACCCGCACCTAACGTCTGCAGAATGTAGTTAATTATTTATAATAGCGAAGAAATAGATAAACTATTTTATTTTATTTCTTGTTAAATACTAAATTAAAGTATGTATATATTATATACCATTTAATTTAACATAATATTTTTACAAAAATTATTTGTTATGGTTCATACAATTTGGTGATTGTATGAATCATCCCTAAGTAGAAGAACTTGATATTCTTCTCACGTCTGTATTGAATCCACGCTTTGTCAGAACTTCGTGTTTGATGAGGCATTCTTCATATTCCTTGAGTAGATCTATTGATTGGTCTGCAAAAAGTACATGAGAAATAATTTTCAATTACTACCTAAATAAATATATATTGAATATTACTCACGTTGTTGTTCACAGTATACGTACTTTGTTATTGTAGGGAGTTCATCATTTATAATCTTAATAAGAAATTTTTAAGAAAAATAATTTATATTTTTTGTTATAGTTTAATTTAGTTTATTTTTTTAGTTTCCATTGGATTTTAAGAAAAGTAAGAGATCAGTTAAAAACGAAGAAAATAACTCTTAAAATAATAATTTGGAGATAGTTAATCCAAACACTTACAGGTAGGTAATAGTTAAATACCCAGATCTAAAAGTGGAATGGAAGATAGAAGATATTTTAGTACTTACTGAACTACTAATTACTGAAAAATAAATATATTTCTCGTCGAGGTTTATTCGTTATATTTAATTTTAAATGTTAAGTTTGAGTAAGTTTTTTCGATAGTTGTAGCAAAAGTAATAACTCAATATTCGAACTACGTTCAAACCACACTGATTTTGACAAAGTTTCCTAAAATCAACATGTGTTAGCAAATCCTCGTCTTCGGAGGATATCCGTAAGTACATATATATATGTACGTAT